>CM062633.1:18133187-18163187 GCA_025617555.3 Puccinia polysora
ACATATCAGAGTGCGACCATCCAACTCTCAAACAATTCATTGCAAACTCTTTGGGAAATATTTTGGATGTTTGGAAAAGCCTTGAAGGAACAGTTTTGAATAAAATTGAATGGTTTCATGCATCACTTTATAACTCTTGAATTAAGTTAGGGACAGTTCTTTGACCTGAACTGTTACCATTGGGTTAGAAATTTTCTTTAGAGGCAATTCAGCTTATTAGGGAACAATTCAAGAAGTTCAAACATGATCATGATGGCAAATTTTGAACCAAGTCATATTCCAATACTCAGGGTTTTCCCTGTTCCCACCAAATAGGTGACGGTCTAGCATTCAGAGGATCCGTGGTACCCAAAGATTTTCATCCTCAGCGCAGGTTGGACTATGACCCTTGCAGTTCTAGTTCTGTAAGATGGCTTAAGTTGGATTGTTCAAGTTCAATTGTTCAAATCACTATGTGATAAATGCTTTTTGATTAATGATTCCTAACTCACTAATGGTTGATCCTTTTGAATTTTTCAAGTGCAATGTCAATAAAATGCTAAGCATTCCTCAGTTATGTGAAAAAGTCAATGCAATTATCTTGGAATCTCCAGATCATGAGCAAAGAGGACTATTGAAGTAAATCATTCAGAATATTACAAAATATCAATTGAAGCCAAGACTTGAACCTAAAGTCTTACAATCAAGTAGGGGCAGGCCAAAATTGACAGATATGCGGCAAGAATCATCTTGGTTTGAGCTGGTTGAAAAACAACTCAAGGAGGAAAAAAGGTCTAGAAGGGCTCCCAACAAGAAAAGAAAAAAGATTGTAAGCATTTTCTTTTGGGATATGTTCATTTTTTGGGTTTAATGAATTTAGTTACTAACTAATGATTAATTGTTGGTCAAAGTTGGCAGAATCTGAATCTGAATTTCATAGTTTGGAGGAAGAGACTGAAAGTAAATCAGGATCACTCAATTTGGAATCAGAATCCTCTTCAGAGGAAGAGAACGTGCAGCAAAGCTCAACCAGAAGCTCATCTTTGGTGAGTATTCATTTAATTGATCTAATTATAGAAATGAGTACTGAGTTAGTTTTCATAATAGGAACCAAGAATGAAATACCTCAATAAAATACCAAAGAAATTCCAAAAGTTCTTGGGTGAGGTTTGGGATCCAATTGGAGGTTGGAATTGTGGATTTAGATTCCTTGCTAAATCACTTGGTTATGAAGAACATGGTTGGTTTAAGTTTAGGAAGGAAATGATTGAAACATTAGAGAAATATAAAGCATGCTAAATTGAGATGCTTAGTGGTTCAAAGGAGGTTGAAAAGATTAAACAAAGACTTGATGTTGAAGACATCAATGAAAAGATTCCCTCCTCAAAATGGCTGGCTAAATTAGACATGGGTCAAATCATAGCAGACACAGATTCCAAGCCTATATGTTTCATTTCATTGGAGTCATGTGATACTTATGCTGAGATAAAAAATGGTGTTACTGATCAATCAGATACAATTTTCATTTCCTTTGGAAACAATAACCACTGGGTTCTATTAGTACTTGGGGGAGAAATTATTCCAATCCCACCCATTGTAGAAAAACCACATTCCTTGATTTCCAAAAAAGCCTTGGGTTTAGTTGATCATCTAAAGAATCAACTGCAAATGTATTCTAGATTATAGATATTATATACTTTGACTTCAGTTCATGATTGGGTTTCATATAAGTTGTAATTCTAATGCAGCTAACAAGTTCTATTACAATAAAGGGTTATCACATTTTGAACATCATTATGTTGAGTGTTTTGAGTTAAAATCATTATATTTAGTGTTTTGAATGGAATTTTAATTGTAAGTGAGTTCAACTTGTGTTGGGCTGATTCCATTACAAGCTAAACTTATGTTACGCTTGGGATGGGATCAGCTTAAAACAAGTTGAACTTGGGCTGGTCAAAAGACTTTAATTTTTTTGGGAACTTTTACTTTAGGGATGGTCAGAAGACTTCTTTAATTTATGGGACCTTTTACTATAAAGCTAGTCAAGTTAAAATTAGTTAGGGCTTTCCAAGTAACTTGTGTTTTTTTGGTTTTTTACTTTAGGGCTTGTCAAGTTACTTGTCTTTTTTTTTGGTGTTTTTACTTTAGGGCTAGTCCAGTTGCGTGTGTTTTTTTTGGTCTTTTTACTTAAGGGCTAGTCCATTGGATAGTATCATTTTTTTTATTTTTATTTATTTATTTATTTTTTTTAACCAAAAAATGAACATTCTTTGATTTTTTGGTTGATTTCTGTTTTTTTGGAAGATTTATTTAGTTTATTGGTTGTGTTAGTATCCTTTCATTGCTTTTCCTTTCCCCCTTTTTTTTCTTTCTCAATGCGGTCCAGTGCCATGTTGGATGCCACACGAATAAATTTGAGCCATGTACAACTCCACATGGATTGAATGTAGTCATGTGGCAGTCCAAACAGCAGCGGACCAGTCTGGGTTAGCCACACAACTCATTGAGCCATGGGGGGTTGTACATGGCTTGAATTAGGCCATATGGCGTTCCACACAGCCTATTTTAAACTGTGTGCACGGCTCAATGAGCTGTGAATTTAACATTACCCTTTTAATTTAATTGATTAATTTTTTTATTTTTATTTATGATTTATTTGTTTATTTAATTGAAAAAATGGAGTAACAGCCTAGAAAGTAAAAAAAAAATGTTTAAAGGGTAATTTCAAATTCACGACTCATTGAGTCCTGTACACAACTCTGTACAAGGCTCTTTGAGTTGTGTACATGGCTCTCTGAGTCGTGTACACTGCTCAATGGCCCGTGTGGCACGCTACACGACTCAAGTAAGCCGTGTGGCATGCTACACGGCTCAAATGGGCCGTGTGGCATGCTACACGACTCAAATGGGCTGTGTGGAATGCTACACGTCCCATTTGAGTTGTATGGTACGCTAAAAAGCTAAAATCAAGTTGTGTAGCCTCCACTAAATCATAAATAATGAAAAAAAATAATAAATATAAATTATAAATTATAAATTATAAATAATAAATAATTAATAATTAATAATTAATAATTAATAATAAATAATAAATAATAAATAATAAATAATAAATAATAAATAATAAATAATAAATAATAAATAATAAATAATAAATAATAAATAATAAATAATAAATAATAAATAATAAATAATAAATAATAAATAATAAATAATAAATAATAAATAATAAATAATAAATAATAAATAATAAATAATAAATAATAAATAATAAATAATAAATAATAAATAATAAATAATAAATAATAAATAATAAATAATAAATAATAAATAATAAATAATAAATAATAAATAATAAATAATAAATAATAAATAATAAATAATAAATAATAAATAATAAATAATAAATAATAAATAATAAATAATAAATAATAAATAATAAATAATAAATAATAAATAATAAATAATAAATAATAAATAATAAATAATAAATAATAAATAATAAATAATAAATAATAAATAATAAATAATAAATAATAAATAATAAATAATAAATAATAAATAATAAATAATAAATAACAAATAACAAATAACAAATAATAAATAATGAATAAAAAAAATAAAATAAATAAAATAAATAAATAATAAATAATAAATAATAAATAATAAATAATAAATAATAAATAATAAATAATAAATAATAAATGATAAATGATAAATGATAATAAAGCATAAAGAATAAATTGTAAATTATATTGAGTAGTTTATGGGCCCGCACGCGTTGAGGGGCCCTTCATGACTCCCACAGGCCGTGTGGGGCCGTGTTCACAGCTCCCACAAGATTTGAGCCATGAATTCAACATCACCCATGTTTACAATATATATATATATATATAAAATTTTTGCAAATGACCTATTGCAATTCAGATGGGTTTCAAATGGCCATTTGGAACTAAGATGGGATTCAAACAGCTTTTTGTGCCCATTCCTGACCACAAGGTTGCATATTTTACATTTCCCTCTTCACTTAGGCGTGCCAGAAAACACTTTCAAAAATGAAATGAAGTGTTGCATCATTCCATTGGATGCAAGACTGCTAGGTTTGAAAATGAGAAACATAAACTGGATATCTACTTTTCTCCTTCATTACTAGGCTGTCAACTTTGTATTTGGCATTTCTCACTTTGTTGAGGTTGCTAACCAGATTGAAAAGATGTTGATTGAACTTTTTCCAATTTTTTAGAATAAAGCTGGGAATTGTATTTGATAAAAGTTCAAGGTATGGTTTGAACCACTGCAAGGCTCTATTTCCTAAGAAGGACAACACCTAAATGACCTGATGTTTATTGGAGGGGAAGTTGTTGGGATTGTTTGAGAAGAGCATTTTCCAAGTTTTCAAGTACAATGTAATCTTTTTGGAATTTTATCCCATGAATTGATGAGGCTGCTTCATGCCTTGAGTGGAAAATCTATGCCACTTGTGCTAGGCGCAAGGCATTTTTATTCAAAGCCTGGATCACAGCAGAAAAAACGGTTGTATTATGCAACTTGAGAGAATTTGTCAAGCCCTTGATCTACATCAATTCAAGTTTTCATTGGAGGAGTTTTTGAAATTTTTTATTTCTTTTAAAGGATACCCCAAAGCCTGAGATTGATTCCAAGAGGCAAAGGGATTTTTAAGAGTTTTGAAAAAAGGAGATTTAGAAGCAGAAACAGGATTTTAGGTTTTTTGCCCCCTTGAAGCGCTGGATCTCCCTACCCTGTTGATATCATTTTAAGGGGTGAGGGAAGAATTCCTGGGAGAGCAATTACATGAAATTTTTCAAGAAATATACCATGGCTGGCTAACTAAAACAGAGGATTTGAATTATTTAATTTAGTGTCACACAACCACCCCAGGTACTCTGGGGCAATCTTAGATTATTGTGAGCACAAAGGAGTAGGGCTGGGTGCAAGGTAGGAAATAGAAGATAGCAAGTCAAACTGCAAAGTGAGAACTTAATTTTTCATTTCTAAACAAACAGAAAGGAGGATGAAGTTTTCAGATGGAATTTAACCAAGCCAAAGCCTGATGTGATGACCTGTCTTTATCAAATGCAAGAAAGTGTGAAATTAAATAACTGAGGAAACAATCTTCAGGAAAGTGGAGTAGAACTTATTAGGTAATCCAATTGTACTAGATACAACCTGACAGATTTTCATCTACAGCTAGAGAGCAATGGCACCAAGAATGACAGGAAAAATAAGGGAAAATTAAATAAACTGTACAATTTTTTGAAATTTCATAGGTAGGTGCAAGACAAAAGAGTCTGAGTGTACATGATTTCAAATGGCTAAGACATGGAACAAATAACATGTGATGGTAATGTCAATGAATGGATATAGTTATTTAGGGAAGGAAGCTAGTTCATTGGCCAACTATACAGTTGATGTGTTTATCTAGGCATGACTGAAAATTAGTTTAATTGTGTGGACAATAATGGAAATCCAAGGGCTAGTGATACCCAGAGGTAGAAGAACAAATCTTGGATGGATGAATGGTGGAAATGATTAGAGTTAACTTCATATATTTGCAAGTATATATGGGTCTCCCAGATTGGAAGGTTGTAACTCAATCTTGAGGTATTAAGTGGACGGAACCATTGATGTTGTGCTTATTTGTGTAACACTTATGGACTGAGGTAGATGTTTCATAGAATATGTATTTTTGAAACATGGCCTCCCTAATTATAAAGTTGTTGATTGTGGATCCTTTTTTTGTCTCTAGCCTTTGCACTTTTCTCTGAAAACATTTGAAGATCACTTGCAATTGATCAACTACCTACAACTGGAAATGGATGGACAGACCAATCAATTTAATCACATTCTTGAAAATTATCTTTCAAATTATGTCTCCTATCAAAAGGAAGACTTGTCAAGATTGCTTCCACTAGCCAATTTTACATACAATAATTCCACTCATTCATCCACCAAACAGTTCCCCTTTCAGACTCTTCATGGAAGAAGTCCAAATTTTCAATCGATTCACATAGCAACTTCTCAATGGGATTAAAATTACCTCAACCTGATCCAATCTCTCCAATTGAAAATCAAAACCAGCACTACAAGGAGCAAGCAGACCAAATTTTCAGTAGGTAATAAGGTATGTATCAATGCTTGCAAAATTTGCTGTACTTTTCCAACCCAAAGAACTCTCTCAAAGGAAGCTTGGTCCATTCAAATTCAAATCAGTAATCTCACCCAATGCTTTCAAACTTTCCTTCCCTAAAAAATAGAAATTTATTCATTCTTTCTTTCATGTGTGTCTCCTAGAGCCAGCTCAAGTCCCATACCCAGGCAGAAATTGTCCCCCTCCTTAACTGGTCAATTTTGAAGATCCTTTAGAGTTGCAAGTAATCCATATTCTGGATTCCATGTTATGCAGAGGAAAAATTCAATACCTTCTTGAATGGACTGGCTTCAAGTCCCACAAAGATTGGACCTTGTGGGAACCAGCCCATCACCTTTGCAATTCTCCCAACTTATTCACAGATTTCCATGAAAATCAACCTTGCAAATCCCTGCCAAGGTTAACCCCATTCTATCCCATCCAATCCCGTCATATTCTAAATTTCATTCCATCCCATTGTCTTTGTTTTCAGCTTCATTTACTTACATTTTTCACATGAAATACTTATTAACCCCAATTCTTTCTTATTATCACAATTTTTCTTTCATTCTTTTTCTTTTTTTGCATTTAAATAACTTTCTTTCATTTTTAAAAAGATATAATAATCAAAGCAAAAATAAAATGATAATATAAAAAAAATTATATAAAAATAAATCATAATTCTTGTTTTATTTTTTTCCTCTAACTTCTCCAAGCTTGCAATTAAATCACTCATTATTTCTGTGAATTGTTCAAGATCTTCATCATTTATTAAACTACAGAAATTTTGCATGAAATTAACTTTTGCCATCAACCCCCCTCCAAAAATCTACTTAAACCTTGAAGTTTGAGCTGTATTTGATTGGGCATTCCATTCATCAGCATTCAGGAATTCTTCATGAGCTCTCTTCCTTTGAATACACAACAAAACAGCATCAAGGTCTCCACTAAATTGCCTTGCATTAGTCATGATTGGCACCAGAACTCAAACCTGGGTTCCTTTTCCTTGCTCTTCCATTCCATTTTCCTCCAATCCATCTCTTCCCATTCCATTTCCTTCTGTTCTCTTTCCTCCCTCTTTTTCTGTTCCGGTTCCCCCCTCAGTTTTATTCCATTATTCCTACCCGCTTTCCTTTACAATTGCCTTGGTCCTCTCTTCACCTTGCGCCTAGGAATCCAATTGGTTCAGTTAAAATTTGGTTGGCAGATCAAAATAGGGTGGTGGTGGTGGTGTATTGGTGGTGCACCTTTCAAACTGTGTTTACACTAGCAGGAGAAAAATTTTACTCAATTAGTTATATTTTCATTCACTTATCTTTTATTACTCACACCCCAAGGTTAAGGGTCATTTTTTTCATCACTTTGACATATTGTTTTCCTCAGTACCATCTACAACATTCCATAAATGTAATAAAAATAAAGTGCATCATCAATAGTGCCTTCTGCTTACTACCTCTGGCCTGCATAAAAAACTCCAAATATTTCCAACTCAGTATATACTTTCAAATCATTGCAGTCAGGTCCAATCCAAGTTGACCATTCATTCAAGATTTCCTTTTCTACCCTGGGTATCATCAACCATTTGACTTCCATTCTTGGTCACACAATTGCACTAGTTCACAAACATGCCTAGTTAGCAACATCAACTGTATAATTTTAAAATGGAACAGTTCCTTTTTCTGCACTATCTGTACCATCACATTTGAATTTTTACCCACTGTCAATCCTTTATTGTTTCATCCATCACAGTACTGTAAGCACATATTTTATTTTCTTGCACTTACACTAAAACCTTAGAATCAATTTTACTGCTATTTCATTTTTCCATTCTGTTCCTATCATTCATTGCCTCATTGCTCTCTAGCTGTATATGGCCATCCATCAGGTTGTATATAGTCACCTTTGGATTATCTTACAAAGGTGGAGTTGCCTGCCTGAATAATTTCTCCTCAGTTAGTTAATTTCCAAAAAGGAGAGTCAATTGAGGGAAAAGGAGGGATTGTGTATGTATTGTGGAGGAAGAATGATTTCAATAGTTGTGCAAAGCTTCTAGGGCATGTAGCAGCTAAAAATTCAAAAAATTAGCTTGTAGTTTTTCTGATACTTGCAAGGAAAACTACACATTATATACATTGCAGAAAGTAAATTTTTGCACTTGGAAATCACTGGGTGCTGCAAGTTCAAGATTTTTCCTTTTCCATTGCAGCAACACCCCTTATAATCTTTTACTCAATTCTGGAACCAATGTTTCTTTTATAAGTTCATCTTTACCCACTTCCAAAAATCTTAAGCGTTCTGAGATAGATAAGTTTCTTTCTATTTAGAAAGTAGTGAAACCAAACCATCTCAGTGGGTTACTCAAAAGGAAAAATGGACCTTTGTATTTTCCAATTTCCCCAGCTTTGAATGGGATCTATTTTTTTTGGATATCCCCCAAATGGAAAACACCATTCTAGGCCACATATACCTAATTTACTGGAATACAGATGTGAATTGGCAAGAAGGAGTAATTAACCTTTGAACCTTGCAACCCCTGGATAATAACTTTTTGAAAAAGTACTTAAATAGCCTACCTGACACTTTCAAGGGGTTGGATGAACAATTTCTGCCAGGATATTTTCAATATCCTGAACTCCATTCTAAAGTTCTCTCTTAAGATTTAGCAGTTATTTCTTATTTGCCTGACTTAGCTCTTCCTTGTGTCTTTGAAGAGAAAAAGGCTCCTACCAAAATTTGTATTTTTAGCTCCCTAACACTCTTGCATAATCTCATTCTCTTCAGTTTTTAGGTGTGGTAGTCCTGCAGCAAGGACTATTGATGGATCCAGCCAAAATCCAATGCATATTGGACTGGCCCGCACCTTCCTCAGTCAAATACCTTCAATTTTTTCTTGGATTAAGAAATATTTACAGGAGTTTTATTGAGCATTAGGCCAAGAAGACCGTGAATCGTACTAACATTCTTCAAGAATAAAATCATTTTTTTTTACTCAACAAGCTGCTTTGGATTTTGAAGCTCTGAAAATGCTTTCACCACTGCTCAAATACTCTCTTATTCAAATTAGCTAGCTTTCAACATTGTGGAAACACCCAAAAATAAATATGCAATTGCAGGAGTAATACAACAGTTTTCTTCTTCTTCTTATCTTTATCATCCTGTAGCCTTTGATTCTTGCAAATTGCTTGCTGCAGAGCTTAATTACAGATTAATGACAAGGAACGTCTTGTAATTTTTTACTGCTTGGAGAAATGGTTTTCATAACTTTGGAGTCTTATGGAACCCTTTGAGGTCTTTACTGATCACAATTCTCCTCAATAATTCATGAGCTCAAAAATTCCATACACGCAGACAGGATCATTGGGCCAAATAACTCTCAAAGTTCAACTTTAAAATCACTTACCGCCCCAGAAAATAAGGGGTATTCCCTGATACTTTTTCACATTGAGACAACCTTTACCTTGGGGGGGAGCACCTTTGCAATAAAAAAACTGAAAAATTTAGGAAAATCTTCTCCAACCAGCCTGCCAAACTCAGTTTGATCATCAGCAATCTTTGATTCAAGGCTTCCAAACTTTGAAAAGCTCAACTAAACAATACCAAGTGTAACCAAACCTGAAAAGGGTGCAAAATCATTAGATATTGACTATAGTATGGATGAAAATGATTATTTAGTCTACCAAGATTGTATAGTGTTACCTTATAACCCTTGCATTCATTTAGGTATATTTCAGTCTTGGAATGATTTTCTGCTTGCTGGTAATCATGGTGAGATTAAAACCTACCAATTGATTGCACAATAGTTCTATTGACCTGGTATTACCAAGGCAGTAAAAGACAATGTTAGCACATTCTATGATTGCAATTGTAAAAAGTCCTTAAAAAAGCGGAAGTATGGGCTTCTCCAGCCGCTTTCTATACCACCTGTTCCCCCAAACTTGTTTTCAATGGATTATGTCTTGCAATTACCTATATCTAGTAGTTAAAAAGCTATTTTAGTAGTAGTAGATTGCTTGTCAAAGATGGCTTTATTTCTTTGCATTACTGTGACCGCCTCTTTAGAAGACCTAGCTAATTTATTCTTAGAATATGTATTTTAAAAACATTTACTATCTGATAATATAGTTATTGATTGTAGATCTTTGTTTTTCTCTAGCTTTGGAACCTTTGAATGCCAGCATTTGAAGATCAATCACAACTTTTAAATGGACTAACACACAGAAAAAGTTGGGCAGACTGAGCAAGTCAATCAGATCCTCAAACAGTATCTTCACATGTACCTCTCCTATTAACAGGAAAACTTGTTGCAATGGCTCCCATTACCTGAATTCTCCTACAAAAAGTCCACTCATTCTTCCACCAAAAAGTTTCCCTTCCAGACTCTTCATTGTAGAAACCAAGTTTTTCCCTCCATTGAAGTAGCACATTCTCAAGCTGTTACCAATTATTTTACTCAAATCCAATCCCCCCAATTGCAAATCTGATCCCACATTGAAGTAGCCAATCAGCCCTACAAGGAGCAAGCAGACCAAATTTTCACTACAGAACCAACCTTTTCAGGAGGAGATCAGGTATGGCTCAATGCTTGCAACCATTTAAGTACTTGTTAAACCCAAAAAAATCTCCAAAAGAAAACTTGGCCCCTGAAAAGTAGAATCATTTATCTCTCCCAACGCCTTCCTTACCTGCAAAAGAGAAAGGTATCCATGTATTCTTTCATGTGTCTCTCCTAGATCCAGCTTGAGTCCTTTACCCAGGCAAGATTCATTACCCTCCTGAACCAGTCAATTTCCAAGTTCATTTAGAGTAGGAAGTGAGACGTACTCTGGATTGGGGGTTGCACAAAGAGAAACTTCAAGACCTTGTTGGATGGACTGGCTTCCACTTGGAAAAAGATTGCACCTTGTGGGAACCATCCAATCACCTCTGCAACACCCCAAAATTGGTCTGAGACTTTCATGAAAACTACCCTTGCAAACAATTCCAAGTTTAATTCCATCCAATCCAATCCCATTCCAAACTTCCATCCCATTTCATCCCATCCAATCCCATCACTTTTTTTATTCTATCCCATCCCATCTCATTTTTTTATTTTGTAAATTTTTTTTCTTTTTTCACTTTCATTACAAATATCTTTTTTCTATAATTATTTTATTTCTTTCCTTATCTTGTTAATAAAATTCTTTTTCATTTCTTAAAAAAATAAAAAAATAAAAATAAAAAGAGAAAATTATCTATAATCAAAAAAATAATAAAATAAAATATACATAAAATACCTCATAAATTTTAATTTATTTACTGTTTGACCTATTCTCAATTCTCAGTCAATTCCATTAACGTCAACTTCAATTTTTCAAGAGCTTCATCATTTATTTACCCCGGCATCTTTTGCAACACAAGAACCTTTGCAGCCAACACCTTTACAAATTCCCTTGCACTTTTCAGTCCCAGCCCTCTTCAGTGAGGCATTCCATTCATCCACCTCCAAGAGTTTCTTGTGGTCTCTTTTACTTTGAACTTGCAACAAAACCTCTCCCACATTTCCAGTTAGGCACCTTTCATCAGTCTCAAACGGCACCAAAAGTTAGTTTCCTTTGCCTTGGTCCTTGTTCAAATTTCCTTCCATTCCATCTCTCCCTGTTTCAAGCATTTCCTCCTGTCCCATTTTTTTGTCTTCTCCATTGCCTCCATTCCCTTCTTCCTGTCCCTTTCCATTTCCTCCTTCTGTTTCATTCAGTGCTTCTCTAGTTTCCTCTGGGATTTCCTCAACCAATTCCTTGCCTTGCACTTCACTTGGAACCCCAGTACCCATCTGATTTGCTTGAAACTTGGCCAATGGCCAAAATGGTGTTGGTGGTGGTGAAGAATTAGTATTATACCTACAGAACCTTTGCAATACTACCAAGGAAAATGATGAAGTTACATTATTTTTATTAATTTCATTTACTCAGACTCTAGCCTCACTCACCTGGGTTCTGTGCTCCAAAAAATTCAATATCCAGTACTGGTGGAATTTGATAATTCACATGAAGAGCAGAACTTTGACTTTGGACCTCAGTAGTGGATGCCTCTTGGTTATTGACCAAAAAATCTCTATTTAAAAGAAACAAGCAGGCCACATTCCAAAGAAAACACTTCTTGCACTTGCCTTGGAGATCACAGGCAGCAGTGCTACATAGTGACTTCTAAAAATTCAATTCAAGCAATGAAGTATAGTGTTACATAAGGAGCATACAGTAGGATAGCAACTTTCCTGAAATTGATGGAAAATAATCTAAAACTCTTGCAGGAGCTTTCAGCTTAATAACTGGGCAACTTGCATGCTCCAAGGTTAAGTGTCATTGTTGTCATCACTTTTAAATATTCTTTTCCTCAGTAAAATCTACCTCAGTCCATAAGGGTGACAAAAATAAAGCACAAAATCAATGGTGCCTTCTGCTTACTACCTTTGGCTTACAGAAAAACCTTCCAACCTTTGCGACTAAGTATATAATTGTGAATATTTGCAGTTACATCTAATCCAAGTTGATAATCCAATTGAGCTTTGCTCTCCTACCCTGGTTATCATCAACCCTTGGACTTCCTTTCTTGGTCACACAATTGCGATATTTTGCACCCATGCCTAGTTAGCGAAATCAGCTCTATATATTTCAAATTGACTAGTTCCTTTATGTGCATAATCTGTGACTTCACATTTGCATTTTCTTCACCTTTAAATCCTTCATTGTCTCATCCATTACATTTCTCTATGCTCATATTCTTTTGTCTTGCACTTAGGCCACAAACTTGGAAACAATTGTACTGTTATTTAATTTTTACCTTTCTGTTCCTATCATGTATTGTCTCTTTGATCTCTAGCTGTAGATGGCCATCAATCAGGTTTCATATAGTCAACTTTGGATTACCTTATAAAGGCTGTGTATTCTGCCTGAAAATTGTCTCCTCAGTTAGTCAATTTCATATTTTCTGGAATCTTGCTAAATCCAGTCATCACATCAGGCTTGGCTTTGGTTTCCTTGGATCAGACCATCTCATCACCCTTGCTTTTGTCAAGCTATCAAAAAATTGATTGCAATTTGCAGTTAGCCTTCCTACCTTGCATTAACTCTTGCACTCAGTTTTCTCATTTGAACTCAAGATCATCTAATGATTGCCCTATAGTATGTGGGCTGGTTGTGTGACAGTATTCAATCTTTCTCACCTGGGTTCTGAACTCCAAGAAACTAAATCTTTGTCACTGGATGAATTTTATAATTCACTTGCAGAGAAGACCTTTGAATTTGAAGATCTCTCATTGAGGCCTTAGGGGAATCAACCATTGGCTTGCTATTTCAAGTAAACAAACAATCCACCTTCTGAAGGCAACATTTCTTGCACTTGCCTTGAATACCAAAATCAATGGTATTTGGAATATGATGGTTTTTGCAGAAAATACAGTGATTGCATCGGAAAGGATAGGATCAAAACATGATTAATTTGAACTGATTTGTTTAGAAATTAGTAAATGTATAAGGGTATAAAGTAGGTAACAAATTTTGGAATTGATGGGAATTCATCAGGACCCTGGCAGCACTTTTGGGCTTTATACCCAGGAAACTGTAACTCTCCATGTTTAAGGGTCATTATATTCATAAAGTTTACATATCCTTTTCCTCAGTACCAGCTACCTCAGTCTATAAGTGTGACATCAATAAAGCACAAAATCAATGGTGCCTTCTCCTTAACACCTTTGGCTTGCCTAAAAACCTTCATATCTTGGAAACTTGGGCTATAATTGGGAATCTTTGCAGTTCAATCCATTCTTGTTTACCACCCCTTTGATCTTTGCTCCTCTACCCCTGGGTATCATCATCCCTCAGACTTCCATTCTTGGTCATGCAACTGAACCAGCTTGCACCAATGCCTAGACAGCCACATGAACTTTATAGTTTTTTCCCAATTGACTAGATCCCTTCCCTGCATAACTAAATCCATTCATTTGCATTGCCTTCACATTTCATTCCTATCATTTCTCAGCCATTTTGCTCTTGTAAACTCATATTCTATTGTCTCCCAACTGTGCTACAACCTTGGAAAAAATTGTACTGTTTTTTTCATTTTCATATTACTTTCCTGTCATTCATTGCATCATTGCTTCCTAGCCATAGAAAAATTTCCATCAAGGTGTACCTAGTCACCATTTTATTTCCTTATAAAAACCACACCATCTGCCTGAGGATTTTTCCATCAGTTAGTTGAGTTAATAATTTCTCACATTTTGCTAAAACAAGTCATCACATTGCGCTTGGCCTTGGTTTCCATCCATTGGAAAAATTCATCCCCCTTGCTGTTTTTTGAACCATTGAACCATCCATTTGCATCTTGCAGTTATTCTTTCTAGCTTGAACTTATATCTTGCACTCAGATTATTCCCTTTGCGCTCAAAATAATCTCAAGATTGCCCTGTAGTATTTGGGGTGGTTGTGTGACACTCATCTTTTGTGAGTATTTATTTGATCAATGTGATTTGAATTATTGCTAAGTGAGTTTAGATTTTAGGAACCAAAGTTTAAATACCTCAATTACATGCCTGAAAACTTACATAAATTCTTGGGTGAGGTTTGGGATACTATTGGCAACAGGAATTTCACATTTAGATTCATTACTAAACCACTTGCTTGAAATAAAAATCAATGGTTTAAAGTGAAAATGGGATGGATTGAAAAATTGAGTAAACATAAGGCTTGCTATGCTAAGATACTTGGTGGTATCCAAGAGGACAAAAAGATTGAAAAAAGAATATAATTTAAAGACTTCAATGAAAATATTCCCTATTCTTGATGGCTTGCAAGGTTAGATATGAGCCAAATCACAACAGACACTTATGGAAGCACAATTTTTTTCATATCCTTGGCTTCATTTTTTACAGTGGGTAGAAAAAAATGATGGGAACAAACAACCTTAAACAATTACTTTATTTTTAGGCCTGTGTACCAATCTAAATCCATTGTTCAAAAAATTCATTTCCTTGCATTTATCCTTAAGATTATATATTTCACCATCTCTCATTGAATTTTACAAAAATTGAACTTTCAAAAAATGTCAAGCTAAAATCTTTGAAAAAAAACTTTAGGAAGCAAAACATTCAAAAAACATGATGGAGGGAAAAACAATTGTAAAATTCTGTACCATTGATATTTTTTCTTATTCATAGGGGTCTTAGAGAGTATCAAAATGAATGATTTTCATGAAAAAAATGAATATTGAGGATTTCTAAAAATAATTCAAACTAATTTTCATCAAGGTTGATTTTTCAGTGCCTTGGTAAGATGGGGATGATTTTTTTGAGAGAGTATATTTGAAAGCCATGGAAATTTTCAAAAAATGTTCCTTCAAGGTCTGTATGCATATGATTATCATATTTTTCAATTCTTCTACTTGATTTAGGCTTTGAAGTGCCCTGTGCTGCTTGAAGCTATCTTAGCCTGAGGTTAAATTTGGTTTGGGAATTTTTGAATTTCTCAGAAATCAATTCCAACCATTAAAATTATACCATCCTTGGTTGGCTTGATCATCTTGATCTTCTGAAATAACCCATTGCGCAAAGAAGACTATATATCAAAAAGAGATCCCATGAATCAGGATCAAAGATCAAGAATTGGCCTCCAAAGAACTTACTTACTAGGATTGTTTTTTGAATCAATTGAGTATTGGGATTTTTATATTGAAAATTGGACACAGTGGCAATGTTACAATCATTCAAATGGAGTGGGAAAGATAAGATGGGATGTTCAAAAAAATAAACAGGGCGCCTGGGGCTTCATCTATATTGTTTGAAGTACTCAATTTTGGTTTATTTGGCTAAAAGTCCCACAATGTTTGCCTACCCACTGTACTTTTACTCCTGTGAAAATTGTTTTTAAAGAACCCTCAGATGCCTTGTTCATTTTCTTTGTTAACAATAACCGATTGTTTTGTTTAATACTTGAGGGAGATAGGATTCCAATCCCTACCATTTTATTAAAAACATCTCCTTTTACTTCAAAGAAAGCATCTGGTTGGTTTGAAAATCTCAAATATCAACTAGATTTGTATTCTTGTTCATAATAATCGTATAATTTCATAATTTTGGTTTGGTCTAACATGTGCTTCTGATGCTGATCTTTTAATTCTGTTAATATAAAGTTTTATAAAATTTTTAACATCAGTATGTGGAGTGTTTTGAGTTAACATCATTATTTTGAGTGTTTTGAATAATATTTTGTTGTTAATTTAGTTCAACTTGTTTTTCTGATCTCACCATAAGGATTATTTTTACTTCTTATGATGGGATCAGCTTGACACAAGTTCAACTTGTTTTTCTTTGAAATTTTTAATTTAGGGCTAGCCCTTTGAGGTGGTTTAAGACTTCTTATGATGGGATCAGCTTAACACAAGTTGAAATTCTTTTCTTTGGATGTTTTTAATCTATGGTTAGTCCATTGAGGTGGACTTAATACAAGTCCACCTCAATGTACTAGCCCTATTCTCCTGGGGGGTTGATTTGGTTTGGCACTAGTCCAATGACATAAGTTCAAGTTGTGTTGGGTGGATCCCATCATAGTAAATATTTCTGCTTCTTATGATGGGATCAGCATTACACAAGTTGAACTTGTTTTTTTTCTTTTTTTTATTTAGGATCCCTTCATCATTTCATCCCTTTTACCCTTTTCAAATGGCCCCTCAGCAAACCTCCCCGGGTAAGTCCACTAAAAAATACAATGGACCAAAGGAAACATCCCCCACGAACTCAACATCAAACAATCCTCCAGCATCAGAATCCAAAGCCTCAAGTCAGATCAAGAGATCTGATCACATAATCCTGGTAAACTGGCTCAAAATTCCCTCCCACTATGACACTTGCTTTGGATCTGACAATGAAACATGAGTTGGCCAATCTCCATCCTCTAAGGTTATTTTTTATCTCCTGATTGCCAATGAACTGAAGAATAAAACCAAAGATGGGCTGGATCTTTCATCCAAAAAGATGTGGGAAAGATTCAAAAACCATTGAGCCAAGTACCAAAAATCCCACTCACTGTCAATCTCCACTGGCTTTGGTATCACCAACTCCAATAAAGCCAAGGGAATAAAATTTGTGGTTGATAAGCTGGACTCCATTTGTCCTTTTTACATTCATATTGATGAAATCTTTTGAAAAAAGGCCAAGACCACCCCCTTAGCTGTCTTTGATGCCCAACAATCAGATTGAGTAAATTCCAAGGACTTTCTTGTGGATTCTCTGCCTAGCAAGATGATCCCAACAAGAACTATGAGGTGCCCCAATCCAATGGGGAGGAGGATATTCCAACACAAGCAGGTCCAATAACATCTACATCATCATTGATCAATGATTCAAACCCTTTCTTGGACTCCTCACTTCCTTCTTTGGATGACTCTCTTTGGGGGGCGGAAGAAATTAAAAAATTGGCTGATGAGGAGCATTTGATTCCACTATCTGCATTACAATCAAAATCTGTTCAATTAAGGAAGAAATTTATTTTCTTTTCTGTTTGGTTAATCCTGAATTATTTAAATTGTAAAAAACAAGCAACATCCATTCCTGAATGGCCAAACACTCATGCTAATTGGGCCTCCCAAATTACCTTCAAATGAGAGTGATGATTCTCCCACACAAATCTCCTCTGCAAAGTGAAACCAAAATGACTCAAATTCCATCAACATCAACCCCAAAAGCTGTCAAAAGAGTTGAAATACTTCCAATTTTTGAGGCTTTGAAGATGTAATGGAGAAGAAAGATTGAATTATGTGAATTGATTGAATCTTTTCACTTTCAAAATCAAGCTCATTCCTATTCCCCTTCAAAAAACAGTGAAATCACAAATTGAATCTGAAAAACTTCAATTAAAAAAGGAGAATTGGTACAGTCAACTGGCCATTGATTTTCAACAGCAGAAATCCAAGAATTTGGCTTGTCAAAAGAAATTGGATGCTGAGTGAAAATTGAAACAGGAAGAGCAGGAGTTGCAAAAACAGGAAAAGGAGAAGGATAAACAGGAAGACAGACTGGAAAAGGAGAGGGAAATACTGGGAATGGAAAAAAGATAGGTTAACTGTATCCATGGAATGTTTTGTTAGTGGTAGAAATGTGGAAGAAATAAATGAAATTACAGTGGGTCCACTGAGTTTGGTTGGTTTTTCAACTCAGAGGGGTTTTTTAAACCAGGTTTGGCGGGTTCTCAAAGCCACATGGGGGTTAGTCAACCACCTCTTGTCAGGTGGTCAACAGGTGGGGGTGTGTCATCAACATGGCGGTGGAAGCTCCAACTGAAGGCACCAAGAGTCTGGCATTGACTGGAGGCTACCCTGTTGGCTTTAATGGTCATAAGGAGCACAGCAGCATCAAAATTTATCCTTTTCACCCTAAGTTGATCAGCAACTAGGTCAATTTGATTACCCAACAAGATGGGGCCCCCTTGGCTATTTCCCCATCAAAAAATTTGGTCCAGCCATCAACCATGTCCTGTCACGTGACCAGCGGGAGTTGACCACTAAACCAAACTCACTGGATACAACATACTTGATTTCTTGGCTTTTGAAATATTTAATTTGATGAAAATTGTAAAATTAAAAACAAATTAATTATTTTCTAATACAAAAATGTTTGAGCCTATTTTTAACTCCACAAATAATTCTTTTTGTGTGCTCTGAATGAGGATGGGATGGATCTCATTAAGGATCATGGTGGTGGCCTAAGAACAGAACAATCTTGGCTTGATTCCTGATTATGCCTTATAATCAAGGGCTCATCCTCACTAAAAAGGTTGTTTAAAAATCACCAACAGGGATACAATTGACAAGGATTGAGATAAAAGGAAAATTTTGAATTCAATAAATCTTGTTAAGGGTTGTTGTGGTGGCCTAAGAACAGAAAAATCTTGGCTTGATTCCTAAAAATTCGTTAGGTGCAAAGGCTCATCACCACTACAAATTTTTTTTCAAAGGCACCAACAGGAATTCACGGGAAAATGATTGAGATAGAAGCAAAGTTTTACAGTCAATAATATGAAACCCTTTATGTTGATTGAAATACCCGCTAACCAATTTTTTTTTGATTGATTGATCAAACCAAGCAAACAAACCATCAATTGTTTTCTGTTTGATTGATCAAAGTAGAAGGAGGAGAGAAGCCAGGACTGATTTCTGAATTGATTTCAAATCAATTGAAAAATTTATCACAAATTGATTGCCCAAGTTATTGCAAATCAATTCAGCAATTGTTCTCAAATTGATTGCTTGATTTATTGAAAATAAATCTCTCAATCAATTTGCAATCAATCTCTTAATTGATTTCAAATTGATTCAGCAATTGATTTCAAATTGATTCAGCAATTGCTGGAAAATGTATTCAGCTATTGATTTCAAATCAATTCAGTAATAAATTACAAATTTATTCAGAAATCAATTGCAAAACAATTCAGCAATTGATTTCATATTGATTCAGAAATCAATTGCAAATATATTCAGCTTTATTCAGCTTGATTCAAAGATTGTTTGGAAATTGATTGGGAGGGGAAGGGAGAGGAGGTGGAGGAGGGGGGGCTTACCGGCGGGATTGAGCCATGAGGTGGGGGGGACCTAAAGATTGAATGTTCAACAGATCAGAAACCTGTCAGGTGCAGGAAGAAGAAAAGTATGGGGAGGAGGGGGGAGGGGGCTTACCAAGGGGTGCCAACTAAAGGAGGAGGGGAGGCATAGGGTGAGGTGAGTTGACACGGAGGTGGTGGGTGAGGTTGAGGTGGTTGGTGAGGTGGTGGTGATGGTGAGGTGGTGGTGGTGGTGAGGTGGTGGTGGTTGGTGAGGATTTTTGGTGAGGAGGAGGAAGAAGTGGACCGGTGGGAGTGGATTGGTGGTTTTTTGGGGTGAGGTGGGTGGTTTGTAAGTTTTGGTTCTGTTTTTTCTAAGTCAACCACAAAAAAAATGGAGTGAGCCTAGGATTCTTGTTTGAACAAAAAAAAAACAATATCATGAAATTATTTTTTACCTATTTGAAAACCATATTCTAATCATCAAAGTAAGCAAGTTTCAGGGGTAGAATCCACTCTTTCATGGCAGAAGATGAGAGAAAAGATGAGAGGGGGATGAACTGAGGAGGATTGGGAATATCATCTTCAAATATTTTGTCCCATTCATCTTTGATGTTGGCCCAAAGGTTATGAATTATTGCACAATTGAAAATACAGTTGATGAGGATCTTTATTTCTTGGTAATTTTGAAGCTGGTTTCAAAAATCCCTTGAGCTGGCCCATCTAACTTTCAGGACTTCTATGGCATGCTGAATCCAAACTTGGGATTGGGCAAGATGAAAGTTTGAATCAGTCTTGGCTTGATTGTTTTATGAAAAATTTTGGTATTCTGTAACCACATATTTCCTGCTACCATAAGCTCAATCAACCAGAAGGTATTGATCTTGTTGAAAGCGGTTCTCTGGTTGATGAGAAATTCACATCCAATTTAAAAAATATGAATCATGAAAAGAACCTTGAAGGCCATCATGGAGGGATATGAACTTTTTTTTGATATCACAAAACCTTTGTAATTACAAACAGTAGCTACACAAACAGATAAAAATGTTTTGTCAGTTTTTGATCAAAAGAAAAATAGTGGTTTCCATCCAGCTTGGCTTTTTGACTCAAGGGCATAGTGGTTCCATAAAAAAAACCAATGCAATAGGGAAAGCCTTCAGTCTCCATTACTTGAGATATCTCCCTGAGTTCTTCTTTGGTTTGCCAAGAAAGGACTGAGGGACACAAATTTCAGATAGAAATAATGACTCTTTTGGTGTATACTTTAATGTTTCCATAACCAACTGAGAATAGATTTTCTAATTGATGAATTGCTGCTCAATTTCCATTTTATCCCAATCTACAAAGAGCAACGCCAAGTTGAATAGATGAATTGAATTGGGGATTCCAAGAATTGTTCTTGAAAATGAGGTGGTCTTCAATCATCTCCAAATAGTTCAAGAATGACAGAAATAAAGTTCTGAACAGTTGCTGGAAGATTAAGTCAGGGAGGAATTGAAGATTTTTCCTTTCATACTGAGATGTTTGGAGAGTCTTCCTTCTTGGAACCATGTATTGCTTTTCAAATAGAGAGTTCAAATCTAACCAATTTTATTCCAAATTGGAGTCTGAGTCTGAGTAAAATAATAACAAGAGCCCACTCAGTGTTTTTGCATTTTTAAATTTCTCCCAGGAAGTTTTGATTGGACATGTTGAGAAAGATGGTGATTTGATGTTGGGTGCTGAGATGATGATGGGATTTTTTTGAAGAAATGGAGATGTGAAGGAATAGAGATGTGAAGCAATGCAGATGTGAAGCAATGGAGATGTGAAGCAATGGAGATGTGAATCAATAGAGATGAGATGTGTGTGATGCAACAGAGATGGGATTGGTATGGATTTCCTGAGGTGGAGGTTTGGATGGTTTTTTGCATGGGATGGATTGTGGATGGATGATGGTTCATAAATGGTGGGTTTTTTTTTTGAAATCCGCAATTTTCATGAAACATGCCATTTTGAAATGTACCAGTTAGGGTGTATGTGTATTTCAGAAAACCGCCATTTTTGATGGCAGGTTTGGTCAAAAAAGATTGCATTTTTCTAATGGAGATTTTTCTAACTTGTATACGCCCTATTGTGGGTTTTTGCCTTTTTTTATTATTTTTTAAAAATTGATAATTTGATAATTTGAATTCTCAAAAAGAACAGATGCTAAAATCAATTATCATACAATTTTAAATAGATGTACAATTTTTTGGGACTTCAAAATCTGGCCTTGACAATCTTTCTGAAAATAAAACTTATTATTTTGGGAAATAAGCGGGAGGACTGCCTTTCCCCCCCCTGTGAATTTTTTCCTTTTCATTGTTATTTACCCATTTCAATTTTTCCATTTTTTTATTTATTTTTGGTCACAATTTTTTGATTTTTTAGAATTTTTAATTGCTTAATTTCAATTTTTCATAGGTTCATGAATGTGAAATCATGGCCCTGGACTTTTGTAATTTTCATTTTTTTTAAGTTGTTTTGATTTTTCATTAATTTTGATTTTTTTTAATTTTTTTCCAATTTCTTTTATTTTATTTTTTTCAGTTTTATTTTTCTAACTTATTTGGTTTTTTTTTGTTTCTTTATTTTTATTAATTTTCATAAAATAATTTTTTTCTTTATCTTTTTATTTTATTTTTCCTCACAATGCTCACAACCCTGGAGTTGTCAATGGGTTGCAAACGCCTATTCAAGGCTCAGATTGTATTCAAGCATTTTCTTGCAACCCATGTCAAGTTGTGAACAGCCATTCACAAATTTGCAGGTTGCAAACTGTGTTGCACTACCAGTCTCAACTTGTGAATGGGTTACGTAGGGTTCAAACTTTAAAATTGTCCAAGATAATATCCAAAAAATTAAAAAAATAAAAGCAAATAGAAACTCACCATATGAATAAAATACAGATCTGGAAGCTCTTCATCTTCTGAATATTTCCCTTCATCCAAATCTTGCACATCTTTATCTCATGAGTATTCCTCTTCATTCAGAAAATTTTCCTATGTAAAAAAAAGACAAGGACTCATCAATAAAAATCCATTTCAGAAAAAAGAAGTATATATAGAAAATTAACTTTTCCTCTTATTCCTCCTTCTTTTCCCCCTTCTTCTCGTCCTTTATGGCCTTCCAATTTATTGAAAACTGGAAATATACAAAAAAGAAAGGCCAATGTTAAATTCATGAACTCAGGGTCCCAAACAGGCGTGAATCCCCATTCACAACCCATACTGGTTGCAAAAGGCCAATTGAGACCCAACAAGTAGCAAGCCAGGTCACTATAAACTTGCGCATCCCCTGGGGGGTTGCAAACCCCCATTCACAATTGGGGAGTTGCAACCCTATTTTGGGTTGCAATCAAGGGTTTGCAACCCCCTGGGCGATGCGCAAGTTGCAAAGGGGGGGTTTGCTTAACTTCCTGGCCCATTTGGGCTACTCCCCCCCAAATGGGCCATTTGAGGAGGGATTTTGGGTACCTAAGCACCCCTGGACCACATTTGGGTTATTTCAAGCTAAACTGGGGGATCTTGTATACTATGTGGGACTATTGGACCACAAAGAAACTTGGAAATCAAACATTCTTCCTATTGTCAAAAACTCTTGACACACACAATGTACACACAGACCACACGCCCTTTGCATAAATGAATTTTTCTCAACCCAGAAGAGAGAAAGCTTTTGGAGTTGTTGTATTCAAAATTGAATTGAATACTAAATGGCTGTTGAATTTTTTTGGTTTATGGGAACAGTGGCAAGCCCAACCCCCGCCAGATTAAAAAATTCTACATTCAGGGAATTAACTAAAAGTTTACTTAATGAAGTTTTGGTGGAATCTAGGGATTTGGGCAGGTGGTTGGAAAAAGAAACATTCAAAGCCCCGGTTGCATGCTTTTCTAAAGTTAAAATTGAGTAAAAAGATGTTTCTTCACAACTGGAACAAGAGGTTCCCTCAAAAGTTGAATTGACTAAAGGTGGGGTGTTCACATTTCATATGTCATTTGACTGAGAAGGATTTGGCTTGACAAATACTAATTTAAATAAGGGTTTCCAAAACCACTTGAAACTCCTCCTGTGACAGCCTTTGATACTAGGAAAGAAGCTAAAATTTATTTTCAGAAATGGGCAGCCGTGCATGGCTGCGCATTGACAACTTTCAAGTCAAGGAGAGAAAAATATATTGATCTATCATGTTGCAGATTTAGGGTTTATGAAGAGCCATGTCTCACCGAATTTCAAAGGGAAACTCACACTAGAAATTTTGGGTGTCAATTCATGATCTGTGAAAGTAGGAAAGTAGTAGATCCCATGTGACATATCTCCATTAGAAATGGCCTACACAATCATCAATCATCTGAAATTCCTTCAGTGCTCCTCAACTGAGGAGCATATCAGTTCAAGCATTAGATTTACTTATGGAATGCATGAAATTTGGATTGATAAGTTTCAACTGAAAAGGAAATTGAGAAAGATTGATGTTGCAGAATAAATTTACAATAGAAAAATCTTTAACACTAAGCAAAAGGTAAAGCTTGCGGAACTGGATGGGAAATGTGTTATGGATGCTCTATTGGAAATTCTCCAGGAATCCCAGGGGGCTTCCAGTTCCAAATTTGGTGGGGAGGTTCCCTTAGAGGCCCTTTCTTGGCTCATCCTGAGTCTATAAAAATTTTCAAATAATACCATCATATTGCTTTGTTGGATTGTACCTATAAAAAAAATAGTTACAAAATCCCTCTATTGCATGTTGTAGGAATCAATGACAACAAAAAGACTTTTACAAGGCCTTTTGTTTTTATAAAAAAAGAAAACTATAAATTTTACAGTTGGGTATTGAACACATAAAAGGAGTTGGCTTATGATCCAGAGAGGCTTCAAAAATTCTGTTTAACAGACCATAACAAAGTTCTTATTTGTGCCATTTAACACAGTTTCCCTGAGTCATCCAGACAGCTGCGCTCCTGGAACTTTTCTAAAAAAATCCAGGCAAACTGTAAATTGCGCTTCAGAAATAAAGATGAAGAATGGGAAAGTTTCAGGAATCTTTGGGCCAAGTATGGGGCCTCTAAAACCTAGGATGAGGGAGATTTAAATGGGGCAGAATTAAGAGTATGAAAATTTTTTGCTACTTCTAATGATCTCTGCTTGGAGGGCTTACTTTGAAACTTTAATGCAGTGTTTCGTGAAAGACCATATGGATGTACTCAATTATATGGAAAAGAATATTTTCCCTATCAAAGAGATATTTGTATTGGCTTGCACTTGTGTCTACCCAGACTTTGGAAAGAAAAAAGCGTCTTGGGTAGAAGGGGCCCATCCTAGTTTCAAAAGATTACTTGTGGGATCTTTTGGGAAAATTTTGGATGTGTGGAATCACCTTGAAGGAACTATTGAAATTCAAAACCAATCTGTCCATGAAGCACTTGAAAAATCTTGAAAAAAGTTGGGAACAGTTCTTCAAACAGAAGTATTACCTTTGGTTTATAAATTTTCAATTGAGGCAATTAAACTCATTGGGGAACAATTTGAAAAGTTAAAGTTCAATCATGATGGCAGGATGTGCTCCAAGTCATATTAAAAAACAACGGGCTTGACTTTTTTACAAAATTTTAGTTGAAATACTAGAATTGAGAGGATCCATTGTGCTTGAGAATGTTCATCCTCAGTGGCAGTTAGACTATAACCCTTCCAATGAAGTAAGTGGTGTTTTTTGAATGGTACCAATTATTGGATTGACAGATTAATTTTTGGATTGAAAGATTTATTATTGGATTGAAAGATTAATTATCAATTGAAAAATTGATAATTCTGTTGGTTTTGACAGTTTGAAGCACATCCAGGGATTGATGAAGAATCTCAAATGTTGAACAAGTGGCATTCCATTTACAGGGAAAAACCTAAAGAAGTTAGCTTGGATATTGAAAGTTCAAGGCTCAACAATACAGCCGCTTTGATTGCAATGCCAATTCTTGAGCCAAAGTTGTTAACTTCAAGCTGTGTTCAACCAAAATTGAAAGCAACCTGTTGTGAGGTTTTAAAATTTGAGCATTTTGAAACAGCAATTAAGTGGGAAAAAAAGTGAAAAGGGGACCCAAAACACCAATGTCAGTAAGTCTTTTATTTTGAGTATTAAATTTTCATTTTTATTGTTCAATGAACTGGTGGGAAAATAATTTCTGACGTTCAAGGACGGTTCTTCATCTGAATCTCATCGCTCAGAGGACAAGGCTGAAGTAACTGTTAAAAGGTGACAAGAAAGACCAAAGATAGTAAGTCTTTTATTTTGAAAAATTTTCATTTTTATTGTTTGATGAAATAATATGGTAATTATTTTTACATAAGTGCAAGGATGGCTCTTCATCTGAATTTCACATTTCAGTGGCAGAGACTGAAAGTTCATTGGTTTTTGTGCCATTGGAATCAGATTACCTTTTGAAGGATGAAGATGAAGAAATGGAGGAGTCAAACAGAAGCTAACCTTTTGTGAGTTTTGTTTGCTTTGATTAGATTAGAATTTTGGCCAACTACTTTTTGATTTTAGGAAGTGAATTACCTCAATCAAATACCTGAGAACTTACATAAGCTCTTGGGTTGGTTTTGGGATCCGGTTGCTGATGGAAATTTTGGATTTAGAGTCAATGCTAAACTGACTGGGTATGATGACAATGGAAGGTTTCAAGTAAGAAAATAAATGCTTGAAACATTGAAAAAAATAAGATGTGCTCTGCTAAGATCCTTGATGGCATTAAAGATGTTGAAAAGATAGAAAAAAGACTTGATTTAAATGACATAAATGAAAAGATTCCTTCTTAAAAATGGCTTTCAAAGCTTGACATGGGTCAAATAATAGCAGATACTTATGGAAGACAAATATGTTTCATTTCATTGGAATCATCTTATACCTTTACTTGTATGAAAATGGGTGTAAAAGAGAAATCAGATCCTATTTTAATTTTATTTTATAACAATAACCATTCGGTCCAGCTTGTACTTAAGGGAGATGTTATTACAATACCGCCCATAGTTTCCAAACCATTTTTCATGATTTCCAAAAAGCCTCTGGTTGGGTTGATCACCTCAAAGAACAACTTGAGTTTTATTCTAATCTATAGAGAGCATTTTAATTTCATCATTTGTGTTTGGGTTCTGATTCTGATCTTATAATTCTATTAATATAAAGGTTATCACATTTTTAACATCATTATTTTGAGTGTTTTGATTCAAAATCATTATAATAAGTTTTTTGAATGAGATTTTGTTTTTAAGTCAGCTAAACTTTTGTTGGGCTGATCCCATCAAAAGGAGTCTTTTTACTTCTTGTGATGAGCTCAGCTTAACACAAGTTAAACTTTTTTTTTGGTGCTTTTACTTTAGGGCTGGTAAAGTGACTTGTCTTTTTTTGGGTTTTTTTAATTTAGGGCTTGTAAATTTTCTTGTATTTTTTTTGTGTTTTTACTTAAGGCTTGTCAAGTTACTTTTTTTTTCCTTGTTTTTTTTTTTACTTTAGGACATGTCAGGTTTAACTTTTATTTTTTAGCACTTTTACTTTAGCAATCCTCCAAAGACTCTTTATTTTTATTTACTTTCATTTATTTTTATATTTATTTATTTATTTATAATTATTTTTAATTATTTTTAATTTTTTTACAATTTACTTTTTATTTAATTTTGGCCTTATTTTTATTCAGATTTATTAATTTTTATTTATTTATTTTTGGCCTTATTTTTATTCATATCTATTAATTTTTCTTTAGGACTTATTTTTATTCATATTTATTGATTTTTATTTATTCATTTTTTAAAGTCTCTCCTTTTTTTTTATCTTCCTTTTTATTATTATTATCTTCTTTTTTTTATTTTTTTTCTGCAAATGGGTTGTGATTTGCTGTTTGCGACTGAGCCGGGTCGCAAGCGGACGTTCACAACTGCAACATGTTGCAAGCAGCCACTTGCAACCAAAAAAGGGTCTCATGTTGCGCCATGCAACCATTTTTAGAGTGTGAAGGGGGGTTGGGAGGTTGCAGATTTAACATTGGCCAAAAAAATACTAATTATGAGATTTCCTATTTTTTCCCAAAAATGGTGACTGACCTTTCAATTTGATGTGAATTTCTTATTTGGCCTTCCTCTCCTCTTGGGTTCTTCTAAATATTCAAAAACAGATGGATCCTTTTTCCTTGAGGACCAAGAGCTCTTCCTGAAATTGATTGATTCTCCTTTGGGACCTCCTATTACTTTGGCTCTGTGAGTGGAATTGGGCTCTTGAATCAAAAAGTTGATATATCCCCTGTATTGTTTCTTTTTTTGACCCAGATGATATTTCTGTTCTCCAGGTTGCAAATTATGGAATTCTTCAAATATTTCAGTGAGTTTAAGTTGTTAATTAATTATTGTTGGGGGAAAATCTAGGTTTTCTAATTATTCAGTTAAATCAGGTTTCATGGTTAACTGGAGATAGCAAAATAAAAATTAATCAGGAACTTATTCATTTCAACTTGAATAAAAAGATTAAAATAAAAAAACATGCTGATAAGGGGGCCTTGAAATTCCATGGAGGATGAAAAACTTAAAGTTGGAAGAGGCCACCCTTTCTATTGGCTAATTTCGCTTTTTCAATAAAAGGTATACCCATGTTATAAAATTGATCCCAATTGGTAAAAGTGGTGGAATATTCAGTAAATTGATGAAATGAAAGAATTTTTTGAGGGAATAATGGCTGATTTTCCAGATATATGATCCACACACATGAGGTAAACCAATGAGATGCTTGAATTTTTTCTGAGAGGCTACAATAGCTCGGCCATGGCCTTGGATGGTGATGGAATCTTAATTTTTTTGAACTAAATTAGAAAAAGAGCCAATATATGAATTCATGAAATTTTGAATTTGAGAGTGTCTTCATTCTATCCTGGGTTACCTTCATGTCTTATGTGAAATTTGTTTTTGTAAATCTGGAAGACAAATTATTTTTTGGGAGGAATGCAGTTCTAAAGAAGGTAGTCAGATGTTGGAGGATTCCAGATAAGAGAAAGATTGGTGGAAAAGATTAGGGAAAAATTTGATATTTTTCATGGAATCAGGGTGTGAAATAAATAAAGAAGTTATCCAACCATCCAAATTTCCCATTTTGTAGAAAAAAAAGAATTCCTGAGTTCTAGTAAGAGGCCTTCAACAGGTGATTTGCCATCAAGATATCTTTTTTGGATTTTTTTTAAATAGTATTGAGATTGGTATGGACAGGAGATGATGAGTTTTGTATAAGAGAATTTAAAACTATTAGTTGGGGGATCCAGCTTTGGTTAAATTTTAACCATCTCCTGTTGTTTACTTTGAGTTCTTCCATGGATGGGATGAGTCCAAGGATCATTGGAAATTGGATGGTTGTGGTCTGGAAATAAAATGTTTACTAGCCACAAAGCCAATCATTTGGAAAACATTCCTGATACTCTGAAAGGAAAATTGATTTTTCTTGATTTTTTCATATTTTTTGTATCTTTTCTGGGGTATATTCCCCAGATTTATCACATTGGTAAGTGTAGGTGTGTTTCTTGCAATTTTATACTCCAGTAGATATGGTTTATCCATGGGAATTTTCCCATGTTTGGATAGCCTCAAACAGCTCCTCCTTTTTATTATATAAAAGCTCAGGGGGATGGGAAAGTGGGGTGGAATCAGGAGTGTGAGTAGATTATCAAGGGGAAAGGTGATTTGTATAAATATTTTTATTGGATTGAATAATGGAGGATGGGCCTGGTGAAACAATTCTGAAAAGTGGATGAATGTGTTCTTGAGCCATTTTTAAGAGAGATTTTATTTTGAAACAATAAATTGAAGATAGGAGTGGATAGTTGAGAATTATATTGAGCATAAATGGAGTGATAAATTTAATAATAGACTTAATATAAGAGGGAAAAGATCTTTTTGGCAGTATCTACTGTGGTGTATTGATTGGATAAAGATTTGATGTGAAAATTTCAGAATGTTCCAAAATCATTGTTAAGGAGATATATGGTTGAATTTTTGATGGAAATTTTGAATTGGGGAGGCTTGATTCCATATCTTTGGATTGTTGAGTTATTTGTATTAAGCAGTGTTGACGGATGATGAATGCTGTGTGTTGTGATGTGTGGTGTGAAGTGGTGTGGTGTGGTGTGGTGTGGTGTGGTGTGGTGTGGTGTGGTGTGGTGTGGTGTGGTGTGGTGTGGTGTGGTGTGGTGTGGTGTGGTGTGGTGTGGTGTGGTGTGGTGTGGTGTGGTGTGGTGTGGTGTGGTGTGGTGTGGTGTGCTGTGGTGT
>CM062633.1:18168187-18468187 GCA_025617555.3 Puccinia polysora
GGCTTGTTCAGGAGATGGGAAATTTGGCTTTTATTGTGAAACAAACTTGAGATGCAGGAGGATTTTCAAGTGATTTTTTAAAAATCAAGAAAGTGGAATTTGACTGTATGGTGTCAGATGCGTATGTGGGAAGAAGACTGGTTTTTTGGCGTCCTCCGAGTGGCAAAAGCAAGTATCCAAAAATTTTACATGTGAGATTTAAAATATCTAAATGATTATGAGATAGAACAGGGATTCAATGAGGTTTGATGGGGTTCACAGATTTACTCACTGGTAAAAAATATTTCAACAAAACATATTAACATATTCTCAAGGATACATAATATCATCTAGACTTTTGATCTCAAGAATGTGGAAACAATCATATTACCTCAATATTTTGGCCCATGAAAACTAAATCTATAAAGTACTAGTTCAAAATGAATTAATTTCTGGCTCTTGAAATCATTTTTGATCCCTGCTACAAGTTAAAACACATAAAATACACCATGTGCCTTAATATGAGTTATGAATCAGCTTTTAATTCCAAAAGTGACTTCAGAAAATGAATATATTTCTTTCTGGTATCCTATTCTCCCAAATAATCAATTGAAGAATAAATTTTTCATTCTAGTGAAAATGTTGAAAAATTTAATAAAATTGTTTTTGCAAGTTTTTTAAATGATATTTAAAATATCAATCAAGCACTCAATTGGTTGAATTGTATTTATAACTTCAAGAAATTATGATTGAAAATCAGGAAATTAATTCTGAATTGAGCTGACTCAACTTGTGGAAAGAAAATTTATGTAAATTTACAAAATTAACTTTTTTTGAAAAGGAACTTTTGATTGTTCCAAGTCCCCTTTTTGCATCAGAATCATTCAAAATCATCCCATTATTTTATTAAGTTCTATGTGATAATTAATTCCTGTTTATTTTTAATAGCCTTTTTTACAATTTTTGGTATTTTGGATGAATTTCAAGAAAACCTATCTCTGTAGACCCTTGAACCCCTTTTTTGAACTCATGATTGGATTTTAATTGAATAATTTCTGTGGATTTCCTCTGAAATCAATCAAAAAAATCTCTCATGCAACTAGGTTTTCATTAATCAAAGATGTTTTTCCTTTTCCAAAAATTTCATTGAGCTATTTGAAATCACAGTAAAAAGCTTTCAGTTGAAAAAAAACCAGGGGCCTGCTGGCTAGCCCAAACCTGCAAAAATCCCATAAATTTGGGGCTGGGTTTTGTTTGGGCCTAATAAAGCTTGCACCCTACCCTGCCTTTCAAAGCCCAATTACACATGGACTGGTTTTGGCCTCACCAAAAAAGGGTTGGGCCCAATCCAATAAGCTCCCTCAGTGGCAAGAATGGTGGGCGGTGGCACCATTTATTATTGACAATAAGTACTGAAATTACAACAAAAATCTTCAAAATACAAATAAAATTTCAATCCTCACCCAACATCTCTCCATCTTTAATGTTTTATAGAAATTTAAAAATCAGTTGTCAGATTCTATCAAAGACATTTTATATCAGAGTAATTTTCTCAATTCTGTTCTCAAGAATAAAGGACAAGGAACTCTTATCTCAAAGCTTAATTCAAATCTGTTTTCATACAGAGCCTTCAAGATCATCATTCCAAGAAAACTAACCAGGGAATTTCGTGAAGAAGGGTGAAACTTAAAAGCGTAGTCACTCAAACCTCTGATTTTATATGAGTCCCCTTTAACTCCCATTATCAATTTTGAGGATCAAAGAGACTAAGATTGTTGATTCTCTCAAAGGGTTCCCAGATCAAACTTACCCTTGGTTATCTCCAAGACCTTCTTTTACCCATCCCCCCCTCCTTCCCACCAAAAAAACAATTCATCATGAGTCTGGAAGGAAATGGTAGTCACTTTCTGAGCTTAAAACATTTTTTGTGGGACTATTTTATCATTTCAATATTTATCCACAAACATTTCTAAAATTCTTAATTTTCACTTGTAATATTTCTGATTGGATTATACATGAATGTTACTTTGAAATACCTTAAAAAATCATACAATATTTTATCCCTCAAATCCTGTTAATCACATCAAAGTAGATGCATCGAAAATGGCTTCAATTCATCATCCAAACGGGGTTGATACTTAATACTCATAGATATAATTGATACTCAAATAAAAGCCCCTTTTATGTTTTTTCTCACCTACTGATGCTAGCCTTTATACTTTCTATTCTATTCTTCCTCCATTCAGACTTTCCATGTCACATAATGTGACATTTTACCCTTGTATACCTTACCTAGGTTGGAAACCAGAGTGGAATCTATCTTACTCATCCTTTCCCACTCCCATCTTTATCTGTCCTAGTCCTAGGTGAGCTTTCAATCTTGCTCTCTGTGCTCTTATCTCTGCTTTTTTTCCATGATTTCCACAATGGAACTCATCCCTTTCCACTCTGATCTCCATCCAGCCTAGTACCATTGAAACTATTTATGAGCTCAGACTCACTTCTGTGCTGAATTTCATTATGGTATCTGTAAGCGTATTGACAAAGCTAATCATCTCAAACATGAATACAATCCTAACAACTCCCATCTATTCTGTTGTGAACTACCCTACCCTTAAGCAGTTTGGATTTTACCAACTCAAACCTCTAGGACCCAAATCCAACTACCCTGACTGGATCTGTATTCTGAAAATAAGCATTCAATCCACAGGTTTATTTTATATCCTAGACTTTGAAAAATAAATTCCCTGCAAGGTTCATGAAAAAAACCAAACTTTATGCACAATAAACTAGCCATTTTTTCTGTTGTTTCTGTCATATCACATACAATACACCCTTCAAATATCCAAACAAAATTTCAATTTTTTAAGGATGCTTGTGGGTTGTTGAATTCACTTTGATCAGCCCATAAAGAAACATACTCTGTAGGTAATATGTACTGGTTAAGAAATCTTAACATTTTGTTCCTCATAAACAATAACATGACCAACTACCTTTACAAGATTTAAAAGTCATTTCAGCATCTCAAATTGATACTCACTTCTAATAATTCCCTCACTCCAAACAACATATTTTCTTCAAACATCCTTAAACCTCTTCCTTCGAACTGGCTTTCCTTTTTTTCCTTAATTATGGAAAAACTGCACATGGATCCATTCAACCTTGTCCAAACTCTTAAAACTGAAAATGTATGTTTCAAAACTTCAAATTTTGAGATTTCCCTACCACATGTGGAATTGAAGGTGTCAGGATTATCTTTCCAATCAAATCAAAAATTGAATTTTCCATTTGACTGGGCCTTGTACTTCCTTTTCTGAAAACAAACCATTCAACCCCTTGAGGTTTGCAAAAGTACCACAAAATTTATTCCCAATCACTCTAGAGGATACAAAAATTCCAAAAAAAATTATATGTCCTTTCTAAAGTTCTGTTCATTAACTTGGTTCAAAAAAGAGGAGAAAGCAGAATATCAAGGAGGGAAAGACCTCCACATTTGAGATAGGAAGACCACCCACATATTTTGGAACCAACTAAATTTCCTTTTTGTCTCATTGCCATTCCTGATCCATTGGCAACAATTGGCAGCCTACCCAAGATTCTGTGGTCCTCAATAATCTCTCAGAAACTGAGTTCCCCTTCTCTCCTTGCAAAACCACATTGCAATGTGCAAAATCAACTCATGAATTTCATACTCAATTGTTCCTAGAAGAAGCAAATGCCTGGTTCCTCCCCCGCCTTGCAAGAATATAATTCAATTGGTGGAAGTCTCTGTGATCAAGTCCACCCACAGGGATTTTCTGGGCCTGGAAAGAATCCCCAAAAAGTTTTTTCTGGCTCTTTTTGTTACAAATCTCCAAAAACCTCTCCTTTCTTTCTCAGGAATCTCTTATCAAAATTTAATGGTGGTTTTTAACAGAAATTCCTGCAATATGTACAACCATGCCAGCTTCCAGGTTTCAAACTTACTTCTAGGGAAAGGCTTCCAAATAAAATAAACTTGACTACCTTCCAAAATCAGAGATAAGAAGCAATTCTCTATTATTCACTAATTTTTTGGGATCACATAATTTACTCCTGTTTTATCATCTAAGTCTCTCACGGGATATTGCCACTTAAGGCTCTACTAAATTCACCAGGAACCCATTCTGATTGAATGAACAAATTGGATATCCAAAACATCCAGTTTTGCATACAATAAAAAATGCTTTGCTGATTACTAAATTCTTGAACACCTCACTAATCTTTCTCCCTGGATTTCTTGATTCAATCTGATTTAGGTTCCTTTGAGGAACTCTCCTGGGAATGCTAAAAATATTTTGTCACCTTCTTCAATGATTTCTCAAAATATTTCCCTATTTTGGCAAAAAGTTTCAAATATCAAGTTTTAAACTGCTTCAAAATATTCAGGGCTTCTTCTAAAACTCAGCAAGAATCAGATTCCATCTTAACACTCCAACAACAGGGTAAAATACATGTTCACCCATTTCAAATCAAAAATAAAACTCAATGGTATCCCTCATAATCTAGAACCTCCTCACTCTCTGGAACTAATTTTTTTTCAGAATTCACCAACCACACTTTTGTAATACCATCAGTTGTTTCCTTTTCTTTTCCCATCTTCCTAAGTCTTTCTGGTAAGATGCTATTCAGAAAATCTTGTTTACCTTCAATTCAGTTCAGTATCATACACCAAATTCCTTTTCCTCCACAAACAGATTTCTTGGAAAGGTAACCCCCAACCTATCCTAACTTCATCCTTTTTGCTTTCAAGTGTGTTAAAACTTTCCTGAATCAAATAGTTCAAAACTTGATCTAAATTCCCTGTTATTGGTACTCCTACAATATCTTCCTGAAATTTACCATTATCATCTATGGGATCTCAAAAAAATACTTCTGGTAAAATCTTGCAATTTTCTCTATGATGAACACTCTTTTCCTTACTCAATAAAATCAACCCTTCCATAGAAATCTCAAATCCAAATTCCTTTTCACTCCAGCCTTTCACCTTTATAATTGAAAAAACTGTCACACACTCACCAAACTGCATACTCTCTCAATAAATCTCTTCTAGAAATCCAGCTAGAAACTTGGTTTCATTTTTAACTGAAAGCTTCAATAAATGTTCCAACTGCCATTCAATCCAATCGAACTCTCTCTTTCTGTCTTCCACCTGCTCCTCTTTATTTTTTTTACTTTTGAAAAACCAACCAATTTTTCTACCTGGTTCCAAAAATCCATTATTCACTCTGGGTAATTTTCCAAGTCTGCATCCATTTCGACAAGTTAACACACCCCCCAAAAAAGGGTCCAATTCTTTTGTGTATTCCATGGAACAAAAGATGGCTGAAGGTGGAACATTATTTATTCTACTCACTTTCTAGCATGCTCAGTTTGAGGCTTATTCCCAGCTCACAATTCAGGAGGATTATCAAGTTGGAAAAGGGTCTTCAAGGTAAAGAGGCATGTTGATAAATCCATAAAGAGGCAAGTTGATAAATCCATAAAGAGACATGTTTATGAATCCATAAAGAGACTCAAGGCAAGATTGGTTTCTTACATTAATTGTCAATTGAATGGAGCAACTAACACAATTTCTTTGTTCCTACTTTGTGTCTAAAAACCCTGAAGCTGGTTTTTTTGCTTCAGGAATCAAAAAAGTGGTATTTTTTCCAATTTTATTTCAAGACTGCTTTTCTAAATGGAGAACTAGAAAAAATTTTGCATATGGAACAGCCTCAAGGTTCTGTCAATTCCTCAAAGCCAGACTGTGTCTGCAAAGTCTACCAATCCATCTATGGGATAAAAAAATTTGAAAAAAATGATCCAAGGATCTCCATCTCTGTCTTCTTTCCATTGGCCTTGCCCATTCCTTCTATGATCCCACTCTGTACTTAATTATATGCAACAATCTCACATCAGCTCTTGTCACTGTGCACATATAAAATCTGTAATTAGTTGGAGTTAACTTTAAATTAAACCAATTCATCACTGGAATTGAGGGAAAATTTAAGCTTGGATTGAATTAATTGCTGCATCACTTTTTATAAATTGGATGCTCCCGTGGAATCTGAAAATTTCCTGATCTAAATTTCCCAGGAAAACTGCATCAAGGAAATAGCCAATCATTTTCTTGACTTGCCTTTGTCTACCTTTTTCAGCCCTACCAATGGCCAATTCAGAAACCTTCTCCCAAAGATACCGTGAAAAGCTTCCAGACCTGGTACCTACAATTAGCTCACTTTTTCTCTTCTATGGGCCTCTCAGTGCACACATCCCAAAATCTCTTTTTCTGTGAGTGTCCCATCTCAATTTCTCCATTATCCATATTAGTATCATTTTGATGATTCAATTTGAGTTATTTGGTATTTGAATGCAACAAAACACCTAAGAATCAAGTTTTGCAGCACAAAGACTCTCTCAGGCTACTCCTATTTGGATGTTCTGAATCCCTGATTCATAGGTGTTCCCCTTTGGCTTATGTGTTCAAAATTTGTTAAAGAACCATCTTCTGGAAATATTGAAAGCAGGCCACCATATCTCTCTCCAGCACCAAGGTCAATTATAAGTTAATTTGAGACTCATTAAAGGAGGATCTGTGATTTCGCTACCCCATCTCCCAGCTAAAGCTTCACCCAGGTCCCTCAATCCCTCTTTACATTGAAAAAACAGGAGAAGATTATCTTTCAAGAAAACCAAGAAAATCATTCTAAAAAATTCATATTCACACCATTTTTCAATTCATCCAGGGATGTGTAAAGACCAATTGGGTGAAAGTTCTTCAAGTGTGCTTGACCAAAAAAAAAATTGAATCTGCTTAAAAAGATATGGAAAATCAAGATATCCATTGATGAGACCTATTATAATAGTTTAATTACATAAATCTAATAAAAGAATCTTTTTTGTATGATTTCCTTTTTTTTTCTTGTTAAGAAGTCTTTAAAAATTCAAGTTTTAACATCCAAACAATTAAAGAATATATACATATAAAAAAATTACCAAAAATGTTTCTTTTTTAAAAAAAGCTAATAATTTGTTTTTCTTCAAAAATTTGAATGGTTTAAATCTTTACTCAGAATTTATGCTTTGAAAGTTTGAATGATTTTACAAACAAAGCATAAGTTACTTTTACAAACAGGTTTCATCCATGGCTTGCTCTCTAAAAATATCAAAAATCTCTTCCCACCCACTTTCTCCCTTCCTCCTTTTTTTGACAAAAAAAAAGATTTTCATTTTTGGAAATGCTAAATTGACGACTCATTGAGCTGTTTACACAACTATGTACACGGCTCTTTGAGTCGTGTACACAACTCCATGGGCCGTGTGGCACCCTACACAACTCAAATGAGTCATTAGGCATGCTACACGGCTCAAATGGGCCGTGTGGCATGCTACACATCCCATTTGGCTTGTACGGCACGCTAAACAACTAAAATTGAGTTGTGTAGCCTACAAAAAATAATAAATAATAAATAATAAATAATAAATAATAAATAATAAATAATAAATAATAAATAATAAATAATAAATAATAAATAATAAATAATAAATAATAAATAATAAAGTATAAATTGTAAATAATTGATGATATATAATAACTGATAAATAATAAATAATAAATAATAAAGAATAAAAAATAAAAAATAAATAACAAATAATAAATAATAAATGATAAATAATAAATAATAAATAATAAATAATAAATAATAAATAATAAATAATAAATAATAAATAATAAATAATAAATAATAAATAATAAATAATAAATAATAAATAATAAATAATAAATAAAATAATAAATAATAAATAATAAATAATAAATAATAAATAATAAATAATAAATAATAAATAATAAATAATAAATAATAAATAATAAATAATAAATAATAAATAATAAATAATAAATAATAAATAATAAATAATAAATAATAAATAATAAATAATAAATAATAAATAATAAATAATAAATAATAAATAATAAATAATAAATAATAAATAATAAATAATAAATAATAAATAATAAATAATAAATAATAAATAATAAATAATAAATAATAAATAATAAATAATAAATAATAAATAATAAATAATAAATAATAAATAATAAATAATAAATAATAAATAATAAATAATAAATAATAAATAATAAATAATAAATAATAAATAATAAATAATAAATAATAAATAATAAATAATAAATAATAAATAATAAATAATAAATAATAAATAATAAATAATAAATAATAAATAATAAATAATAAATAATAAATAATAAATAATAAATAATAAATAATAAATAATAAATAATAAATAATAAATAATAAATAATAAATAATAAATAATAAATAATAAATAATAAATAATAAATAATAAATAATAAATAATAAATAATAAATAATAAATAATAAATAATAAATAATAAATAATAAATAATAAATAATAAATAATAAATAATAAATAATAAATAATAAATAATAAATAATAAATAATAAATAATAAATAATAAATAATAAATAATAAATAATAAATAATAAATAATAAATAATAAATGAGGGCGGATTTGTTTTTTTTTATAAAGATGTATTGATGGGTAAGGGGATGTAAAAAAAAAAATAAAAAATTTCCATTTTACATGAGGTGTCCTGGATTGGTCACCACATCTCTCCCCAACTGACAGAATGTCCCTAGTCTGCATCTTGAAAGAGAAAGAAGGAAAAGAAGTATTTTTGGATTTTTCTATTTTGAAATTTTTTGATTTTTAATATTTTCCAGTCTAGATGAAAACAATGAATAGGATGAAAAATAAGCCTGAGGGATGAGAGTTTACCCTTGATTTGAAGTCTGAAGCTGAAAAGTACTACAACTATTAGTAGGATCAACTATTCCCATAAAAAATGAGAGGAATTGGAATTGTCTTTCTGCTTCCCCTTTAAAGATGATTTAGTAGGATGACCAGGACAATCTCTTCCCCAACAACCAGAATCCAAAGAAAAGACAGGAACTTCTATCTTTCTACAATCAGCATCAGGGAGAAGAATTCTCTCCCCAACTTGATCAGATAACATCAGAGTAGCACCAAAATCCATCAAGAAAGGTTTTCCAAAGATCATAGGCCCTTCCAAACAAGTGATCCAAAAATGACAGGTTCTAGCAATATTTTGACCAATCCTGACTGCAAAATCTTCAGAAGTACCAATCAATTCACAAGATTTCTTACCTTTCCCATAGACTGCAGAATTGAAGCTGACCCTAGGACGGAGTTTGAGTTTACAGGCCATGGCATCCAAAATTAAGTTGAGCTGAGATCCAGAGTCCACAAAAGGAGAGACAGTTTTAGCTGAGTCACCAAGATCACAGGGGAGGAAACCAAGAGGACAGGAGTAAAGATTGGAATCTTGAGAAGGACTTGTTCCTCCAGAGTCCTCCATCAAAGTTCCAGAGGACACATTTAATTTTTCAGGACCAATCTCCACACATCAACAACAGACTCATTACTTCATTCCTTCAGCAAAAGATGGAGAGATTGACAGGAGTTCAGCCACAGATAGATCAGGAATTTTGAGATCAGAAATTTTATTTGATACTCCTTCCACAGAATTGAGGTGGTCCTTTGAGATTCCACTTTCAAATCAAACTTTGGGCTGGGTGGAGGGAGGAAGTTCATGTGAAGCAGGAACTAAGGTTTGATTAGAAGGTTGAGGTGACTGGGATGAAGGAGAAGGATCTGAGTGATCTGGAAACCTTTCCATGAGTGGCTCCTTTTCCACCTCCATGTCTTCCACATCAGAGGAAGGAGGCTCAGGTGAGGATTGACATTTGACTTGTTTTTGAAGAATTGAAGTTGGCAAGGAAGGGCCTTTGTGAGGGTTAGGTTCCTCATTTTGTTTCCTAGCTGGAGAATATTGATAATTAGTCTCAGCAAGACTGGAGGAAGAGACACCTGGAAGGTACCAAGGTTAAAGAGTACCACTGGAAGATTGGAAATGGAAGGAAGCAACGGATGCTTTCATTGGAGGTGGAGGCTGATAAGAGGCCACCACATGATGAATAGGGTAAGATGAATTGAAAGGGATCAGAGCACCATTAGGAAGGAAAAAATTCTTCCCCTACTGCTCCACCAACTTTTCCTTAATATTCTTCTGGAGTTCCAAACGTTTTCAAGTTCCTTGGCCTTCCCTATGACAGTAGTAACAGACCAGGGTAAATTTACTGACAGAAGTAGAGGGTTTAGGAGTAGCAAGAGAAGCAATATTTTGATCTATTTTATTCTCAAAAGCTTGAAGTATCTTAGTGATTTTTTCCAGGGTTGTATGTTCTTCAGTAGAATTAGGATCTGCATTAGGTCTTTTATCTGCAATCATCTTAATCATAATATTTTTGGATTCTTTAAAAGAAGGAGCATGGACTGGTTCAGTGGTTCTAGTTTTTTCAAAATTTAAAGAAGTTTCACCTTTCATAACTTCATCCAAAGTAATCCTAAGGATAAGGAAAACGGGGAGCTTGAATTGATTATCCCTGGTGGTGATCATAGATCCAGGTTTGACCAATCCCTCTTTAATCCTTTCCTACACATCCAGAAAAAAAGACTGGAAGAATCTTTCTCAAAATTTGTCCACTGAATTGATGTGATTGTTTTGGATAAGATAGTTTTGGATAGGATCCCAAGACTTCCTAAAATACTGGTAGTCAGAGGCTGAAGATTTACCAAAATTTGAGATCCATTGAGAGAGAAGAGCATCTAAGTCCTTCAAAGTAAACCAAGCTACATCTATTTTACCCCAATATGCCAACATTGCTTGCCTCAGAAGCGTCCAGTCATGGGATTCAAATCCTTTGAACAACTTGATTACCTCCACAAATTCTTCAGAGGAGATAAAGAATTTTAACTGATAGGCCATATTGTATTTGATTGCTCCATCCACTTCAGCAGCAATTTTTTAAGAGTCCAAGAACCATTCAACATTTACCCCATTGAACCCCAAGTTCTGGTTCTGAGGTTTGATCTTGACCATATTTGGTCAAGCAGAGGTAGTTGGGGTACCAGTAGATTCCATTTTGAATAACAGAATTCCTAGAGGATCCAATGAGTATATTTCCAAAGTGGCTCAAAAGTGTGGCAGGAGTAGGGTTTCACAAAAAAAGACAAGTACCTTGCCCAGATGGTGCACAAATTGGGAGGAATTACTTCTAGGTTAAGCTGCCTCCGTGGATCAGATCTGAGAAAAGAGAGAACGGGGAAGAAAAAAGAAAAAAGATTGGATTTAAAATTTTAAATTCCAAACAATTATGATGGGACTGTGAATCCCAAGGTTTCTGGTTTGATCCTGGCCCGGGAGAACAAATTTAATCCTCCAAAAGGTGCTAATCCGCAGGGATTTCTGTGGAGGGGAAAGGTGCTGTTTAGGCTGCCCTCCTAAGAGTTACAATAATATTTAAATGGAACCAGAATCAAGGTACAGGAACTTTTAAATAAGGAATAAATGTAAGGGATGAGTTTGGGAAAAGTTGGTAGCAATGGAACAACAATATCTAAGGCAAGATGGTGCAGGGAAAGGCCTGAAAAAAATAAGTCAAAGTTTTTTTCAGAGTTCAATGGAACAAGGCAGTTGTAAGTAACAACAACCACAAGCTAATAACCCTGGTTGTTGGCAGAAGATTATGAAAGATCAACTCAATCCCAACCAACCTCCAGGTTCTCAATGAGCCTGCCCAACTCTCCACAATCAAGCTCTTGAAGGGTACCAGATAACTGTGGGTGGCTGAACAAAACAAAAGAAATTTGTTTGTGAAGCTCTAGAAGCAAAGCAATAACAGATTCAAACAAGAATAACCCAACACTTCTCAAGGAACTCAAGAGTAGCGTGGCAGAATTCAAATTTTAAAGAATGAAGGGAGGTCTAAAACTCCAGGCTTCAATTATATAGAAACCTCTCAGTAAAATGTGACTGGATCTGGAAGGATCATCAGGGAAGGATCAGACCAGTATGGTCATAAAAAGGGATAAAGAGTGGTATAACACACTCAAGAATTTCAGCAGACTAAATTCTCTTCAACCAGAAATGCTATGGTTGGTGATAAGGATCAGGTTCACAGATGGACAGATCAAATATGGAGTATGGAGGCTCAAAGGATCAAGGGGCAATCAAAAGATATACCCAGCACACAAGTTGCAGATGAAGGGAAAGAGGCCCTCTGGAATTATTAGATTTTTGATTGATATATGAGATGAATGGTCCAAAAAGGCAGGAGAGAGCCCCCCCCTTTTATAGAAAAGAGGCCTGTAGACTATTTACAAGAGATGCTTACAAATGAGTGAGGATTTTCATTTTTTTTATTTATTCTTATTTTTTTTAAAAAGTTGTATTGAAGGATAAGGGGATGTAAAAAAAAATTAAAAAATTTCCATTTTCCATGAGGTGTCCTGGATTGGTCACCACAGCAGTTTAATCCCCCTACCAGGGCTCTGGAGGTCAATACCCCAAGGGCTTTGTCAAAGTTAGGTGGGCTGGGGGGTGGTCAAATCCCCCTCTGTCCATCACTTCTCCCCCTCAGTAGAGGGGGGGGGGAGGGAGCGCGCCCCTTGTGCTCTGCTGGTGGGAGGGCATTCAGGTCCCCCCCACCGCGAGCTGCCTTGTTGCAATGGGCCCAGCCAATCCATCCGGGTGGGAGGGTGATGAAGTCTCCCCCACCCTGACCGGTTGCTGGCTGATTCAACCCAGCCAGCCATCCCCTTCTCCCTTGCAATGGCAAGCAAGTGGAGGGGGGGGGAGCCAGGGCTGTTGGCCCCAGCTCCCGTAGCTCAAATTGTTGGCTGCGGCTGACAGCCCAGTTCTGATTTGCGCCAGACGGGGTCCCTTGCCCACAGTGGCGGTCCCAAGGGAGTCATCAGGCCCTGCATGGGCCCTGCCAATAGAAAAAAGCGGCCCTGAGCGGGCTGCAACATGGGTGGCAGCCCCAAACAGGCTGCAGGATGGGCAGCCACCCCAAAAAGGCTGCAGGATGGGAGGCCACCCCAAACAGGCTGCAGGATGAGCAGCCACCCCAAGCCTAAAACAAAAATTAATCATAATTTGGAGGGCCAGCCTGTCTGGCCAAATATGTCCAAAATAAACCTTGGCCCCAATAATTCCCATACAAGCCCATTGTGCTGTATTTACCCATACACCCCACCATTCCAGTTAAGGACCATGTAGCAATAGGCTTGTTTCACAAGTTTTCATGCCAGTTTCCCCAAATCAGTGACATCCACACAGGCCTGTATGGTTTGTGTGAGTTTCAATGGGCCGCAGAGGCCCATATTTGAATCCCATTTAGATTGCACTTATACATAGCACACATGTGAGTGCATACGTATTTTAAACACCCCCTGAATCAAAAAGGGGTGACATCTGCATATTTGCCACAAAGCCTTGATGCTTCTTCCTATCTAAAGCCTTCTTCCTATCTAAAGCCTTAGTCAATATATCTAAAATCATTGCTACAGTGGGCATGTACCTAAACACAATCTCTTTGTAGTTAACTGCATCACAAATTTAGTTATTGTGAAGACAATTTTATTGTTTTCTTGAATGGAAGACTTGGTTTTGGGCCAATAAAATGGCACTATGGTTATTGGAGTACAAAAATGAAAACCCTTGTGGTTTATGTGTATCCTCTAAGACTTTTCTCAACCATTTTGCTTCCTGTGAAGCTGCTAAGTAAGGTCTATACTAAGCCTCTGCTGATTAAATAATTATTGCCAATACCTTCTTGGACATCCATTACACCAGATTCTTATGTAAGGAGAATACAAAACCACTTTTTGATTCCCTATGGTTACCATCTGCCCAACTTGCATTGGAATAACCTACCAAATCAAAGTTTGCTGACTTTCTAAACAACAGTACCAGACTGTGCATTCCTTTAAGATACCTCACTTTCTTAAATGCTTACCAATGCCTCATGCTTGGTCTCTCTAATTGTTGCAAAAATAAATAAATTTGAAAAGCAATATTGGGCCTTGTAAAATGCCCCAAATAATCCAGAGATCCAACAGCTGACCTGTAGTTGTTCCCAGATTGAACAAACTCCAGATGCTCCTCATCTTTAGGCTTATCTGAAAAATGTTTGACTGCATGTGAGTACCAAATTCCTTTGCATCCTCTAAGCCATATTGCTTAATAAGAGCTTTGATGTAATGGCTCTGGTCTAACTTAATATCATTCTTTCTCTTACTGACTTTCATTCCTAGCACCTGTTACAACCAAGGTCTTTTATGTTGAATTCATTTTTGAGTGTCTCCATGACTCTCTCTTTACCATTTCCAATAATGATAATGTCATCAACCCATACAAACAAAATTGCATCCTTTCTCACAAAAAGACAAGGATTGGCCTGAGATGTCTTAAAACCAATCTGTATCAGTTTCTCACTCATGGTATTATACCACAACCTAGCTGCAAGCTTCAATATATAAAGGGATCTACCCAGCTTGAGGACATATTCCCCTTTATCTGTCAAAAGAAAAATTCTCACACAGATTTTCTTCATGGTTTCTGGTTTAGTCTCTACTAACCATTCACAAAAACCATCAGGAATTGAAATATAAAAAGTCTCCTCCTCTCCAAGTTTTGCATTCAAGTATGCCATTACAAAATCAGCTTGTCTGATTTATTCACCCAACTCCACTGCCAGAGCAATGATGCACCTGAAGGTGGACACCCTTCCAGTTGTTGAGAAATTTTATTTATAATCAATATAATCTCTCTGCTTGAAGCCCTATGCAATGAATCTATCTTTGATCCTCTTAAAAAATATATTTGTGTCAAACTTCTTGTTTTAACAACATTCTAGAACCCACAATGGTCTTTCCTCTTGGCCTCTTGGAAAAGAATCTTGCTTAAGTAATTCAAAGACACCATTATTTTCTGGAGAATCAAATTCCTCAAAAATAGCACTCTTCCAGTTGGCTCTCTCATCAGAATTCATAGCTTGGCCAAAACTATTTGGTTTAACCCTGTTACCAATTTCTGAACTCAACTCCAGGAATTCAGTGAGCATACAATGTTCCTGAAATGTATCTTTGTCATATCCCATGGCAGAATAATTCAACTTCCATTCCCCATACCTGTCAACTGGTACTCTCACCCTACCACTCCTTCTCAGCAGAGGTGGAGGCTCATCAGGTTGCAAATTAACGGACTACCCTGAAGCGGGTACTGAACCCTCTGGTGGCACATCTGCCCTCTCTTCATCTTCTGGAACAACATTTTCCTCAGCCTTTGCTGGTGAAATAGGCTCTAAATCTATTTCTTTTGTGACTTTATTCACAAAAAAATCTTCACTCCTTTTGAGTGGGAAGGTACTTTCATGAAATTTTACATCCCTACTACTGATTATTAGAATCAATAGGTTTGATATTGCTTAAAACTGGGAAATCAGGCTGAGAAAAAGAATGTAATTAACAACAGGAACACAGAGACATAATGATATGAAAGACCACCAAAATCAGGCTGTTAGGAGTATAAAGTTGGAAGGCTTTTTTATGAAAGGCTATAAGAGTGAGTTTGAGACTTTGAGGCTGATATGAGAGTTAGGCTATACCAGTAAGTCAGACATGGCGGGTAATATATAGTTGATAAGAAGAGAAACTGAGATTTCACCAGGCACACAAAATAGAGACTTGAGCGGTGAAAGGTGGGAGGGTTGATTTGATGCTTGAAGAAACAGAATAGAAGAAAAGAAATAAAGATAAAGAAATATAAGAAAGAAAAAGTATAGTTGAAATATGATGACGGTGTTTGAGTCACCATTATGAGAACTTGAAGAGAAGTTTGAAAATTATTGAGTATGACCTGAGGTTGTTCCTGAGTGACCTCCAATCTGATTTGAGAATGCGGTTCACTACTTGAAAATCTCCAGATACTCCAAATATAGAGTATCTTCATTCTGCAAACCTCTATCCATTGTCCGCTCTCCATAGTAGTAATTCTACCGCAATATACTTAACACCCCTTGATGCCCAATGAGATTTCAGAGGTTTCCGGGCTTGACGCAAAGAAGGGAGGCAAAAGTAAAAGAATTTGTATGGAGGCAGCCTTTGTTAATGAGTCTGCAATCATTTTGTTGGATTTTAATTTTAATTCTATCTTGTTGTCCTTAAGCTCATCTCTCATTCCCTTTGTTTTTAAGTTGAGGTGTCTGGTTTTTGAATTAGATCCAAATTTTTGAATCTTGTCTTCCAATCTTCTATTATCTATATTTAAAGGAATATTAGTTACTGAAAGAACAAAAATATCATTTAATAGAAACTTGATCCAGGTAGCTTCATGATAAGACTCGACCAATGCATTAAGTTCTGCATCAGTAGAAGACCAGGTTATATTTTGTTGTTTGCAACTGTTCCAAGATACAAGGCTTCCAAATACCACACAAAGATAGCCTGTTTGAGATTTGCAAGTGTCCAGATCATCCGCCCACGAAGCATCCAAGAACACTTGGAGTGAATCCTTCTCTGACTTATATTTAAGCTGAAGACATCAATTCCTTGTGTGTTTTAGATATTTCCATGTTTTCTTTAGCTTGTTCCAGTGCTTAATTCCTGGTTTGAATGAAAATCTAGCCAAACTTGATACTGCAAAACTTATGTCCGGTCTTGTGTAACAGGCAATGTGATTGAGCATCCCTATCACAGACCTATAGTTGATATTCAATGATTTGAAAGCCTCATGTTTGTTGTCCAAGGCACGTTTGAGTTGTAAGTTCCTGTTGAGAGGCGTGGTTGATTCTTTGCAGTCACACAAACAAAGCTCCTCTAAGCCACGCTGGATATGATTTGGTTGGCTTAAAAGAATTTCATTGCTTTATACCTGTATCTTCATGCCCAGAAGAGTATTGGGCTGCCTACTCATCAATCCGTCAAATTTTTCCAGAAATTGTTTCTCAAAGTCACGCCCATCACCCACCAGAATCTAGTTGTCCACATGAAAGAAAAGAGGCAACCGTCTGTCTTCTGACAAGTAGAGACACAGATCACAGGCGGATTCATGAAACCCAACATCCTTGAACCACGTTGTCAAATTTTCATACCAGTTCTTTGGAGCTTGCTTCAACCCATACAGTGACTTCCTTAGCTTCAGAAATTTGCACTTGCAATTTGAACCTTTTGGTGTTCTAATGATTACCTCCTCTTTCATCTTGGAATGTAAAAAGGCGCTTTTTAGGTTAAATTGTCAAATCTTCTGGGATGATTTCAAAGGGTATACAAGTAGCATACGTAGGGTAGATGGTTTAACTGTGGGAGCAAATGTTTCAAAGTAATCCAATCCTTCTATTTGATTGAATCCCTGAACACAAAGACAAGCCTTGTACTTGAGTGTATCTCTGTGACAATTCTCTTTGAGTTTGTATATCCAAACTGTTTGTAGTGGATTCAGTGGTTCAGGAGCATTGTAATCCTCCCAGACTTCCATAGATTCTATCAATCCTAACTCTACGTCCATGGCACCAGCCCATTTCACTCTTTCTTCACACGTGACTGCATCATTGTAACTTTTTTGCTCTTAATAATGAAAGAACCCACATCTCTGGGGGGGTCTTATAGCCAACGGTCACAAAGTGCTTTCCCAGTTTAATTGGTTTGAGTGATTTGTGTATTTCGCGGCTGCTGATTGAGAATGTCTGCTTGCAATACTGCAGGTGATTCTAAAAAATTCGGGCTTTTTTTTTCTTCCTCCGCAGAGATTGAGTAAAGGGTAGAATGTTCTTTGGATTCAGCTGAAGATAGCTCCTCCATGGGATTGGGGTAGTTGGTATAGATTGAAGTTTTTCTGAGTTGGGAAGTGTCTGTGGGTTGATTCTCTGGATCCCTTTTTTTTTGCGGAGATCTTCCCATGAGTCAACTTGCAATATGATCAGGTTTGAAATTTGGGGATTGGCCATTTTCAGGAATTTCACGTGCTTTATGAGCACAATAGAATGAGTTTTAGTCAGAATTTGATAAGAATGAAGTAATGGATTGAAGCCTACAAGTAAACCTTCTTCTCCTTTTTCCTTGAGTCTCTGACCTTTTACTCTCTGAGAAAGAAGATATACGCAAGGACTTCCTATTGGTTTCAGATAGTTTGATGGTAGAGCATGCCCATGGACCTTGACACATGGAGATTCCTCGCACCCGTCCCTGCATATCTGATTCAGCATGAGTGCACTTTCTTTGATCACCTTGTGCCACAGATCCGCCGGAACTTGCGCATCTTTTAAGATAGTTTGAGTCAATTCCCTGATTGTTCTGTTTGCTTTTTCCGCCTTGTCATTGTGTTGAGGATGATAAGGTTCCAATAAGATCTGTCAAATGTGATTTGAATTGTAAAAAGTTTTGAGTTTGTTGTTAACAAATTCTGAGCCACCATTGGAGCAGACTTCACTAGGATAATATCCTCTCCATCTGTGTTCTTTTTCTATCAAGTCAATTACAATCTTGGGAGTTTTTTCCTTCAAACCCATTGGAAAAGCTCCAATGTATCCAGAGGCACTATCAACTAGAGTAAGGATGTATTGATGTCCTCCTTTTGATTGGGGTTTAAGGGGTCCCATTAAATTGAGGTGAATTTTCTTAAAGACTTTATTTGCCGGTTTCAATTTTTCTTTAAAAGACTTCCTGGCTATCTTGCTCTTAACACAATGTATGCATTCAAAATTCTTCCCTTCAATGGAATATTTTTAATTCTCTTCTTGAGTTGCATGATTGAGGCGTGACCATGATTACAATGGATTTCCATAAGGTCATCCTTGTGAGAAATAGCCACATTTGCTGATAAGTGCCAAATAAATTTAGGAGTTTGCAGAGTGTACAGATTGCCAACTATGGTCGCTCTTAACTGGAAGTTGCTGTCCTCAAGTATCTTGAGCCAATCTTTCTCCCCTCTTAGAGTGCAACCTGATTGATTTAAAGCTCCTTTGCTTAGCAGGTTGATGGTTAAGGTTGGTACATAGAAAACGTTGGTTAGTTCTAAGGTAAAATTACCCCAAACAAAGACCATGGTTCCCTTTCCCATGATTGGTAACTCCGCACCTTCTTTTCCGGTTTGAATGTGATATCCTTTGTATGGAGCCATCTCTTTGAAGAATTGGCTGTTGTTGATCATATGCAGTGAGGCGCCACTGTCTTATACAAATTTTGATTTTGGGTTGCCATGATCAATCCACATGGTAAGTAACGTAAGATAGTGAACCAAAACATTCAAGACGTTTTTCTTATTCTTCCATTTTATCTGGCTGTCTTTCCACCACTCCGGCCCCAATTCTGGATGAAGATGCCAACATTTATCCGCCAAATGTAGTCAATCTTGCTTGGGATTATGCAATCCTTCAGTAAACCTTTTGCATTCACTGTTCTGCATAGGTAGAGGTTTTGTATTAGTAAGAGCGACTTCAGTTTGACTTTCCTGCTGATCTTGTGTTCGTTGTGCCTTGGATTCATTATTTAGTTGGTTCAAATGATTCATGACGTAGTCAACAGAAAGTTCTTTGTTGGTATGCATGATTTTTTGTTTAAAGTCTTTCATGTTTTCTGGAAACTTGAACAGAATGAGGTATGCCAAGATGTTGTTTGGTAGAACAATTCCCACTTCTAACACCGTAAAAATGTTGTTGTGGGTGGAAGCTTCCAATCTTGATATGATTAAAAGTTTGATCTTGTTGTTAATGTCATTCTCTAGAATCAAGTTATCATTGTTTATTTCTTTGGAAAATCCTCAAACATCCAGTATAGCATCCATTTTATCCTTCCAGACTCCATAATTGTCATTGCTGAGCCTTGGAATAGTGTCCAAGGCCCTCTTCAGCATGGCTTGTCTGAATCCTTTGGAAGCAGCCATTTCGCAGTTTCATGGACAGTGAATCGTTTTTTTCAATAGTTCCCAGGAGCTTTCCTTCGGCTTTTAACCTTCTGAGAATCAATAGGTTTGATATTGCTTAAAACTGGGAAATCAGGCTGAGAAAAAGAGTGTAATTAACAACAAGAAAACAGAGACATAATGATATGAAAGACCACCAACATCAGGCTGTGAGGAGTATAAAGTCAGAAGGCTTTTTTATGAAAGGCTATAAGAGTTAGTTTGAGACTATAAGGCTGAGATGAGAGATAGGCTATACCATTAAGTCAGACATGGCAGTTAATATATAGTTGATAAGAAGAGAAACTGAGATCTCACCGTGCACACAAAATAGAGACTTGAGCGGTGAAAGGTGGGAGGGTTGAGTTGATGCTTGAAGAAACAGAATAGAAGAAAAGAAATCAAGATAAAGAAATATAAGAAAGAAACAGTATAGTTGAAATATGATGACGGTGTTTGAGTCACCATTATGAGTACTTGAAGAGAAGTTTGACAATTATTGAGTATGATCTGAGGTTGTTCCTGAGTGACCTCCAATCTGATATGAGGATGCGGTTCACTACTTGACAATCTCTAGATACTCCAAATATGGAGTATCTTCATTCTGCCAACATCTATTCATTGTCCGCTCTCCATGGTAGTACTTCTACCGCAATATACTTAACACTGATAACCTTTCTTGTCCCTGGAAAATAGATCCTATAAAATTTGAATATTAAATCATACCCTACAAGTGCCCCTGTTCTGGCTCTAGGGTTCAAATTACCAACCATCTCATTATGGTGGACACTATAATACAATAAGCAACCAATTGTTCTTAGGTGTGATGTTTGGGGGTACAAATTCCAAAACTGATAATGAGGAATCTTCCCATTAACACTTACAATGTTGTGCAACAGACAGACTTCACACATAAATCAGCACATAAAAACTTTGGTAGACCAGATTGAAACATAATAGTTCTGAATTTTTTTTGAAATTTCACTCTCACAGCCGCGGACTCCTGTCACTCTGCTGCGCACACTTCATATTTGTCACTCCCTCTCCTTCACTTGGCTTTTTTGGTTCAATCCCTTTCTCCTGATTCTTCCTCCTTCTTTTCATCTTCCTTCCTACAACCAACTCATCCTCTCTCCATCCACTCAACTCTCAACCGGCACTTCTCTCCATCTACAACTACTTCCGGTTACCAACTCGCTCAACTTACAATCGGTACTCCTTGCTACTCAAAATAGCTTACCGGTTCTCAACTTGGACCTCCACTTTTCTCCTTGACTGCAACTCTCCCAATCATCATTCGATTATATTGTTTGTCACCTACCATCTTAATTGCGGCCGTTTTCTTGTTCATTTGGTGAGAAAGAGATCACACATCCATCAATTTCCTGAAACTCAATCTGAACTGTTTATTGGCAGTCTACTCCTCAACATCCAACTGTTCTAGGTCCTCTAGCCTCTTACTCAACCAGCGGTTTTCTTCAGGCTTGCTCATCTCTCCATTATCTGGGGTATTACCCAAATTCCTTTGATCCATTTCCAGATAATTACCTCATCTATTATCATTTATTGAATCATGTTGGTTTTCTAGTCTGTTCTTAAGCCTTTTAAAAGTAATTCATTAAGTCAAATTTCATCACAATTAAAAGTCAAACCCAATCTCCAATTGCTAACCTCTCAAGACCAGGTCAGTCTCAGCTACAATGGACAAAATCAATCCAATAATTATCAAAACCACCTTAGAGGCCATCCCTGTTCTCACCAAGGACAACTTCACCATATGGAAAACTAGAATAAACTTGCTCCTAAATCTTGCTAAGCTGAAAGACATCATTGGATCTACCGCTGAAGAACTATTGGATACCAATAACACCATTCTCACTTTGATTTTAATCTCAAAACTTTCCTCGTCTGTCCATACGACCATTGTATTGGCCAGCAATAAGGAAAGCGCTAAAGAGATATGGCGGGAAATTCACAAAAACTTTGTGTCATCTCAACCTTCCAACCAAGCCCAGGTCTACAGTCGATTTGCCTCTATTAGGTTTGATGAGAATGACATTCAGGGATTCATTCTGGACGTCAAAAATGGAGTCAATAAGCTACACAAAATTGGGATTATTCTTCCTGTTGATATTCTAACCTGCATGATCCTTGATAAGCTGCCTGACTCGCTGAAGAACATCAAACAATCTATTACTCACTCCAATGTTCAGTCCAAAATCAATCCCAATGCTGTTATGGACCATCTTTGTATACACATGAACAAATTAAGGATGAGCAACTCATTGGCTTCCTTGTCCAATCAGATTGCTTCTCTGTTTACTGACTCTTCTGGGAAATGCAAAACAAGGAAACACAACACTCTTGAAAATCATCCCAAGCACAAGTGCTGGATGCTGTATCCTCATCTCAGACCAAAGACCAATAACCCTCCTGAATCCAAGACTTATCTCAGCTGTCTCTCCTTCTCTAGCTGTCAAGATGCCCTCAATTTTGTTCTTGACTCAGGCTCATCCAATCATATGATTTCTGACCACAATCTGTTCACAATTCTCAATCACACAGAAGAAGGAATGATCAGTACAAGCTGTGGAAGGAACTTTCTGGAAGTGAAGGGAAAAGGAGAAGTGATTCTGAAATGCAATCTGGGAGACATCAAGCTTCACAATGCCTTGTTTGTTCCCAACATATCTATCAACCTGATCTCCCTGAGAAGACTCCTTCTTGATGACTATCGTGTTGATTTCCAACCCAATGTGTTCCTTCTTTATAAACTTGGCAAACTTGCAATGAAAGGGAACTACTTGAACCATATTCCTTGCCTCAGATTCTATCCTCCATCATCATCAATGCATCAATCACATCTGTCCTATGCTGAAAATCTTCACAAATCACTAGGACACGTAAGTTACCACAGACTGAGACATAAACTGAACATTCCTATCAAGAAAACTGAGAATTGCAGATTGTGTGCTGTATCCAAAGTGACAAGAGCATAATTTCACTCACGGACCTCAACTTCTGACTGCGTCTTTCAAGAACTACATCTTGATACAATTGGGCCCCTACCCAATTCAAGGAATGGGCACAAGTTTCTTGTGACCGTCACTGATGCGTTCTCTCAATAAATGGCTGTCATTCCGGTCACCACTAAGGAACAGATTCCCTTGTCTCTTATTGAGGCCATTGACATAGAGGCGAAACAATTTAACTACTACCCCTCCATCTTGCACTCCAATCACGGAACTGAATTTGAGAACCTCAAGTTAGCCAATTTCTGCAAGAGAAACCTGATTTGTCAACGGTTTTCCAATCCCTATACCCCTCAACTCAATGGACTGGCCAAAAGATTCAACCAAACTATTATAGAATCAGTTCTCTCAAATCTGAATGACTTGCATCTTCCCACAGGAATGTGGCATGAAGTGGCTCTGGCTTCTGCGTTGGCTATCAATCAAATCCCGTCGCACAAAAGCAAAAAATTGCCCTATGAGCTTGTCAAAGGCTCTAAGGTTCCTCTCTTTTATTTCCATCCTCTAGGCGCTTCAGTTTCCTATCTGGTTCTTCCAAAGGTTCCTGGATCAAAACTGCTGCCTCCTGGCGAGATTGGTCACCTAATTGGTTACAATCCTGAGGTTGAGTCGTATAGAATCCTCACTTTGGCTGGGAAGGGGATAGACTCCAAGCATACTCGCTTCCTTGACATTGAATGCAAGCACTCAAACAACTCTTCATCCAAAGAATGGATGCCTGAACACTATACTCATAATCTGTCTCAGGAAAAACCAGAATCCCCAGTTGAAGAGTCTGGAGCTTTGCCTCTAGATGAAGGATCTGTGGCTTTTTAAAGCTTAGTTTCCCCTTCGGATAAGTCTCCTCCCAAGGATCAGTTAGTCTCCAAACCATTGTCAAGTTTTTCTGAACCTATACATGAAGACGCTAGAGGAGGAAATGGTCCTACTTGGGTTCTAAGAGAAAGAACTCTTGCGGTTAAACCACCTAAATACAGTTACCTCTCTAAAAAACTGGATCCTGACAAAGTAAGAGATGCCAAGCAGGCAGAACTCCAGAGTATCAAAGAACATGAAGTGTGGGAGGACGCAACTGAGAAACCAAGTTGCTGGCTTGAGACCTTGTGGGTTGATTGTCTCAAGCCTGCCACAAATTCCTCTCCTGAACGCATCAAGTCCAGACTGTGTATTCAGGGATTCAAACAGGAATCCGGGGTGGACTACTTTGACACATTTGCTCCTACTGAAAAATTCCCCTCTCTTCTTCTTCTTCTCACTCTTGCAGCTGACAAAAATATCCCAGTCAGACAATCCAATTTTCAAAGCGCTTTTCTGTTTGTTCCTCTAGATGAAGACGTATTCATTAAGACTCCAAAAGAATCTTCTTGAACAAGTCCATTTCACAAGCTCAAGAAGTCCCTGTATGGTCTCAAGTAAGCTCCAGCCAACTGGAACCGCACTTTCACTGAATGGTTTGAAGAAATTGACTATCAACAATCTCAATCAGACGCCTGCGTCTTTATGAACAAAAACCAAGACTCCTTCATTTTTTTCCATGTTGATGACTTGGTAGTGGTGGGTAAAACTGATGCTTTTGAGGAGTTATTCCTTCATCGCTTCCCTAACTCATCAGCTCATGATCTGGACACTCTATTGGGAATGAACGTCGAATTGGAAGGAACTGGCTTTTTGCTATCTCAGTCCAATCTCATCAACAAAGGTGTCCAACTGCTGAATCCCTCCAAGTGCAGACCAGTGTCTACCCCTCTCACACCAGCTGTTCAACTTAATCCTGCCTCTGACAAGGAGCTCAAAGAATTCAAATTGCTAGGTGTCAACTACAGACAATTCACCAGGATGCTCAACTATCTTTCTTGTTGATTGCTTCCAGACATTGCTGCATCTTCCTCAATTTTATCCAGATTCATCCATTGTCCAGTTATTTATCACTGGAGGGAAGTGTTACATTGCTGGAAGTACCTCAAATCAACCATCAATTACAAACTACGTCTCAATCCGCAGCCTTCTGAAAACCCTCAAATCAACATATACACCAACGCCACATGGGCGGATGATCTTGAAACCAGGACCTCTCAAAGTGGCATTGTAGCCTTTTGGAAAACTTGCCCAATCTCCTGGAAAAGCAAAAAACAGCAAAATATAAACCTATCCTCCACTGAATCTGAGCTCAATGCTCTGTCCAATGGCGTCCAAGAAGATCACTGGTTGTCACACTTGATTTCAGAACTGTGGAACGCAAAGCTATCTCCCTCTCTCTTTCACATTGACAATAAAGGACTACTTGAAAAAATTCAACATTTTGGTTCCAACTCCAAAACCAAGCATCTCAACTTCGAGGTCAAACACATTTGCAAACTCTACAAAGAAAAAAGTATCCTTATTTCTCTCATCTCATTGTCCGATATGATTGCGGACGCGCTCACCAAAGCTGCTGCTTCTCAATCCTTGAACTTATTGACCTCTCATTGTTTCCATTCATCCAACTCTTCCTCATCAAATGATCTGGGGTGTTGAAATTTCACTCTCACAGCCGCGGACTCCTGTCACTCTGCTGCGCACACTTCATATTTGTCACTCCCTCTCCTTCACTTGGCTTTTTTGGTTCAATCCCTTTCTCCTGATTCTTCCTCCTTCTTTTCATCTTCCTTCCTACAACCAACTCATCCTCTCTCCATCCACTCAACTCTCAACCGGCACTTCTCTCCATCTACAACTACTTCCGGTTACCAACTCGCTCAACTTACAATCGGTACTCCTTGCTACTCAAAATAGCTTACCGGTTCTCAACTTGGACCTCCACTTTTCTCCTTGACTGCAACTCTCCCAATCATCATTCGATTATATTGTTTGTCACCTACCATCTTAATTGCGGCCGTTTTCTTGTTCATTTGGTGAGAAAGAGATCACACATCCATCAATTTCCTGAACCTCAATCTGAACTGGTTATTGGCAGTCTACTCCTCAACATCCAACTGTCCTAGGTCCTCAAGCCTCTTAATCAATCAGCGGTTTTCTTCAGCCTTGCTCATCTTTCCATTATCTGGGGTATGACCCAAATTCCTTTGATCCATTTTACAAGATAATTACCTCATCTATTATCATTTATTGAATCATGTTGGTTTTCTAGTCTGGTCTTAAGACTTTTAAAAGTAATTCATTAAGCCAAATTTCATCACTTTTTCCATTAAATTCCTATTCATTCTCTCAAATATTTCATTATTATGTGGAGTACTTGCAGTAGTGACTATATGAATTATACAATAATCTTTCAATAGCCTATCAAACTCTTTACTGAAAAATTCACCAACTCCATTGGTAATAACCCTCTTGATCTCCTTCATCAGATCGTTCTGTTTCCGGACTTTGAATATTACAGAAACCTCCTCTGTGGTCTGATCCTTTGATCAAACTGGTTTAACCCAAACAGAATTAGTTTCAGTGTCAACTAAATTGATTAATTATCTTGCCCCACCAAGGATTTCCGGTGTGAATTGACGTGCCAAATCAATGTAAAATTCCTCTCTAGGAACATCATTTCAGTCACTCCTCTTAGAGAACACATTTCTATTCTTAGCCCCCAAGTTAAAACTCTCACATTTGCAATCCTTCACCTTATGGCCACTTCTTTTGTGAAAAACAGTGCTCAGAGCTGAGAATTTGAACAAGCCTGCACACAGAAGCTTATTCCAAACTTATCCACAAAGGACAGTTCTCCCATCCATATCAATAACAAACCTATCTTCTTTAAAACAATGACTCTGGAAACCTTTTTTTTCCATGACACTCCATGAGACACAAGGTTATTATGCAACTCTGGTACATAGAACTATTTCTAAAAAGAAATTTTGAAAACCAAGTGATTTTCAAGAATAAATTTTCCCATTCCCTTAATCTGAATTGTTCTGTCTTTCTGACCAATATTTACAAGTCCATTATAATTCCTAAGATTTGAAAATGAATTTTGTTCAAAGAACATGTGATCTGTAAAACCCAAGTCAATGAGAAAATCCTCCTTCAATCCTCTTCATAATCAATCTAGTCCATTTCTTGATCCTCATCATTTTTGGCCTTCTTTTTGGTACCTTCTTCCCCCACAACCTGTTCCATTGGAACATCCAATGCCACCATTTCAACATTTTCTGTAGTAAGATTGACCTCCTTATCATTATCTTTGGAATTCTTCCTCATCTTGGTCTCCTTGCAATTCTTAGCATAATTCCCCTTATTCTGAAAATCATAGCATGAGAACTTGGAAAAATTCTTTTTTGCCTTCTTGCAAGATTTTCAAGTATTTCCAACAAGGGCTGTTCCAGAGCCCCCCTTCATCTTGAATTTAAGTTCATCCTTTCCAATCGTCTTCAGCAAATCCTCCTCCCCAGGAAGAGGATCCAATTGAGGAATGATAATGAATAAAGAATCAAACTCCTTTGGAAGCTTCTGAAGGATTAAGAGTGACAAAAAATCAGGATCCATGTTTAGCCCTGATGACTTGTACTTAGCTATACTTGACCTAGCCTCTGAAACAAACTGCTTACAATTTTAATATTGTAGCTTGAACAGTATATTATAGGCTATACCCTTCTGGTGAACAGAATCACCAGCATACTTGGATTTAAGCAAATTCCAAAAAATCCTTCCCATCCTTCCCTTATCTTCCCTAAGAGTATCAGCAACTCAAGTCACATGATTCTGATCAAGATGCCTAAGGATGAGATGATAAGACTTTTTCTCCACTTCTGAACTAATCACAGTGTCATATGCATGAATTATTGCCCCACAACAGATTTTTTCCAGATCACTATCCATACTTAAAGCCCAAGCATCTTAATTCTGACTTTTCATAACTATGTTGGTGGAGCTAGCATCAGGGATATAGGACATCTTCTTGGAAAACTTGAGGTCTTTGAGGTTTCCCAAAGTAAGGTACAAAGTTCTAGATGGCTTGGAATTAATGATTTTATTGGTACTGATAATGTTTTATGATTATGGCCAGCAATTAGCTTAGGCAAATGAGCAGAAATCCAAGGAAAAGAAATTCTGGACACCTTGCGTCAATAATTTCTAATGGGCTATCACAATGGGCCAATAGGTCAGGTGATATTCTTGATTAACTCAATTGAGTGTCAATGAATGATGGAAAAAAGCAGGCAGAAGAGCTCCTTAAGTGCAAAATATTGGGCTCTTGTGTGCCCATGATACAACATTTCAAAAGGAAAATTTTCCGCCCTAAAAGAGCCCTACAGGCTCTACAGGCCTTGTTAATTGTTTTGGGCTAGACAAGCTCACATGGCATCAGTCCCTGTACCCTTATGACCAGCCTATTTTGGTCATTTCTGGTGTTTCCACCATTCCAGGGCTGAGCAAGCCACCTTGCTGTTCAATCCAATGGCCAGTTGTCTGTTACAACCAGCCCTGTTAACTCACATTCTGGCCGGTTGCCTCATGAAACCATCCCCTGGCCATAAAAACGGCCAGGTGGGACCCAGGATGTTGATGTTTTGACCTTATTTCCCTCTCCCTTATTTGAGGTTTTTCTATTTCTTATTTTCTTTCTTATTTTTATCTCTCTCATAACCTTCAATCTCTATCTTTAGTTATATCCGGCTTCTCTACAAAGTGCCCTTATATGTGACACACTCATGTAATCTTGTACGCTATGACTGTGCCTACTACCTCATTCAATCCCGCGCACTATGTTTCAATTCCGCGCGCTGTGTCTGCGCTCACTATTGTCAATCTTGCTCCTGAAACTTACAACTTATCACTCGCGCCAATGTGGATCAGGGCAGTTCAGATGTTCAAGATCTTTTGACCGCAATATCAATAAACACCAATCAATCAATCCAAACCAACAAATCCAACCCAACCAATCAATCCGTTCCAATAACTACAATCAATCCGCTGTTCAAGTGCTAACTGCTCAACAGCTTCATCCTCAAAATCAATCTCTCCAATCCATTGAGACAAGCAACCAGTAAGTTTCCCTTAAGAACAACACTAGCAACTCATTGATCATCTCAGGAACTAATCCTCCTGATTCAGATTTTTATCCCTTAATCAGTCATCCTGAACTGTGTTTACATATTGTCTCCTGGCTTCATCTCATCAATTCTCCTTCCCACTTCTCATAAGACTTTTCTGTCTCAGCCAGCATCCTTTCTGTTGGTTTTATTTTTTTATCAATCTTGTTATTGTTGGCTGTCCTTCTCTATTCTCATACTTACTGTTTTCTCCTATGAAATACAGCTTGGTCTTGGTTACCAGTCCAACATTTCACAGGGTTAAAAGCCTGTGCCAATCACAAAAATGGATCAACCGGGAACCTCATCAACGCCAGGACCAGGGGGGGATAAAACCAATTACAAATGTTTATTAATCAAGTCACTTATTGAATCCCCGCCACTCTTAACTGCTGATAATTACAGCATGTGGAGGAAAAAGTTTTAAAAGTTATTCAAACTCTGTGGAATATTTGATATCATGAACTCAAATGAACCAACCTGTCTAGACAAGGACACAAACCAAGAATTTGTATCTCATATCCTTGCTAAACTTGACGCTAAATCTTACAACAATATTATTGACGACACTAATGAGGATGATGCCAAACTGATATGGATCTCCACTCAGGAACAGTTTGCATCCTCCCAGTCAGCAAACAGAGCCTGTGTTTTCAATGGATTCTTGCACCTTTTGATGGAAAACAACATTTAAGCTTTTGTGACAACAATCAAAGTTTATCTTAAGAAAATGACTGAAGCCGGCATCAAATTACCCTCTAATATAATAGCTTATCTAGTATTATTCAAATTCCCGTCATTGATGTTGAACAGTGAAGAGGTAGTCCTCACTCTTCTTTCTTTTCTTTATCCTTATGTTTCTTTCTTCTTTCTTCTTCCTCTTCTTTTATTCTCTTTTTTCTTTTTCTTTCTTTTCTATTCTGCCTTCTACTTCCTCTTCCAAATTCAAGAAAGCATGTCACGGTGCGCACTCATCCCTCCCACCACCGAGTTCTCAGATCCAGAGCGCGCACAGCTCCATCTTTCAGCACTGTCTACTACATTTCACAGATCATCCGTACACCCGCAAGGCTCCTCCTGAGCACTGACAGAAACCTACTCGAACTCTAAGTTAATTTCCAACCACTACTCTCATTGACCTCTTCCATCTCTTTGTCAACCTCTCTTTTCTTTATGATCTTTCCTTCCGATCTCTACCTCTTTTCTTACTCAGAACAATCTTGTCCCCATTCACCCAACCACCTCATCGTCCAACACGTATCACCTCTTCACCGACTGTCTGGTAAGACTGTTTACCAAATCTTCTCAACCTCAACTCTTCTCATTCTCGATAACTCATCTCAACTGCTTTTCTTCACAAGACCACTCTCAGCCTACTCCTCCAAACATCCAGGTCATCACTCACGCCCAAGCCAACTCCAGTTCCCTTCTAGATCTACGTCTATGAAATCTGTCTTCTTGATGTTTTTTTTCTTCTTCTTTTCCATTTGTCTTTCCAGGTAGCTCTTTCTTTCTTTCCTTCTTTCATTTCCTATTGCACTCAACTTATTATCTTTGTCATCCAGCCCTCTTAAATTCTTTTCTTCTTTTGCAATTCACCTATAAGTCCAACACGGTTAAAAGCTGAAGAACAAACCCAACTGATCCGACCAAAAAATGGAGGGATCAAGTAACAACAGCTTTCGCCAAATCATCCTTAAGGCGGCCCTCAAAGCAGTACCTATCCTCACCGAAGAAAACTATTCCATTTGGAAAGACAAAATGACTATGCTTCTGGAACTGAAAGGCGTGAAAGAAGCCCTGGAGAACAATTTGAAAATTCTTAGCCCTATTGAAGATATGGAAATACAAGTAATTCTTCTATCCAGGATTGACTTGATCACACACAATAATGTTGTCAACACCTCAAACATTTCCTCTTCAAAAAGGCTCTGGAAAACTATTAAGGAACGATTCTCCTCATCTCAAACGGCTAACCGTGCCCAGGTCTTTAAAGAGTTTCTCTACCAACAATTCAAGCCAAATTGATCAAATCCTTCATCACGTATTTGAAAACATCCATGAAAAAGATGGTAGAAGTAGGAATCGACTTACCAGACAACATCCTTGCATACCATCTTCTGTTTAAATTTCCATCTTTGCTGCACTCTCTCAGACAACAAATCATGCATTCAGACAAGAACGTAACGGTCGACTTGGTACTCAATCATCTTACTCAACTCAATAACAAAACCCAAGCTAAATCAAAAGATTTCCAAATCTCCAGCACTGCCTTGGTCACTTCCAACAATCCCAAGAAACCAATTCCTCGAGAATTTTGGTGTACCCAAGGTTTTCACAATCCACTCTCTCCTGACCATACCAAAGACAAGTGCTGGCATAAGCATGAGCACCTCGCTCCTTTGTGGTGGAAAGAAACTCAAGCAAAGTGGAGAGCTCAATCTCATTCTAACTCTAAAAATAAAGAAGTCGCGCACTATCACGCCTTACTTACCACTTGGATCGAGGAGGTCAATCCTAATAATTGCATAATTCTTGACTCAGGAGCATCCTGCCATATGTTCAATTCTCCCAATTTCTTCATCTCTCTAACTGAATGCCCCGGAGACGAGTGGATCAATACGCGCATAGAAGGAGCTAAACTACCCATCAAAGGAAAGGGGATTGTTTGACTAACTTGGAGAAATTCGGAGGTTGTTCTATCAAATTGCTTCTTTGTTCCAGACTTAGTAGTTAATCTGATCAGCCCGGGCAAACTCGTAGCTTCAAAGGAGTGTGTCCTTTCAACTTCTTGAAACCAATTCTCCCTTTTTTCCAAACCCTCTCTTCCAGCTTTTTCTGGCTTCATCCAAGGAAATCTATTTGTGGTCAATCAACCATCTACTGTTGGGCACAACCTTAAACTTTGCTATCTACTTAAGAAAAATTCCTCAAATGATCAAATCAAATTCCTACACCAGTCATACGGACACGTTCACCCTACCCGTCTCAAAAACCTCTTCCCTGAACTCAACTCTCAGCACCTCTCTGATTTCCAATGCGAAGACTGTGTCTTCTCCAAAATCACAAAGTCATCTTTCAAAAACACCGCAACACTTGCTTCCAAACCCTTTGAGCAATTGCACATTGACTTGATTGGCCCTATCACCCCTACCGCTCGGAACGACATGAGCTATCTTATGACCATCATTGACAAATTCACAGGTTATATTTCCGCCATTCCGTTGCAACACAAATCTGACGCTTGTCAGAAGCTCATGACGACTCTCAACTTCGAAAAACAGAAGAGAAGTTGTTTCCCTGCTACAATCTGCACCGACGGTGGCGGAGAATTTGTCTCAACGGAACTTAAAGAATTCTTTATTTCAAACTCAATCCAACACCTCATCTCCGAACCCTACCACCACGAACATAACGGAAAAATAGAACGAGCCAATTGTACCATTATGGAATCCATCAGGGCCATTCTCCGCAGCTCTTGTCTACCACTTAACCTGTGGGCCAAGGTCGCTAAAGCAGCTTGCTTGGCACTTAATCAAATCCCTAAGACTCCTTCCGCTCTCTCTCCCTTCTTACTTTTCACAAACAAAATCCTCCCTCGCAATTACTTTCACCCCATTGGCTCAAAGGTGGCATTCCTTGAAACCAAGATTGCGCGGGGTGAAAAGTTTCAAGACCAAGGTCTAGTTGGCACCCTTGTTGGTTACAACCCTGTTTTCCACTCTTATCAAATCTTGAAACCTGACCAAACCATTATCTCTTCCAAACATGTGAAATTCCTTAAATCCGATTCACTCTCTCAGTCTTTTCATCCTACTCCTCTTCCTACTGACAAAGATACTCTAAAGCTCAACTTTGATGACAAATTTCCTGCTTCAAGCCCTAACTTTCCGCAACTCTCTTCCACCAACTCTAACGACCCTAACTCTTCCCATGAAAATCTACCTCCTTCCAATTCTCCTCCCTCTTCCGACAACATCTCAGACTCCTCTTCTGACTCCTCTCCTGACCTAGAAGCCCAACTCAATCCACTCTATTCTCTTAGAGACCGCTCTTGCCTCAAGCCACCTAATAGATATGGATACCACCACTATTTTGTTCCCAAAACTTACAAACAGGCCAGAAATTGTTCAGAAGCTCTGAAATGGGAATCATGCATCAATTCAGAACTCGACGGTATTGAAAAGCTTTAGGTTTGGGAAGACTACAATGGACCCAAACCCACGAATCCTCTAAACACTACTTGGGTCATTCAACTAAAGGACAACTGTCACGGCGATCCTCTTGTTTTCAAAAGTTGACTTTGCGTCCAAGGCTTTAATCAAATCTACGGACTTGACTATCAAGACACTTTTTCCCCTACTGGCAAAGCAGCGTCCCTTTGGATGGCTCTTCTCTTCCGACTTCATTACTCTCTCCCTATAACCCAACTAGATGTTAATAGTGCCTTCCTACACGCACCCATAACCAACAAATTCATCATCAAAAGACCAAAGGGCTCGAAAAGGCAATCAAAGTATCTCATCCTCAATAAATCCCTCTACGGTCTCAAGCAATTGCCTGCGAATTGGTTTTCTACGCTTACTGACTGGATTCGCAAACAGGGATTTCACAAGTCAACCGCAGATCCCTGTCTCTACATCCATTCTCCTTCAAACTCCGTTCTTTTCTTTCATGTCGATGATCTTATTCTGGTAGGATCAGGCAACAATCTTCTCTCAAATTTCTTATCAAAATTTCCAAACTCCAGTCATCACAAGCCGAACACCATTCTAGGTATGAAATACGAGCGAGTAAACAATTTGATACTTCTATCTCAACCCAAACATATTGAACATGGTCTTGAAGAACTAAAAATGAAAGATTGCAAGCCTTCAATGATTCCTCTATCCACCAGTTTCAATCTCACTCCCGCGTCAGACAAGAAACACAAAGAATTCAAATCCCTTGGTATCAATTACAGATCAGCAGTCTTTCTTATGAACTATATTGCCTGTCTTACTCAACCAGACTTAAGTTTTGCGGTCTCTAGCTTAGCCAGGTTCTGCGAGAAGCCGGGGATTTGTCATTGGCAGGAAGTGAAGCAATGCTGGAATTATCTCAAGGCAACCAAAAACCTTAAACTCACCCTTAAAATCTCAAACTCCGACACTCAAATCAAATGATACAGCAATGCGTCTTGGGGCAACAATCTCGACACGCGACACTCTCAATCAGGCCACCTAGCCCTACTCTTTGGCTTGCTTCTTTCTTGGAGCAGTTACCGGCAACGGAATGTCACTCACTCAACCACCAAGGCTGATCTCAACCCTTTAGTGGACTCTTTTCTTGAAGCTATTTGGATGAAATTTCTGATCTCAGAACTTTGGAAAAAGGACATCCAGCCCAGTCTTCATTTCGTGGACAACAAAGGACTCGACAACAAATTAAAGAAATTCGGCTGTCACTAGAAAACCCGCCACATTGACATCAAAACAAAGGGCCTGCAAGAGGAACTATAATTAGGAAAACTTACTATCGAGCTAATTTCATCCTCCAACATGAAGGCTGACGGCCTCACAAAGGCTCTCAATTCCTCCGCAATATCCAAACTCCAGTGTCTAATCAACCCCAAATCTGCTCCTCTGGCTCCAGTCATACCAGCCACGGGGGGTGTTGAACAGTGAAGAGGTACTCCTCACTCTTCTTTCTTTTCTTTATCCTTATGTTTCTTTCTTCTTTCTTCTTCCTCTTCTTTTATTCTCTTTTGTCTTTTTCTTTCTTGTCTATTCTGCCTTCTACTTCCTCTTCCAAATTCAAGAAAGCATGTCACGGTGCGCACTCATCCCTCCCACCACCTAGTTCTCAGATCCAGAGCGCGCACCGCTCCATCTTTCAGCACTGTCTACTACATGTCACAGATCATCCGTACACCCGCAAGGCTCCTCCTGAGCCCTGACGGAAACCTACTCGAACTCTAAGTTAATTTCCAACCATTACTCTCATCAAACTCTTCCATCTCTTCTTCAACCTCTCTTTTCTTTATGATCTTTCCTTCCAATCTCTACCTCTTTTCTTACTCAGAACAATCTTGTCCCAATTCACCCAACCACCTCATTGTCCAACACCTATCACCTCTTCACCGACTTTCTGGTAAGACTGTTTACCAAATCTTCTCAACCTCAACTCTTCTCATTCTCGATAACTCATCTCGACTGCTTTTCTTCACAAGACCACTCACAGCCTACTCCTCCAAACATCCAGGTCATCACTCACGCCCAAGCCAACTCCAGTTCCCTTCTAGATCTACATCTATGAAATCTATCTTGTTGATGTTTTTTTTCTTCTTCTTTTCCATTTGTCTTTCCAGGTAGCTCTTTCTTTCTTTCCTTCTTTCATTTCCTATTGCACTCAACTCATTATCTTTGTCATCCAGCCCTCTTAAATTCTTTTCTTCTTTTGCAATTCACCTACAAGTCCAACAATTGATGCAACACACAAAGTTGCAAATCATGCATTCAACAATGGATATGAAAGTCGACATAGTACTAAATCATTTGATACAACATAAAAATTAATCAACCGCTGAAGGAGAACAAGTCAAACTGGTGAATTTTGCGCTATATCAAGGGCCACAATGCGAGAATGGAAAGCACAATCCGGCTGTGACCTCTCATACTGCGAGCTCATGTTGTTTTGAATTTCCTGAACTCAAACCTGCTAACGCTCCAAACCGTGGATCCAAGAAATCCAAACCAAAGGCTAAATAAAAAGAACACTTTTATAATTTCTTCTGCGGCCCCAGCACAAATGTCCCAACCAAACCTCTCAATCAACAGGAAGTCATACTATATTCTGGATGTTCAATTCACATGACAATAGATCAAGACTCCTTCACCTTCTTCAAAAAGAGAAATGGAAATGAAAAAAGTCAACCTGGAAAATGAGATGCTTCCATCATAATTGAGGGGAGTGGTAAAGCTGCGTTATCTACAAAAAACACCAACTTGATCTTATCAAATGTTGCCTGGGTACCCAAATCAACTGTTAACCTGATTTTGTTGGGGGATCTTATGAGTCAAGGAGCTGATCTACGTGTAGAAAGAAGAAGATGTCCTCATTTCTTTGAACTTGTTTCAGAAGGTACAACACTGCTGTCTGGTTCCATCGTAAATAATCTGTTTGTAATTGACATGGCCAACAAAGCACAAAACTCTTTTTACTCTAGTGTAGACCTTTCTATGATTCATCAATCGTTGGGACATGCCAGCCTATCTTGAATGGAAAAGTTTCTCAATGTCAAACTCTCTGACTCTCAACGCAACTCATTCAAATGTCTCAGTTGCAATAAAGCAAAGATTACCTGTGCTCCATTCAACCATCAACAAGAGAAAGCTCAGAGTTGCTTTGAAAAAATCCATCTGGATCTCATTGGACCTATCAATCCAATCTCAAAAGGCAGATATCAATTTGTTCTCACCCTCATAGACTTGTACTCCAGGTACATTGCAGGCTTTCCTCTCAGATCAAAAAGAGACACCGAGGACACTCTCATCTTTGTGATCAAAAATCAACACAGAAAGTCAGGTCAGTATCCCAGGGATATCTTCTCTGACGTTGGCGGCGAATTTGTGAATCATAAGCTTCAAAATTACTATAAAAGTCTTCACATCAATCAAATTGTTAGTGAGCCGTACCATTCACAACACAATGGTCATGCGGAACGGGCCAATAGGACCATCATGGAAGCTGTGCAAGCAACTTTGTCCAACTCAAACATCCCTAAATCTTACTGGCATGAGGTCCTGAAAGGTAGTTGTCTGATGTTGAATCAAATTCCCATAATAAAAGGTGTGAGTTCTCCTTGGAAAATGATGCATTAAAACCAACTTCCTGAAGATTATGTCAAGCCCATTGGCTCCATTTTGACCTATAGGATGAATGATACCACCATCAAATCCAAACTCAGTGAAAAGGGGGCCTCAGGAATACTTCTGGGGTTCAATCCTGCTCAACTGTTTTACAAGATTCTTTCAGCAACGGCAAGATAATAAACACTAAACACGTCAATTTTAACAGTCAAGAATCTACGTCTATCCCTCTATTAGATGAATCTTCCAATGCCAAACAGGAATCTGCCAGTGCCAAACAGATCTTATCCCACCAAGCCAATCAAATCTCTAGCATGTCTACCCTCAATCCTGCTTTGGTTAACCCGTCTACAAACTCTCCTGTAATCAAAACTGAATCCAACAACAAAGGCACTGACTTGCTTACGGACTCAGACTCAACCATAGAAGAGACACTTAGGCCAAGTCTAAGAAATTGTGAAACACTCAGAAAACCCAATTGTTATGGATTCGTATCTGAAAGGATTGCCTCATCACTTTTCAAGGCCTTGAAAATCCCAGGATGGAAGGATTCAGCGTTGCGGGAGTTCAAAAAAATAGAAGATCAGGACGTCTGGGAAGAGGCCAATGAAAAATATGTTACAAACCCTCTCAAAACCGTCCCAATTTTTAAGATCAAACACAGTGCTCATGGAGAAGCACCCATTCTCAAGACCAGACTCTGCATGCAGGGATTCAACCAACAATATGGACTAGACTATCTGGAGACCTACGCACCCACTGGGAAAGTAGCGTCTTTAAGAGCAGTCCTGACATATGCGTCAGATAAGAACCTCAAGATGTTGCAACTGGACGTGAAAGGGGCTTTCCTTCACCCCAAACTCAACAAAAAATTTTACATTAAAGCCCCGTTTGGCTGTGGTTGTACTTCTAAATATTTGTGACTCAAAAGATTGTTGTACGGATTAAAACAGGCACCACAAAACTGATATTGGATGTTGAGTGAATCAATCAAAGCCCAAGGATTTCAAGAATTGGCTTGTGATCCATGTTTATACATTGGAAACAATAAGACAACTATTGTCTTCTTCCACCTCGACGACCTGCTGGTTGCGGGAAATGTCAATCAATTCAAAGACCAATTTCTCACCAAATTTAAACATTTGTTGGCGCATGAGCCAAACACCCTTCTTGGGATGAAGGTAGAGCAAAAAGATGGTCTTATCCATCCATCACTGCCACTTCACATAGAAAAAGGAATCTCCGAACTCAATCCTCAACAAATTTGGCCAGTATCTACTCCTCTTACTCTGGTTCTTCATCTTGGTAAGGCCGGGAAAGAGGATTGCGACCAATTTCTTGCTTTAGGAATCAACTATTGTTTACCTATTGGCCGCCTGAATTTCATAGCTGGACTTGCCAGGCCTGACATCAGCTTTGCTGTTTCAAGCCTTGCGAAACACTGTGAAGAACCTGGTATGAGTCATTGGAAAGAAGTTACCCGTGTCTGGAGGTACTTGAATGACACTAAAAACATGACATTAATGCTCGGACGATGCTCAATTTCCAATTGACTGGTTTGTTTCAGAAACGCAACATGTGCCAACAATCCCAATGCAAGAGTCTCTCAAAGTGGTTTCATCTGCTCTTTCAAGGGCAGTCCGCTGTACTGGACCAGCAGACGCCAACAATTGATAACTCACTTGTCAACCAAATCTGAATGCATCACACTGTTGAGCTGCCACCTGGAAGCTTGTTGGTTGCAACAACTCATCAAAGATTTTTATATAAGATCATTCAAATGCCCACTTCACCTGATTGACAATAATGGTCTTGACTACAAAATCAAAAAAGTTTGGTTCCAACTCCAAAGCAAAGCACATTGACATCAAGACCAAGAGCCTTTGAAATGATTTTAAACGCAATCTTATTGGAATCAAATTGATTACCTCTCAGTCAATGACTGTCAATGCTCTCACCAAAGCGGCCAACAAAACGTCAGTCACAAGGCTTGTGAATGCCTTCAGCTCTCTTTTTCACTGATCTCCAAGTTGTGGGGGCGTGTTGATGTTCTGACCTTATTTCCCTCTCCCTTATTTGAGGTTTTTCTATTTCTTATTTTCTTTCTTATTTTTATCTCTCTCATAACCTTCAATCTCTATCTTTAGTTATATCCGGCTTCTCTACAAAGTGCCCTTATGTGTGACACACTCATGTAATCTTGTACGCTATGACTGTGCCTACTACCTCATTCAATCCCGCGCACTATGTTTTAATTCTGCGCGCTATTTCTGCTCTCACTATTGTCAATTGCGCTCCTACAACTTACAACTTATCACTCGCGCCAATGTGGATCAGGGAAATTCAGATGTTCAAGATCTTTTGACCGCACTATCAATAAACACCAATCAATCAATCCAAACCAACAAATCCAACCCAATCAATCAATTGGTTCCAATCACTACAATCAATCCGCTGTTCAAGTCCTAACTGCTCAACAGCTTCATACTCAAAATCAATCACTCCAATCCATTGAGACAAGCAACCAGTCAGTTTCCCGTAAGAACAACACTAGCAACTCATTGATCAGCTCAGGAACTAATCCTCCTGATTCAGATCTTTATCCCTTAATCAGTCATCCTGAACTGTGTTTATGTATTGTCTCCTGGCTGCATCTCATAAAGTCTCCTTCCCACTTCTCATAAGACTTTTCTGTCTCAGCCAGCATCCTTTCTGTTGGTTTTATTTTTTCTTATCAATTTTTTATTGTTGGCTGTCCTTCTCTATTCTGATAATTATTGTTTTCTCCTATGAAATAAAGCTTGGTCTTGGTTAACAGTCCAACATTTCACACAGGAAACACCTGGTTCCAGTCTCAGAGACACTTGGGGAGGGCTGTAACCAGCGGACATTCTGACCCCCCTTTTTTTACACAAATCCCTGGAGGGGGAAGTCAAATCCCCTTACCAGGGCCTTGGAGGTTGATACCTCCAGGGTGTTAACAAAGGTAGGTGGGCTGGGGGGTTTTCAAATCCCCCTTGGTAGAGGGGGGGGGAGAGCGCCCCTTGTGCTTTGCTGGGGGGAGGGCAATCAGGTCCCCCCCACCACCAGTGGCCTTGTTGCAACCAGCCCAGCCACTCCATCTGGGTGGGAGGGTGATGAAGTCCCCCCCACCCTGACCGGTTGCGGGCTGGTTCAACCCAGCCACGCAGCCCCTTCTCCCTTGCAATGGAAAGCAAGGGGAGGGGGAGGAGCCAGGGCCGTTGGCCCCAGCTCCTGCAGCTCCAACCGTTGGCAGTGGCCAACATCCCAACACAGCTTTGTGCAGCAGAGGGTCCCTTGGCCACCATGGCGGCCTCAAGTGAGTTTTCAGGCCCCGCCTGGGACCTACCAATGGAAACAAGCTGCCCCAAGCGGGAAGGGACACAGGCAGCAGCCCCAAACAGGCTGAAAGATGTGTAGCGGCCCCAATGGGCCTCCCCAATCCCAAAACACAAATTAATCATACTTTTGCCGGCCAGCCCGTCTGGCCAAGTATGTCCAAAATAAACCTTGGGCCCAATAATTCCCATACAAGCCCATCTGGCTGTATTTGCCCATACACCCCACCAGGTTGATTAGGGCCTGTGTACAAATAGGCTTGTTTCACATGTTTTGAGGCCAGTTTCCCCAAATCCATGACATCCACACAGGCCCGTATGGTCTGTGTGAGTGTCCAATGGGCCCCTGAGGCCCACATGTGCATCCCATTTGGATTACAGTTGTATGTAGCACACACCTGAGTGTGTACGTATTTTAACATTAACATCCAAGAAATTCAAATATATATATATATATATATATATTGGTTTTTCAAGGGTTGGGAAATACCAAAATTGGCTTTCATTGGAGACCTCCCTCAAAAGAAATTAAGTAGCTGGCTTTTTTCTCCAAAATCTTAGGTTGCCCCGCTGACAACTCCTAGCAGTTGGTTTGCCCTACCCTGAAGGTAAAGTGGGTAGACAGAAGTTTTGGGACTTTTTTTTATAGTGCACACACCCACCCAGTCCAGGCCAACCTGAAATCCTTGAGCAACTTCAATTTTCAAGGGGCCCCAACAATCTTCCTTGTGACCATCATGATCAAATCATTTCCATCCCCTCTTTCCACCTCTTCAATAACCATTCTCATTAACTCAACAGTTTGACTGTAGTCAGTCCTTTGATTTTCTCTCATTTTTTTTGGATGGATTTCTGATTTTCTTGCTTTTTATTTTGATTACTTGCCTCTCTATTAAAAATTATTATTAAAAAAAAAAACTTAATAATGAATAATAAATAATAAATAATAAATGATAAATAATAAATAATAAATAATAAATTATAAATTATAAATAATAAATAATAAATAATAAATAATAAATAATAAATAATAAATAATAAATAATAAATAATAAATAATAAATAATAAATAATAAATAATAAATAATAAATAATAAATAATAAATAATAAATAATAAATAATAAATAATAAATAATAAATAATAAATAATAAATAATAAATAATAAATAATAAATAATAAATAATAAATAATAAATAATAAATAATAAATAATAAATAATAAATAATAAATAATAAATAATAAATAATAAATAATAAATAATAAATAATAAATAATAAATAATAAATAATAAATAATAAATAATAAATAATAAATAATAAATAATAAATAATAAATAATAAATAATAAATAATAAATAATAAATAATAAATAATAAATAATAAATAATAAATAATAAATAATAAATAATAAATAATAAATAATAAATAATAAATAATAAATAATAAATAATAAATAATGAATAATAAATAATAAATAATAAATAATAAATAATAAATAATAAATAATAAATAATAAATAATAAATAATAAATAATAAATAATAAATAATAAATAATAAATAATAAATAATAAATAATAAATAATAAATAATAAATAATAAATAATAAATAATAAATAATAAATAATAAATAATAAATAATAAATAATAAATAATAAATAATAAATAATAAATAATAAATAATAAATAATAAATAATAAATAATAAATAATAAATAATAAATAATAAATAATAAATAATAAATAATAAATAATAAATAATAAATAATAAATAATAAATAATAAATAATAAATAATAAATAATAAATAATAAATAATAAATAATAAATAATAAATAATAAATAATAAATAATAAATAATAAATAATAAATAATAAATAATAAATAATAAATAATAAATAATAAATAATAAATAATAAATAATAAATAATAAATAATAAATAATAAATAATAAATAATAAATAATAAATAATAAATAATAAATAATAAATAATAAATAATAAATAATAAATAATAAATAATAAATAATAAATAATAAATAATAAATAATAAATAATAAATAATAAATAATAAATAATAAATAATAAATAATAAATAATAAATAATAAATAATAAATAATAAATAATAAATAATAAATAATAAATAATAAATAATAAATAATAAATAATAAATAATAAATAATAAATAATAAATAATAAATAATAAATAATAAATAATAAATAATAAATAATAAATAATAAATAATAAATAATAAATAATAAATAATAAATAATAAATAATAAATAATAAATAATAAATAATAAATAATAAATAATAAATAATAAATAATAAATAATAAATAATAAATAATAAATAATAAATAATAAATAATAAATAATAAATAATAAATAATAAATAATAAATAATAAATAATAAATAATAAATAATAAATAATAAATAATAAATAATAAATAATAAATAATAAATAATAAATAATAAATAATAAATAATAAATAATAAATAATAAATAATAAATAATAAATAATAAATAATAAATAATAAATAATAAATAATAAATAATAAATAATAAATAATAAATAATAAATAATAAATAATAAATAATAAATAATAAATAATAAATAATAAATAATAAATAATAAATAATAAATAATAAATAATAAATAATAAATAATAAATAATAAATAATAAATAATAAATAATAAATAATAAATAATAAATAATAAATAATAAATAATAAATAATAAATAATAAATAATAAATAATAAATAATAAATAATAAATAATAAATAATAAATAATAAATAATAAATAATAAATAATAAATAATAAATAATAAATAATAAATAATAAATAATAAATAATAAATAATAAATAATAAATAATAAATAATAAATAATAAATAATAAATAATAAATTATGAATAATAAATTATAATTTATATGAAGTAGTGTATGGGACCCCATTCGTTGAGGGGCCCTACACAACTCACACAGGTTGTGTGGGGCCTTACACAACTCCCACAGGCCATGTGGGGCCCTACACAGCTCCCACACGACTGGAGCCATGAATTCAACATCACCCTTATCTTTATCCATCAGTCATACTGAGTAAATTTTTAACCCATTTTCTATTTTAAATTTTTTGTTTATTTTTTATATTTTTTATATTTTGGAACTCATTGTACAATAAAATCAGGTTTCTAAATTACTGAAATACAAAAAATTTAACCTTTTTTCCTGTATAAATACGTGAGAAAAAATAAAATTTAAAAAAACCTGGGTTGAACAAAAATAAGTGCATCAGTCACATTATTTTTGTCTAACCACTGTACATGCGCTCTTCATGGGTTAGTTTTGGTTTGGGACTATGCCATAAAACTCCCACAACTTTTCCATATGAGTGACTGTATCTATTTAAATACATACATCAAACACAAAATTGTGTGATTTCAGAGAGAAGAGACCAAAAATGTGGTAAATGTAAGAGAAGAGGCCACCACCATGGTGCATGTAATATACAAGACCACCACAATGGTACATTTAAGAGAGTGGTGGCATAAAACATTTACCAGAGAACATTGCCTTCTTATGAAATGTAACAAATGCTTGGTTGAAACCTTTTCAACCTTTTTCAACTTTGACCTTTAAAATGTAAAAGTTCTGCTTTTCCACTTTTACATGCTCCCCCCTCAACTCAGAAAGCAACACTTTCAATTTCACATTCCTAATTTTACATTAAAAAAAGACATGAGTCAATTCCCAAGTTTATCACACACAAGGAGATCCTCACTCTCATCCTTTGTGGTTCCAAATGCACCTCATCATTCAAATTAATCTTATTACCATCACTTAAAAAACACAAGATCCATTATGGTCAACTTACAAATCACCATCAGCATATAAGAAAAAATTACTCCCCACACCATCACAGGTCACAAAATCTAATTACCCTGCTCCCCTCTCAAATTTTTGAATAACTCATCATTCTTATACATACCCAGGCCCTGACCATGAAACTCATTCCAATAAACTTTACAATCTCTTGCATCAACCTACAAATCAGCATCAAGAAAAAATGCCTTCCCACACAGTCACTGGTTAACTAACTCTCATTATCTGGCTCCCCTCCCACATCTCAACATACCTCATCATTCTCATACACGCCCAGACCCTGTCCATAGCAATTGATTCCATAACCTTCAAAATCTCGCACATCTTTCCATTCATCACAACCAGCTCACTAATTCTCAAATTTACAACATTCCCATCTCTTTTGAATCTCATTAAGAATACATTCACACCAATAATGATACAAATATTACCTATGAGAATGGCAATTGTTCCAATATTCCAATTTCTGTTGAAAAAAAATCGCATTTGGTGCAATCTAATGATGGCTATGGTTCCAATATTACTATTTCTGTTGACACTTTCCCCCAATTGTTTCACTCAAATGATGGCTATGGTCCCAATATTCCTATTTCTGTTCAGACCTTTCCCCAATTGTTTCACTGAAATGATTTCTATGGTACCAATATTCCTATTTCTGTTGAAACAAATCCCCAAAATCTGCAAAAAAACACTCATTCTGTTTAAAATAATCCCCAAAATCTGAAAAACCCCACTATTTCTGTTGAAAACCATCCCCAATACTTGCACAACAATGATATCAATTTTTTTTTGAATCTTTGGAAATAAATCAAAATCCAAATGATGAACACATTGAACAAATGAACAATGAGAATGAATGTGGTTCCCCAAAATCTTCTTATCTGGAGATTAAAATAAATTTGGCAGACCAACCTCAAGAGACCATGTTTCAACAATATATGATGGAGTTCACCACCTTGGGAACCAATCCTACCATTTTTGAAACTGAAGATCATGAGACCATTCCACAACAAAAAATTTTAAATCCTGTTGACTGGGGGTGGAATGTACCCCATTACTTCCAACCTTTCTTTTCAATTCAAAAAATATTCTGAAGACATTGCCAAGCAATTCTTTTTCAAAATGAGACAATCTCCCTATTCTTTAGCAATGGACAGGTTTTTGTAACACAGCAAAGACCACCACATGATTTGCTCCATATGTTCATGATTGCTACTGGGGATCATCATTCCCATGATCATCAACTTCTCTCCAATTTCAGGGTTAAAAACTCCAATTTTTCCTTCACATTAATTCGCCTTAACCAAAATAATTGCAATTCCCTCAATCCAGACAAGTGGCATATACAATTTTTGGGTGAATAGAACTATTCACCATGACATTTTTAGTCTTAATCCCATTGATGGAAATCACCCATAATTCCTCCAATTGTATATATGTGACAGGGAAAATGAATTGCACAATTTTCACAGAGATTTTCACCTGAGTTTGGTCCAAATCAATCCATCAGTCTTGCTGATCCATCTTCAAAAAATATGGAGCAATGAGTTGAAAACCTACCAACAGGATACCAGATAGCTGCAATATGGATAGAAGGTATGTTATTTCCTTTTTTTTGGATTCTGATCATGAAAGTGAAATTTTTCTAATGCATTTGAATTGAACACAGGTGGGTATCCCGCTCAGGGTACCCATAGAGATGTTTTGATCAGGCACTCAGATGGGTCCCTCAGCATAATTAGTGAACTAAGAAAATTGTATGACCCTCTGAAATATGTTATTTTTCATCCTCATGGTAAATATGATTGGTTTCCAGGATTGAAAGATGAACCAGGAAAGAATAGTTTCACTTCCATGAATTATTATTCAAATTGTCTTTCATTTTTTCATTCTGATTATTCCTTTTTGAGCTGTGGTGGTTGACTGTTCCAAAAATATTTTTTTGACCAATAAATAAAAATTGAGGCTGAAAGATTATCCTATATTCAAAATCAGCAAAATAATCGAAGTTTTGAGAATTTCTATGGTTCTTTGGATGCAATAAACCACATGGTTGAGTTGTTTCAGGGAAAATGTCAGTTGGTCTCTCTCAAATTCTTAAGGGTGAAGATAAACTCACAACTCCAGTTGTATGGGAGTTGTGTAGGGCCCCACACAACCTGTGGAAGTTTTGTAGGGCCCAAAACGACCTGTGAGAGTTTTTTAGGGCTCCACAAAACCTGTGGGAGTCGTTTAGGGCCCCTCAACGCGTGGTGGTCCATACACTAATCCAAATGTTTGTTCCAAACACATGCAATCCCTGGGGGAAAGTAGCCCCCATAATGGCCATTTTTTATTTTTTTACCCCTTTAAACAACCATTTAGACCTGTTTAGGGGGGTATACAACCCCCCTGGTGTTGTTTAAGAATTTATTTCTTTTTATTTTATTTTATTTTATATTTTGTATTTTTTGTTTTTTTTTAAAAACAAAAAATCCATTTTTTTTGATTTTTTGATTTTTTGGTTGATTTCTGTTTTTTTTTTTTTTTTTTTTTTTTTATGTGTGAAATTCTTTTAGTTGGGTGGCACGGAACAAAATTAGATTTGAGTTATTTACAAAACTTGACGACCCATTTGAGCCGTGTAGCATGCCACACGGCCCATTTGAGTTGTGTAGCATGCCACTTGGCCCATTTGAGTTGTGTAGAATGCCTGTTTGAGTTGTGAATTTAAAATTACCCAATTTTTAATGTGAGATTTATTTTTATCTTCTACCAATATTTATGAATGACTTGATATTTTTTTATTCTTAGGTTGCTATTATATCCTTCCTCAATCATTTACAGGTGAACCAAGGGACATGAAGTCTCAAAATCAAAATTCTATGGAAATGGTTCAGCATATGGGAAGGCTTGATCTTTTTATAACAGTTAAATGCAACCCAGCATGGCCAGAAATTCTAAATAACCTTTTTCTTGGTCAAGCAGCACAGGATATTCAAGATATTTTAACATGTGTTTTCAACTCAAAATTGAAAGGGATCTGTGATGAAATATTCAAGGATGGAATTTTTGGAACTGCAATGGGACACACACATGTTGTAGAATTCCAGAAGAGAGGCCTTCCACATGCTCACATCTTGGTGATCCTGCTTCATTACCACAAATCCCAGAACAGCTTAACACATTGACATGATTGTTTTTGCAGAGATTCCTAATGAAAGAACCCAGCCTCATTGTTTTCAATAATTGAATAGAAACATTATATGTGGACCATGTGCTATTTTGAACCTTGAATCACCTTGAATGGAAAATCATGGTACATCCAGGAAGAGATCAACCAAATCCTTCCGCCATGAAAACATCACGGGTGAAAATTTCTATCCTTTCTATCAAAGACACCAAGATGGAGCTACAATATCTCTCACCCAATACCAAAGAAGGTCACTCATTGATAATTCCTGGGTTTTCCATTAAAATTGCCATTTCTTGGCAAAGTATCAATTTCACATCAATTTGGAAGTATGTGCAGTTATCTCAGCTGTCAAATATCTCTACAAATATGTAAATAAGGGGAATTACCATGTTAATTTTGATTTTGGTTGACACTTGGATGAAGTTAATTCTTTTAGGGATTTAAGATGGTTTACAGCACCTGAGGCATGCTGAAGAATGTCTTCCTTTAAATTATCTGCTATCTCACCTGCTTTTATATGACCAAATGATAATTCCTGAATTTCTCAACAAGAGTAAAACCAGCAAATACATACAAAGTAGTCAGAGATGTGGTATACAAATGGATAATGAAGCAACAATTCATACCCAGCTACTATGGTGTTAAGGTCTGAATACTATGTGAAAAGACTGAAATGGTGAAAAGATAATTGTGCTAGAATACCTGCTCTGATGAAGCTGGGATACCTCTGAAGGTTAAAATGACAAGGAGTTAACAGATGAACAATATGAGTAGAGCTTTTTTGTTAAAAGAAAAGGATTGCACCAAATTAACTAAAGCTCCACACAAATGAGGCGTTCTTCTTGGAATAAATTCAATCATTGACAAGTATTGATTGGATTGGATGGTTTATATTTGATTGAGTTGAAGTATTGAGCGCTTCAGAATTTAAAAAAGAAGAAATTTGACGCTCAGACCCCTCAGGTTCCTTTTAACTCCAGACTAAATACCCCTTGTCCCACACAATGGAGGTGAAGATACTGAAAAGGAATTTTGAATACAGGCCAGCCCCGCGCATCTAGAGAGTGCGCGTGTGGTTTATTGAGGAAACTTGAGGAAATAAGAATGAAGGAATGGGGAATATGAAATGGAATAAAAATAATAAGAAATGCAAAATAATGGAAGGAAATAAAGTAATGTGTCAACATCATGTCAACACCAAACATTCAGCTGCCTGACCAACTACATGTGACTTTTGAACCTGATAAAGCCCTGGATGAAGTGATTCAAATATCAAACAATTCTAAAACTAATCCTGCAGAACATTTTCAAATATATTCAATTGAAACTTGTGTAAGGACCATCAAATATTCTGATTTTCCACAAAATTTCACATGGCATCCTTGTTAAAATACGTATGCACTTACGCGTGTGCTACGTATAAGTGTAATCCAAATGGGATGCACATATTGGCCTCCCCGGCCCATTGGAAACTCACACGGACCATACAGGCCTGTGTGGATGTCAATGAATTGGGGAAACTGGCCTCAAAACGCGTGAAACAGGCTCATTGGTACACAGGCCTTAACAGGCCCAGTGGGGGATATGGGCAAATACAGCCAGATAAGCTTGTATGGGCATAATTGGGCCCAAGGTTTTTTTTGGACATACTTGGCCAGATGGGCTGGCCTGCCAAAGTGTGTTTTTCTCAGGTTTTGGGCTTGGGGAGGCCCATTGGGGCTGCTTCCTGTGTTGCGGCCCGCTTGGGGCTGCTGCCCATGCCGCAGCCCGCTTAAGGCCACTTGTATCCCTTGGTTTGGCCCACGCGGGGCCCAGCGGCCCGCGCAGGGCTGTCGCCGCGGCCAAGGGATCCCGCCCGGTGCGACGCGGCAGCCGAGGGATCCTGCCCGGTGCAATGCCGCGCGGGCCCGGCCGGTTGCAAACGGCATCCACCGCCGCAGGAGCAAGGGTCAGTGGCCCTGGCTCCCTCTCCCTCCCCTCGCTTGCCAGTGGCCCCGGCTCCCTCTCCCTCCCCTCGCTTGCCAGTGGCCCCGGCTCCCTCTCCCTCCCCTCGCTTGCCAGTGGCCCTGGCTCCCTCTCCCTCCCCTTGCTTGCCATTGCAAGGGGGAGGGGGTGGCTGGCTGGGTTGAACCAGCCAGAAACCAACAGCAACAAGGCATTTGGTCAGGTCAGGCGGGATTTCATCACCCCCTTGCCCAAAGGATGACCAGGCCAGCTGCAAAGAGAGGGACCAGCGGTGGGGGGGATCTGATCACCCCTTCACCATTGAAGCAAAGCAGAAACCAGGGGCGCTCTCCCCCCCCCCTTTACCAAGGGGGAGGAGCAATGGGGCTGAGGGGATTTGACCACCCCCCAGCCAACTTCCATTGATGATGCCCTGGGGGATCAACCCCCAGGGCCCCTGGTAGGGGGAATTGAACACCCCCTCCAGGGATCTGAGAGAAAGAGGGGGGGACAGCATGTCCGCTGGTCACACCCCCCCATGTGAGTCTGAGACCGGACCCAGGTGTGTCCTGGGTCCCACCTGGCCATTTTTATGGCCAGGGGCTTGTTGCATGAGGCAACAAGCCAGTTTGTGAGGCAATAGGACCGGTTGTAACAGACAACTGGTCCAGGGATTTAACAGCACAGGGGCTGGTTCAGCCCCATTGAGGTGGAAACACCAGAAACAACCGGAATAGGCTGGTTTTAAGGGTACAGGGACAGATGCCATGTGGGCTGATGTAGCCCAAACCAAGTAACAAGGCCTGTAGAGCCTGTAGAGCTCTTTTTAGGCGGAAAAATTGCCTTTTGGCTTGTTGTATCATGGGCTCACAAGAGGCCAATTTTTTGTACTTAGCAAACTCTTCTCCCTGCTGTTTTCCAATCATCCATTCATCATCCAATCAAATTCATCAACAATATCATCTAAAATGTTGCCCCATTGTGAGAGCCCATCAAGCAATTATTGACACAAGGTTTCCAGAATTTCTTTTGCTTTAAATACTGCTAATTTTCCTAAGCCAATAGCTAGCCATAATTATAACAATCACCCGCAAAAAGAATGGATTTCAAGTCAGAGAGTTTTTTCAACTGGAAGAATTTATACTGCTTATCCTGAAGATTCTGAGAGGTGGTATCTCAAATTTTTGTTGAATAATTGTGTTGGTGCAACTTCTTTCAATCATCTAAAGCAGTTAAAAAGAATCTCTTATACCACTCCCAGAGATGCTTCCTTGGCAAAGGGTCTACTTGAGGATGATCATCATTTGGAAAAAACAATGGAAGAATATGCACAATCTCTTAGACTTTCTGAGCTAAGGAGATTTTTTGGAATGCTTTTAGCAATTTTTTAGCCTGAAAAACCACCACACATATGGAATTTTTCTTTCAATTTGATGATTGAATTTGCCCTGGAATGACAAATCAAATATTTCTCACTGATGAAATATCAAAATACATTACCCCCCTATTGTATTTCAAAATTGTGGAACAAGTGTTGAAGAAGCTTTTCCTGATCTTCCAAGGATTGATCAATTAGTGGAGGAAAAAAGGAAAAACAGGAACTGAATCCTTGGGGAAGAACAAAATTCTGTAATAAATGAATCAGAATTGCAAAAACTTTATCATCTGAATAATAGACAGAAGCAAAAATTTTATCAGATAATGCATGCATGAAATTCCTCTCAACCATCTTACTTCTTTATTGATGGACCTGGTGGGTCTGGAAAATCCTTGCTATATAAATGCTTGCTGGCCTCTACCAGATAATCTGGAAGAATAGCTACGGCATTTTCTGGTGGTGGAATAGCTGCCATGAATCTAACAAATGGACAAAAGCTAATTTCTCCTTTTGAATTCCCTTAACATTAAATCACCCCTCTGTATAAAGAGTATCAATGAATTCTCAAAAGTATGAAGCTCTCAAAAAGGCTTCTTTGATAATCGGGGATGAAGCACCTATGAGCCATAGGATTTTTTTGTATTTGGTTCACAGGCTACTTCAAGACCTCATGGATCATAACCTACCTTTTGGAGGAAAATTCATGGCTCTTGGTGGTGAATTCAGGAAAATTTTACCCGTGGTTCAAAAGGGTACAGCTCCCCAAATTTTGGATCCAAGTTTTTTCAATTCTTCTTTCTGGATAAATTTCCAGTTTTGCACCTTACTTCAAATATATGTGCTACCAGGGATCCTGATTAAGGGGATTTCCTACTCAATTTTGGAGATGGTCTGACTAATATACAGAGTTCAAACAAAATTTTGCTTCCTCATCACATGGTCATTCATGGTTATAGTGAAGATGAAGCTTTGGGTAGATTAATGAGCAATTTTTTTCCAAACTTACGCCATAGCTACCTTGAATATGGTTATCTCACAGAAAATGTTAATTCATTTTTCAGAAATACAGAAGTTTAGAACATGAAGGAATCTCTATTGGAATCTCTCCCTGGAAATGAAGAAAACCAAAATATGAAGACTTATTAAAGCCATGACTCTGTTGAGGATGATACTCAAAATCTATACCAGAAAGAGTTCCTCAACAAATTATTTCTTCACAACTTTCCTCCTCATAGCTTGACTCTGGAATTCGGGTCCACTATAATTATTTTGAGTAAAATGGACCATAAAATTGGGCTTTGCAATGGAACTTGCTTTATTGTTATCATATTGGAAATGAATTTTTTATTTGCAAAGATTGCAACTGGTGATTCAATAGGAAGGCAGTTTGCCATTGTTGGGTTTCAGAGGTTTCACTCCTCATTTTGTATGCTTCTCACCTTTCACTCATGTGTCACCACCCTTTCAATATACTTTGAGCAGCTTCAAGGAGTAGAATTCTCTCTCCTCATCCTTTTTCATCCATTCACTTCTTCCCCCAGTGCTTACTGCAACATTTTATGAGCCCAGAGCTCATTTCAGCTTGCTAGTTGACAAGAGCAACCTGTGAAAGCAGATTAAAAACAGAAAAGAAATAATAAAATTTGAAGGAGTGGTAAATCAATATATATTATTGCAGAAATGGATTCCCCACCCAAAAATAGGTACGGTCACTCACTGACCCCACCCTTGAATTCCAACTCCTTACATTTTTTCATAATTTTAGAAGAAAAAACCAATAAACCACAGCACCACAATAGCACCTTTTGGCCATTCTGATATTTAACACATAATGCAATGTATATGTTTCACACCTAAAATTCAGTAAAAACTGATTTCTTGTGTATATTTTAGGAGTTACAGGCGGATTAGTGTTGTGTCACAATTCCCGCATGCAGCCCTGCATTCATAAAGCAAAGGTTCACATGCCTGACACCCAGTAGCAGGCGCATGTCAAAAAACCCGTATGCAAAATGACTGCTGGCCCCAGATGATGGATTCCCTAATGCAGTTGTCAAGCCTGCGCATGTAAACATGGATTCCCGCATGCAGATGTCAAGCCTGCGCGGGTCAACATCAACATTACTAATTCTAACAGCCAGGTACCGCAAGCACATGCTAAAACTTGCATGCATACATCATGCATATATAACAAGTTGACTGAAGGATTGGGAGATGTTTGAAACCTAAGAAAATTGAATAAAAATATGAAAATCAAAAAATTAAAGCAAATAAATTGTGAGAAACAATAGTGAAGGTTTTCACATAAATGGGATTACCAAATCTTTAGGAACCACAAAACACATCAAGAAGTCTACAAAAAAATCATTAAAAATTACCAACATGTGCAGAAGGTGGTGTAGAATTTACAAATGACCATATCTGCCCATGCCACTCCAAATAAAGTAATACAAGATAAGGAAATGTGCCTGAACCATGAAAATAACAAATTAACATTTAAATACCTTCTGATGATTATTTCACTTAAAAATACAACACATGCAAGGCTAGCCAGCAGACAGCACCCAGAATACGTGAGAAACTAGCCCTAGCTAGCCTTCTAGCCTTAGCACACAAGCACAACCCTCTCTACGTGCCCTGAGAAGGTCTTATTACCCTAGAAAGGTATATAAACAGCTCCTTTCAGATGTTTTAAACCCCAGTAATTTTTAAGTAATCAATCCAGACCCCTTGCCATTTGTGATCAAGTGTTTATTCAAGATAAAAAATTGATTTATGGCCTCATTCTGACATTATAATTATTAATTCTAAACCCATTGTTAATTCCATTGAAGAATATCAGCAATATCCTCAACAATTATCCTGAAACCCTTTCAACTGTGAATTTCTACAAGTTTCTTGGAGTGTCTGCTTAAATTAGTAATTTATCTCCTCCTTTCCTCCAGGCATAAGTGCTGTGAGTCAGCCAGTCCACCCAATCCCCTTTAGTAAACCCTTTTTGAGTAATCACTTAAGACCTCACTGTCCCAAGGTCTTTACACGGTTCAAAAGATCCCCTTGAAGAGAGGTTGTTATCCAATAAAGATCCCTTGTTTGCATAAACTGTGGCCCCTCTTGAAAAATATATTTAAATCAATTTAATCCAACCAAACCATTCAAAATATGCACTTGCTTCTAAATCAACCATTTGAGCATTTTATGTAATTTTCTTGGAATTATTATTATTCCAACACCAATATTTCTTGCTGTAGCTGAAGGAGGGCAAATTTCCTGTTATCAGTCAGCTGAAAGCTCAGCATTGAATAACTACCTCTTCAAAAGTTTATGAGCCCAGCGCTCCGCAGCACATATGTACCTCTTCAATAACAGGATCTGCATGCTTCTTTAAAAAGCAAAACACTAAATGAGCTTACTTCCATCACATCTGCTCTGAAAACTAATTTTCCCCAAAAGTTTTTTTCAGGTCACCCCTGATTCACAAAAGCTTTCAAGTGCAAAAATCCCAGTGTTGAAAACTAAATGCCCAGAATCCAACTATCTATACTGGGAATTTATTGTCAAATCCTACTTCAAAGCCTCAGGAATGGAATATGTCATTGAAGGCCAAAAAACTGGCCCTCCACCACCCATGGGGACAACCAATAATAAGATTTTCTGTGCTTTCCTCACTCAAGCAATGGACTCCAGAAACTTGCAATACATTAGAGAACACAGAAGAAATTCTCATGGCATGTGGAAAGCTCTCAATTCATCATATCAAGATCAGTCAACTGGCCAATGGTTATACTAGCTAAGGAAGCTTCTCCTCAAAAAAATGGAAGGAGAAAATATCTTAACACGCATTGATTCTATGGAAAATTATTGTGAAAGTTTAAACTTGCTAATCTCTCCTGAAAAACCTCAAAGCACATTGTACATGTATTGGCCCTTCTCAGCTCTTTTCCTCAAGATTGGTTACATTGTGTTCTTTGCTTATGAACAAGACAGCATTAAGTCTGAAACATTAATGAAATCCCAAAAAAAATAAATTTTCTTGAGGCCAATCCCACTCAGAAGTATAAATTATGGTGTCTCAAGAAAATTCAATTCCAACAAGAAGAACTCCAGAGCAATTGATAAAACTCCAAAGCACTGTTACTTTTTTAACCGTGGGAGACTTGATTTGAAAAACTGCTTCACTAAAAATAGAATTCTGGAAAAATTTAAAGCCAATCAACAATGCCCAAAAGATATTCATCCAAATAAAAGGGGAACACTGCTCAGGCAGGCAGGACAACCGGTGCTTCCATTCATCCTTTGACTGATCAAAACAATGGAGACAAGGAATCTGATGTCTTGGGATCAGAAATAGAGGTGAAGGCTAGCCATGCAACATTAATACAATCCACAAAATCTTCCCAATTGATTACAACCAATGCCAACCTGGACTCCAGGAGCTCTTTTTCCATGAATCCTCATCACAACTCCATCATTTCCAGACCCAAAAATACTCTGGTCAGGCTAGAGGATCAACAATTTGTCAAGAAATTGCATTGTGGAATGCAAAATCTCCCATTTCACAAGTCCAGAACCATTAAAACTCTTTTTTCCTCCCCTCCATGAACCCTTTGTTGAAATGCTCCCAGTTTAAGGGTCATTGTCTTCTTCAATTTCATGTATCCTTTTCCTCATTACAATCTACCTCAGTCCATAAGTGTGGCATAAATAAAGCAAAGTATCATTGGTTTCATCTGCTTGCTACCTTTGGCTTGTCTAAAAACCTTTCAATCTTGGAAAATCATTATATACTTTCAAATCTTTGCATTAAACTCTAATACCAATTGACCATCCATTCAAGCTTTGCTCTTCTAACCTGGGTATCATCAAACCTTGGACTTCCATTCTTGCCCACGCACTCATGCTTAGATAGCCACATTAACTGTATGTTTTGCAAACAGACTATCCCTTGATCCTGAATAAACTAAATCCTCATATTTAAATTGTCCTCACATTTCATTCCTTCCTGTCTCATCCATTACTTCCTTTTACATTCATATTCTATTTTCTTGCACCTATGCTACAACCTTGGAAACAGTTGTACTGTTATTTCATTTTCCCATTCCTTTCCTGTCATTCATTGCCTCATTGCTCTCTATCTGTAGTTGATCATCCATCAGGTTGTATCTAGTCACCTTTGTATTACCTTATAAAGGCTGCTTCTCCTTCCTGAAGATTTTATCCTCAGTTAGTTAATTTTGTAAATTCCTGCATTTTCTAAATCCATTCATAATTTCAGCTTGCTAATATTACAGTGAAATCTGGAAAAATAAAAAAATAAGAAAAGAGAAAAAAAATAAAAAGGAAAAAAACACATTAAGGAAAGAAAATTGTTAAAATATTATTTCAAATTTGGATTTTGCTTCTAAATTAAGGTGGTGCTACTCACTGACACCCACCCTGAACTCTGTTCTTTTATATTTTTAAATATTTGATGAAAAATTCGGAATAAGCATGGCTATGATATTTTATCACTTTTAATATTAAGTTTCATTCCTCAGGTACAGGTTCCACAGTAAAAATTCAATCAGAATTGGTGAATTCTTTTTGTTTTGGGAGTTATGCCTCAAAAGTGGATCTTTCACAATACCCGCATGCAGCCACAGCAGTCAAAATTCCCACACACGGCTGAAGATCAGGACTTTCACCCTTTTGAAGTAACCTGAAAGGCAGGTATGCAGTCCCGCACACCTGACTAGTACGCAGCCATGCAACAGAATGGCCTGACACCTTCTTGATGGCATGAGAGTTGAAGTACCACCTACATCTGTTACTACTAGAATGGGGACATGCTAAATATGTAATAAAAGTGCCTTGAGTAGAACATAGTTAGAAAATACATAAAAACTTTAAAATTACTTAAAAATAACACTTGAAATATTTTTACAAAAAATAATAGTTAAATTCAGAAATGTCGAAAATAGATAGCCAAAGAATGACATATTTCAAAACCTACCTTAAAGTGACAAATATGAGAACTTTAAGACATCAAAATATCCTTGAAATGCCAAGGAAACTTTATATTTAAAATTGCTACATACTTGCCCAAATTATATATTTTTAATTAATTATTTAAAGTAGATGAACAGAATTTTGAAAATGAGGACCAAAATCATTACCATTCTCTTTTTCCCATCTACTAATACATAATAAGGGCTTGTATTACATCAAATTATCCATAGAAAGGTCTACTATGAAGACATCTTAACATTATGTGAATATCAACTAAGAAAAATTAATAAAATAAAGTTCATGTGGATAAATAAGGTGTTCTTCACATGCCAATCAATCAAGTAAATAGTGGAAAATTCCCTTTCCCTGAAGAATTAGATTCTACCCATGCTATAGCACCAAGAAAACATGCTGGGCTAACACCTGTTTGACCTTCTAGCCTTAGCACACGTCCCCTTGGGCCCCTATAGCCCTCACAGGTATGGAAGTGGGACCCAAAAAGATATAAATAAAGAACATTTCTTGAGGTTATTGATACCCAGACCCAGTTATATATACATCCAGAAGCCGGGCCAAAGTGATCAAATGCTTGGAAGAGATAAGTAAGTGATTTATGGCTTTAGTCTGATTAATATTATCTGTCCCAAGCCTATTTTTATCAATTTATGCTGCTAAAAGACCTTTAACCCCAGATACAGGTTAAAACCCATCAGTACACTTCTCTAACAGGTACCTAAAGGATTGAATAATACAATAGTAATTTTTGTTTCCTTTTTCTGTTGTTGCAGATTGGTCACAAAGCCCTGCCACTCCACCATATATTTTATATATATATATTATCTTTGGGAAATAACTCCATTAAGAATATCAATTCAAGGTTCCAAAGTAACCTGGTCTACGGATTACAAAGATCATTCCCTGAAGAAGAGGTATTAAATATTCCCAATATATCATTGTTGCCCCTCTTTTCATTTTTTAATCATTAATTTAGCAATATCCAATAATATTAACCATTAATAACCAAACCACCTCACCTTGCATTTTCTTTATCTATATATTTATGGATTATTACTGCATTTTCTTGAATAATATACTTATTCTTTACCTTATCACCTCTTTTAGCAAAAAGGTAGCAAGTACCTTGGCATCCAGGAGGCTGACACATCACATTGGGCTTGGCTTTAGTTCCCATCCATTGGAACACTTCATCCCTCTTGCTGCTTTTGAGCCATCAAACCATTTTTCACGCTTTGCAGTTAGCCTTGCTACCTCCCAGTATCCCTTGAACTCAGTCTTTTCATTTTGCACTGAAAATCACTTAATATTTCCCCATAGTATGTGGTATGGTTGTGTGAAATTAAATTAACTCACTTGAATCCTCTATTGTAGGTTTCCAACCTATAATAGATTTTTTTTACAATTTCACGTACTTGCTCAACCGGGAACACTTACTTCACCCCTTATAATGATGATATTCATGTGGTATGGAGATACATAATTTCACATACCCCAAAAACCTTAGACCCAGTACCTTATTCCAAATCTCCTTTGTTTTAACATCTTGAAAACCCCCTTTTTCCTTAATGGGAAGCTCTGATGGATCCTCTCAAGGAAATCAAAGACTTCAATAATTACACCAATGAAACCTTGAACCGCGGTAGATCAAGGGCTTGCAATAGTGCTTCCAATACCAAAGCTTTCACCCTCCTCTCAACCTTAATCCAGGCCCTTAATCAGAATTCCTTCCAATCTTGCCCAAGAAGTCCCAGCTTCCATACTCTGGGAATGAAGCAGCCTTACCACTTTACAGGGGAAAACTCCCATAAGCTTAGATCCTACCTACAGTCCTTTAAAATAATCTTCTCAAACAACCCCAATAACTTCCCTCCCAATATAAATAAATTTATGTATGTTTCTTCCTTCTTAGGAGGCAGATCCTTGCATTGGTTTGAACCATATCTCAAGCTATTATCCAATACTAGTCCCACATATATGCTCAAAAATTGGGAAAAGTTGTAGCAACAACTTTCCACCCCTGTTTGGCGACCCCAAAAAATTCCAAAATGCCCAATACAAACTTAATAATCTAGTTATGAAGGAGAAAAGCAGGTTTTCCTTTTATATCATTCAATTACAAACCCTTCAGTTTTGCATACAATGGACCAAGAAAGAGCTCTTATTTCATTTTGAAAAGGTTTACTGGCACACCAAATTGAGAAACTTTCAAATGGGTGAAACAAGACAACCTCCCTTCAGGAGCAAATTTACCGGTTGATTTAGCTTGATAATGGCTATGACAACAAGAACCTCTCTTGAAAAAACGATCATGGATTGTCAACCTTGACTCCAAAGACAGACAACTCTTCAAAGCAACATTCAAAGAATCAAAAACAATCCAAACTGTTTTCAACTTTGAATTCCAACTCAAGAGGGAAAGCTGTTGCCAAAACTCCAAAGTTTCTGGACAAAGAAACAGGGATTCTTTGGAACAAGCAACGGCAGAGGAGGGAGAAAGAAGGGTTATGTATTTATTGTGGGTGAAAAAACAATTTTTATAGTTGTGCAAAGCAGCTAGCACCTGAAGCAGCTAGACAGCCAAGAAATTAGCTTGTAGTTTTTCTGATATTAACAAGGAAGACTACACATTATCTAAATTACAGCAATTGAATCATTTCACTTGCAAGTCACTTGGTTCTCTGAGTTCAAGATATATCCTCTTCCATTCAGAAAATACTCCTTATTGTGTTTTACTCAATTCTGGTTTTAATTTTTCTTTTATAATTTCATCTTTTGCCACTTGTGAAAACCTTATGCATTGCAAGATAGAAAACTTTTGCATCTATAAAGTAATGAGTGCAACCCATCTGTCTCATTTGGTTTCCCAAAAGGCAAAATAAACCTTTGCATTTTTCAATTTCCCCAGCTTCAAATGGGAATTATTTGTTTTGGATATCCCCATAATGGACAACAATATTCTAGTACATGACTTCCTAGTTTACTGGAATCTGGATGTTAATTTGCAAGAAGGAGTAACTAACCTTCAAACCTTTCAACCCCAGAGGCTATCCATTTTTAAAAACTGGAATTTAACAACCTAACTGAAGCTTTCATTGAGTTGGATGACAACTTTCTGCCAGGAGATTTTTAATATCCCCACCTGCTTTCCCAAGTTCCCTCTCATATTGAGGATTTATTTCTTATTTTTCCAACTTACTTCTCCCTTGTTTCTTTGAATAGAAACAGGAGCCTACCAAAAGGTGTATTTTGAGCTCCCTAATCATCTTGCAGTGTGCAAGCACATCAAATCCGCTGCTCAAAAATGAAAAAATTGAGGATCTAGAAATCAGTTTAGAGTCTTTACCTTTGGTTTACCATGACTTTTTTGATTTCTTTTCAGCTATAAAAGCAGATAAACTACCTCCTTCCTGTTCCTATGATCCCAGGATTATGCTTGATGGCCCACCTCCCACACCTGGACCAGTCTAATCTATCTTGAAGCAAGAATAAACCATGCTTTTGCGGAAAATGTATCAAAAGGGTTTCTTTGATCAAGCAATTTGAATACCAGCTTTCCCATCCTATTTGTTCCAAAGAAAGATCCGGCAATTTTTTTTGTGTTGACTACAGGAAACTGAACCAGTTAACCCAGAAGAATGCCTATCCAGTACTGCCTATGTTGCAACTCCTTACTTGCTTCCACAGAGCTGTTTATTTCTCAAAGTTAGACCTTCAAGGCACCTATAGCCTAATTTGAATTGCAAAAGTTCATGAGTATTTGACTGCAATGAGAACCCGCTTTGGCAGTTATGAGTATACTTTCATGGCTTTTGGCCTCTGTTATAATCCTTCCACTTTTCAACATTTTTTAAACAAATTTTTTCTGAACTTGTGGAGAAATACCTTGTGGTGCATCTTGATGATATACCTTTCTAATAAAAAACTCTTCAGGATCAAATTGCACATGTTCAAGGGTTGCTGCAGTTACTTTGAAAGAATAACATGTTTTTAAAAGCCTCTAAGTGCAAATTCCATACCCATTCTCTTCATTTTTCAATTTTAATAGTCTTGCAGCAAGGACTATTGATGGACCCAGCCAAATTATAACACATATTTGACTGGCCCACACCTTCTTTTTTCAAATCCCTTCAATTTTTCCTTGGTTTCAGTAATTTTTACACAATTTTTATTGAGCATTAAGCCAAGAAAACCATGAATCTTACTAACCTTCTTCAAAAAGACAATCATTTCGTTTCTACTGAGCAAGCTTCTTTGGATTTTGATGCTCTAAAGAAAGCCTTCACTAACGCTGAAATACTCCCTCATTTTAATGATCTAGCGTTCACTATTGTGGAAACAGATGCAAGAGACTATGAGATCACAGAATTGATCTCACAGTGTTCTTTCTGTTCTTCTCTTTTTCATCCTGTAGCCTTCAATTCTTGAAAATTGCTTGCTTCAGAGCTTAATTACAAGATTCATTACAAGGAACTTCTCTCAATTGTTTACTTTGTGAAGAAATGGTGTTCATACCTTTTGTGACTTAGGGAACCCTTTGAGTTCTTAACTGATCACAATTATCTTATGTATTTTATGAGATCAAAAGCCCTTACACGCAGACAGGCATTTTGGGCCAAATACCTCTCCAAGTTTAACTTTATGATCACGTTAGGCCCCAGGAAGCAAGTGCTAGTCCCTGATTCTTTATCATTTTGTGACAACATTTCCCCAGGGGGGGGGCACCTTTGCCAATAACAACCCTGAAAAAATTATGACACTCTTCTACAACCAGTCTCCCCCACTCAGTTTGATAATTACCCACCTTTGAAAAAAATTGTCCAAAATTTGAAAATTCAACTTGATGACCCCAAGTTTAAAATTTTTTTCAAGAGTTCAAAATAATAAGATAGTGACTATAGCACTGAAAAAAATGGCAATATATTTTATAAAGATTGTACAGTAGTACCTGATAATCCTTGCATTAAGCTAGATATCTTTGAGTCTTGGCATATCTCTCCTCTTTCTGTTCATCATTGGCGGGAAAAAACCTACCAATTGATTGCACAAGACTTCTATTGGCCTTGTATGACCAAGGAGGTAAAAGACTATGTTAGCATGTGCTATGATTGCAATTTTAACAAGTCCTTGAAAATACGGAAGTATGGGTTGCTCCAGCAACTTCCTATTCCACCTATTCCTTGGCAATTTTTTTGGAATGGATTTTGTTATAATTATGGCCAGCAATTAGCTTAGGCAAATGAGCAGTATTTAAAGCAAAAGAAATGCTGGACACTGTGTGTCAATAATGGCTAATGGGGCTCTCACAATGGGGCAATATGTTGGATGAATTCGATTGGATGATGAATGAATGATGGAAAACAGCAGGGAGAAGGGCTCCTTAAGTACAAAAGATTGGCCTCTTGTGAGCCCATGATACAACAAGCCAAAAGGCAAATTTTCCGCCCCAAAAGGGCTCTACAGGCTCTACTGGCCTTGTTACTTGGTTTGGACTAAATCAGCCCACATGGCATCAGTCCCTGTACCCTTACAACCAGCCTATTCTGGTTATTTCTGGTGTTTCCACCTCAATGGGGCTGAACCAGCCCCTTAACTGTTCAATCCCCTTGGCTGGTTGTCCTTTACAACCAGCCATGATGACCTTTATTGCCTTGTTTACGGGCTGGTTGCCTCATGCAGCCAGCCCCTGGCCCCTCAAATGGGCCAGGTGGGACCCAGGGCAAACCTGGGTCCGGTCTCAGACTCACATGGGGGGGGGTGACCAGCGGACATGTTGTCCCCCCCCCCTTTTTCTCTCAAATCCCTGGTGGGGGCGGTCAAATCCCCTCACCAGGGGCCCTGGGGGTCGATACCTCCAGGGCGTCGTCAAGTACGTTGGCCTGGGAGGTGATCAGGTCCCCCCAGGCCCATCGCTCCTCCCCTCGGTAAAGGGGGGGGGGAGAGCGTCCCTGCCCTGCTTGGTCGCCTCGAACGATCGATGGTGGGGGGGTGATGAATTCCCCCCCACCTGCCGGTCGCTACCCTTGCGGCCGGCGCCGCCACCTCCTTGGGCAAGGGGGTGGTCAGGTCCCCCCTACCCTGGCCAACCGCGCTGTCGCGGTCGGTCGCTGGCTGGTTCAACCCAGCCAGCCTGCCCCCTCCCCCTCGCGACGGCGAGCAAGGGGAGGGGGAGCGAGCCGGGGCCGCGAGCCCCGGCTCCGCGGTGCTGGTCGCCGGTCGCGACCAGCCGGGCCCGCGCGGGATCCCTCGGCCGCGCAACAGCCCCGCGCGGGCCGTCGGGCCCCGCGTGGGCCGTGCCGAGGAACACAGGCGGCCCCGAACGGGCCGCGACGCGAGCAGCGGCCCCGAGCGGGCCGCGACACGGGCGGCAACCCTAATGGGCCGCCCCAAACCCAAATTGTGAGAAAAGACTACTTTTGCGGGCCAGCCCGTCTGGCCAAGTATGTCCAAAATAAACCTTGGGCCCGATTATGCCCATACAAGCCCATCTGGCCGTATTTGCCCATATACCCCATCGGGCCCGTTAGGGCCCGTGTACCAATGGGTCTGTTTCACGCGTTTTGAGGCCAGTTTCCCCAACTCTGTAACATCCACATGGGCCCGTATGGTCCGTGTGTGTGTCCAATGGGCCTCAGAGGCCCATTTGTGCATCCCATTTGGATTACACTTATACGTAGCACCCGCGTAAGTGCGTACGTATTTTAACAGATTTCATTTATCAATGATTTATTCTAATTGTTATGATAATATTTTATTAGTAGTAGATTTCTTCTCAAAGATGGATTTATTTCTTTGCATTACTGTGACTGCCTCCTTAGAAGAACTAGCTAATTCATTCATAGAATATGAATTTTCAAAGCCTGGCCTCCCTGATAATTTAGTTAGTTTTTGTGGATTGTTTTTCTTCTCTAGCTTCTTGACCTCCCTATGCCAGCATTTGAAGATCACTAACAACTTATCAAAGGCTTACCACCTGGAAATGGATTGGGAAACCAAGAAATTTAATCAGATCCTCAAATAGTATCTTTTAAAAACAGTATCTTCAAATGTATTTTGCCTATCAACAGGAAAACTGGTTTCAATGTCTCCCATTAGCCAAATTTGCCTGAAACAACTCCACTCATTCCTTCACCAAACAGTTGCCCTTCTAGACTCTTTAAGGTAGAAACCTGACTTTTGTCTCCATTCACATAGCACCTTCTCAACACACTAATCATTATCTTACTCACATCCAATCCCTCCAATTGCAACTCCAATCCAAAATATAAAGTAGAAAATCAGCACTACAAGGAGAAAGCAGACTGAATTTGCACTATGGCACCAACCTTTGCAGTAGGAGATCCGGTATGGCTCAATGCTTGCACAATTTGCTTTACTTTCCAAATCCAAAAAAACTCTGAAAGAAACCTTGACCCCTTTGAAGTTGAATCATTTATCTCTCCCAACTCCTTTAAAATTTTGTTACCTTAAAATTGAAAAGTTATCCACCCAGTCTTTCATGGTTTTCTCCTAGAGCCAGCTTGAGTCCTTTAACTGGGAAAGACTTATCCCCCTCCTTTACCAATCAATGTTTATGATCATCTAGAGTAGGAAGTAATCCATATTCTTGATTCCAGGTTATGCAAAGGAAAACTTCAATAACTCAGCAAATGGACTGGCTTCCAGTCCAAAAAAGATTGCACCTTGTGGGAACAAGCCCATCAACTTTGCAAATCTCCAAACTTGGTCAGAGATTTTTATGTGAACTACCCTTGAAAACCTTGCCAAGCCTACTTCCATTCCTTACTTCCACCTTGTTCCATTTCCATCCTATTTCATCACATCCAACCACATTTTATTCCTTATTCCATCCCATCCTATCTAATTTTCATTTCTTAAATTTTGTTCTTTTCCTTTCAGTGCAAAACTTCTATTTCTATATTTTTCTTGGAATCTTCTCATTTCTCAAGACAAAGAAAATATAACAATAATAATAAAATTACCAAAAACAATATATATATATATATATATATCTATTAAGAATTTTCTTTTATTTCTTTTTATGCCTCTTCCCGATTTCCAGTCAATTTCCTTAAAATAAACTTAAATTCATCTAAATCCTCATCATTTATTAGCACCAACATTTGTTGCAACACAAGAACTTCTGAAACCAGCTGTTATTGAACATTTCTTCACATTTTTCAGTCCAAGACCTCTTTGGCAGGGAATCCCATGTATCCATCTAGTCAGCCTCTAGCCTCACTCACCTGGCTTCTGCACTCCAAGAAACTTAATCTCCGGTACAGGGGGAATGTGATAGTTTACATGCAGAGAAGACCTTTGAATTTGAAATTCACCAGTGGGTGTCACTGGGGTATCAACCAACAACTCCCTATTCAAGGGGAAAAATCACGCCAATTTGCAAAGACAACATTGCTTGCACTTACCCCAAATACCACTGGCAGAAGTACTCAAAAAGCATCCTTTGTTTTAGCAGATACAGTTTTTTGAAATGGCGCAAAAGGATGAAGACATAATTAATTTTTTCAAATGAGATTAAAGGTTAGTATAATAATTAGGGTATAAAGTAGTTAACAACTTTTTTAATCAATGGGAAAATCATCTTAACACTTGCCGGAGCTTGCGGCTTTATACCCGGGCAACTGTCACACTTCAAGTTTAAGGTTCATTTTCTTCTTCAATTTCAAATTTCCTTTTTCTCAGTTACATCTACCTCAGTCCAAAAGCATGACAAAAATCAAGCACAACATCAATTGTTCCTTCCGCTTGCTACCTTTGGCTTGTGCAACAACCTTCCAATCTTGGTTACTCAGTACGTACTTGAAACTCTTTGCAGTTAACTCTAATACTCATTGACCATCCATTCAAGCATTTCTCTTATACCCTGGGTATGATCAACCCTCAGACTTCCCTTCCCGTTCATTCACTCACACTAGCTTGCACTCATTCCTAGATAGCCACATCAACTGTATAGTTTTCAAATGGACTAGTCCCTTACCCTGCATAAACTACATCCTCATATTTGCATTGTCCTCAAATTTCATTCCTTCCTCTCCCATCCATCACCTTCTTCTACATTCATATTCTATTGTCTTGCACCTACACTATGACCTTGGAAACAATTATACTGTTATTTCATTTTCCCTTTCCATTCCTTTCATTCAATGCCTCATTACTCTCTAGCTGTAGTTGACCATCCATCAGGTTTTATCTGATCACCTTTGGATTACCTTTTTAAGGCTGTGTTGTATGCCTGAACATTGTCTCCTCATTTATTTAATTTCATAAATTCTTGAATCTTGCTAAATCCAGTCATCAAATTGGGCTTGGATTTAGTTCCCTTCCATTCAAACACTTCATCCCTCTTGCTGTTTCTTGAGCCATCAAACCACCATTTGCACTTTGCAGTTAGCCTTGCTACCTTGCACTTATCCCTTGCACTGAGTTCCTCCTTCTTGCGCTCACAATGATCTAAGATTGCCCTATTGTCAGCCTCCTGGATTCCAAGACCCTTGCTATCCTTTAGCTACCAGAGGTGATAGAATAAGTAATAAATATATTATTTAATAAATGCAGCAAAAATCCACAAAATATTTGGATAAAGCTTATTGTAAGGTTAATTGGTTTGGATATGGTTTATTGTTATAAATCAATATAGATAAATTGATTATTAAATATTTTTATAGAGGGGCCAAAATTAGATTGGGGATCTTTAACACATCTTTTCAGGTAATTCAGTATGAAAACACGTAGGCCTGGTTACTTTGGGACCTTTATTTTAAAGGATATTTTTCCCAAAGATAATATGTATATAAAATTCACGGTGGAGTCGCAAGGCTTTGTAACCAAGCTGCCACAACAGAGAAAGGATAATAGGACTCACTGTTATATTATTAAATTCTTTGGGTACCTGTTTGGGATGTTCACTGATGGGTTAAACCTGTATACTGGGGTTATAAGGTTGTTCAGCGGTTTAAATTGATAAAAAAAAGGTTGAGGACAGATATTATTAATCAGACTAAAGCCATAAATCACTTACTTATCTCTTATAAGTATTTAAATACCTTGGCACGGTACAGTTTCTGAATGTAAATATAACTGGGTCTCTGGGTATCAAAATCCTCTAAAGAGCTCTTTATTTATAGCTTTTGGAGTTCCAATATTGTCCTTCTGAGGGGTACAGGGGCTCAAAGGGACGGACACTGAGGCTAGAAGGGTAACCAGTGGTAGCCTGTCACGTCTTCTTGGTGCTGTAACACGGGTAGCGTCTAATTCCACAGGGTATGGGAATTATTCTACTTTATAATTGATGTTTGCACGTGTGAATAACACTAATCTGTCCTTTTTATTTATTATTTATTTAACTATCCTTAGTAAATTTTCCCAAAAATTTAATTATTATTTTAATAGACATTCCCACAAATATTTTGATGTCAGTTTAGTTCTCATTATGTATTAAATAATTGGAGTAAAGTCATGATATTTATTTGACTCCTTATTTTAAAAATTCAGTTGATTTACTAAACAAATTACTTAAAAATGTAAGTCATGGGTATTCATGTAATATTTTTAAATCATAAGTTTTCTTAGTATGTCAAAAAAAATTTGATTTCTAGAAATTCTCATAATATTATATTAAATAATTTTAATATATCTTTAGAAGTAGTCATTATCTTATTTTCGACATTTTTGTTACTTTGAATTATATTTAATAAAAAATATGTATTAAGTTTATTTAAGTATTTTATATAAATTGATGTATTTTTAGACCATCTAATATCCACGGGAACATTTTTTACATATGTAGAATGTTCCCGTGTAGGTTGTAGAATGTTTACGCGGTACCTATGTTTCTTAGGCCACCTGTCACTTTTTCAACCCACAGTCCCGCGGCTGCATACTTTTCAGAGGCCTTGGGCTGCGTACACGGCTTTGACAGAGTGACAGAGCTGTAGCTCAGCCGCGCGCAGGTTCATTGGCTGCGGCGGCTGCGTCTGGGAATTGTGACAGAACACATTTCTGTCTGAAACTCCTAAAATATACACAACACCTCAATCCTGACTGAATTTTAGGTGTGAAACCTTTACGTGACAATACATGTGAAATATTCAATTTCCCAAAAAGTTCAGTAGTGGTGCCGTGGTATTTTGGTCTTTCTTTTCCTTAATTATTTAAAAATATAAGGACTTGGATTTCAAGGGTGGGGTAGTGAGTGACCCTTCCTATTTTTGGGTGGAGAATCCATTTTTGCAATAATATTTATGGTTTTTCTTCTTCTTCTTAGGTTAAATTTTTTATTATTATTTTTATGTGATTTCTGTTAATTTGGCAGCTTGCTCTGCAATAGTAGCAAGCTGACACCTATAGTATGTGGGGTGGATGTTTGACATTGATGTCCGTTGCTATTATATTTGATTTTAACCTTGCAGTGGTGTTCACCTCAACTGGATTCTATATTTACCCCGCCAAGGATGTCAACATTAAAGCAAATTAAACTGGTCCAGTATATAGGAAAGAAAATCTATACTACCTACCTGTCAGGGATTTAACCTCTATAGCTATACTTTCTGTGTTAAAGCTGAAAAAATTAAGATAAAAGCCAATAATTAAATCAGTTATTGACTTAATAAATAATCAATACTGTTAAGAACAAGACAACTCCAACAATACTGGAGGATTTTGATAAATTTCTGGAAAAGAATTGAAATAAATTATAATCTTAAAAAGGGCTGCACGGAGCAAGTCATCAGTACAAAGAATGAAAGCTAAGATGAATGAGATCTTAAAGAAAAGAAAACAATAAAAGAACCAACATCAAGCAGGTAGACTTAAGACAGTGAGAATAGATCTTATCAGAAGTTGAGTGATAGAGAGGTTACTGGAATTGAATGTAGAAGGTTGGTTGAGTTGAAGAAGAAAGTTGAAGGTTAGGTTGAGAAATAAAGAGCTAGGAGAAAGCCAGCCGTGACAGACATACTCGAGAAGAGGAAAGAAAGCCGTTGGTGAGATTCGAGATGATGAGGCTTGAGGATTGTTGTAAATGGGAAATGGAAAGAAATAAATTAGAAAGAAGAAAGAGATGAAAAAGAATTGATGAATGAAAAAAGACGTTTGAGATGATTGATCTGGTTTGTGAGTCAAGAAGTGAGATTTGAGAGTTGAATCATGTGTAATCGTGAATTGGTGAGCAGTCATAGGTTGATCCGGTTTGAGATCTTGAGTTTCACTTTAAGACAGAGTTCGACCGAGAGTAGAGAGTGCGCGCAAGCAGTGACAGTAATGACAGTCAGTAGCGCGCGCGCGTAAGTGAAAGTTAAGTGACAGAATATAGGTGCGGAGAAAGTAAAAGAAAAGGTGAGAAAAGAAAAGGATAGAAAAAGAGAAAACAAAATAGAAAGAAGTTAGATTTAAAGAAAATATGAAAAAGAGAAGAGAAGAGATTGGAAAGAGTAATCAGGAGCTCGAAAATATTCAACACCCCCCGTGTCTGGTATGGCTGGAGACAACAGAAAATTTTGGATTTATGAGAGTGATGAGATTGGAAAGTAGAGCGGGAGACAATGCTTTTGTAAGTCCATCAGCATTCATTTTCTCTGAAGGAATATGATTGATGACCAGACTTTCTCGCTTTAATTCTTCTCAAATTGCCTTAGTTTTGATGTCAATATGCTGAGTTTTAGAGTTACATCCAAACTTTTTGAGTTTGTTGATGAGGCCTTTATTATCCATGTAGTGTTTGCTAGGTTCTAAATTCTTCTTCCAGAGTTCGGATACTAAATTTTTCATCCAAATGGCTTCCAAAAATGAGTCTACAAGCGGATTAAGTTCAGCTTTGGTGGTTGAGTGGGTGACATTTCTTTTTTGATAGCTTCGCCAAGAAATGAGTGAACCAAACAGTAAGGATAGATGACCTGATTGTGATTTTCTAGTTTCCAAGTTGTTGCCCCAGGTTGCGTCACTGAAGCATTGAATTTGCGTTTCGGAATTACGTACAGAGAGTGAGAGTTTAAGATTTTTAGTAGAGTTCAGGTACTTCCAGCACCGCTTGACTTCTCGCCAGTGTTGGATGCCAGGTTTCTTGCAGAATCTTGCTAGACTTGACACTGCAAAACTTAAGTCCGGACGGGTTAGACAAGCTATGTAGTTTAAAAGGAAAAGAGCCAATCTGTAATTAATGTTGAGAGCGAGAAACTCCTGATGTTCTTCATTGGAGGCCGGTGAAAGATTGATATTGGCGGTGAGAGGGACAGAAGAAGGTTTGAAATCCGTCATCTTCAATTCCTTGAGTCCATGTTCTATGTGCTTAGGTTGAGATAACAGGATCAAATCATTGGTTCTTTCAAATTTCATGCCAAGGACTGTATTGGGTTCGTGATGGCTAGAATTGGGGAATTGTTTGAGAAAGTTGGACACGAAATTATCGCCGGAACCGACGAGAATTAGATCGTCAACATGAAAGAATAGAACAGAATTGGTTGATGAATGAATGTAAAGACATGGGTCGGACACAGACTCATGGAATCCTTGTTTGCAAATCCACGCGGTGAGTGTATTGAACCAGTTGGCAGGAGCCTGTTTAAGCCCGTATAAAGATTTGTTGAGAATAAGATACTTTGAGGTTTGTTTTGATCCTTTAGGTTGTTTTATGATAACAGTGTCGGACAGTGGGGCGTGAAGAAATGCGCTCTTTACGTCGAGTTGCGTGATAGGAAGAGAATGATACAGGCCAAACAGGAGAGCGATGCGGAGGGAAGCTGCTTTTCCAGTGGGAGAAAAGGTGTCAAGATAGTCGATTCCGTAGATTTGATTGAACCCCTGAACGCAAAGTCGGCTCTTATAAACAAGAGGGTCCCCGTGACAGTTGTCCTTGAGACGATAGACCCAAGTCGTATTGAGTGGATTCGCTGGTTCGGGTCCGTTATAATTGTCCCAAACTTTGAGCTCTTCAATGCCGTTAAGTTCCACATCCATAGAAGCATCCCAATAGATCGCGTCGGAGCACTTCTTGGCTTGTTCATAAGTTTTCGGCACGAAATAATGGTGATAGCCGTATCGTTGAGGGGGGTTAATGGATGATCTGTTTCGTAGGGAATAGCTGGGATTAAGTTGAGTAGCAACATCATTGGAGGATTCGGATGAAGAGTCTGAAAGTGACTTGTCTGAAGAATTGGAAGAAAGTGAGGGAGAAAGATTGTTCCTATTGGCTACAACAAGATTGTTGGAAGAGGGTAAAGAAGGGGAAGAATATGAAAGAGGAGAGGAAGAATTGGAAGAAGAGACAAAGAGGGGAAGATCAATGTCCAATTTGGGAGGTGGAGAAGGATTGGATTTGAGATTGGAGGAGGATGAAATCTGGGGGGGAGAAAATGTTTTGAGTATCTTTACATGCTTGGAAGAAATAATGGAGTTGTCAGGACAAAGAATGCGATAGGATAGAAAATGAGGGTTGTAGCCCACAAGGATACCGGAGAGACCGCAATCTTTGAACTTTTCCCCCCAAGCAACCTTGGTGTCAAGATAGACCACCTTGGAACCAATGGGGTGAAAGTAATTGAGCGGAAGAGTTTTGTTGACAAACAGTTGATAGGGAGAAGGCAAGTCAGGTGTTTTGGGAATTTGATTAAGAACAAGACTAGCGGTTTTAGAGACTTCAGCCCAGAGGTTAAGAGGCAGCTTGGAGCTGCGGAGAATGGCTCAAATGGATTCCGTAAGAGTTCTGTTGGCTTGTTCGATTTTGCCGTTATGTTCGCGATGATAGGGTTTGGTAATTAAATGTTGGATGGAATTTGATTGAAAAAAATCTTTCAGATCAGAGGAGATGAACTCTCCTCCTCCGTCGGAGCAGACAGTAGCAGGAAAGGAGGTTCGTTTAAGCTTTTCAAAATTTAAGATGGTTTTGAGTTGAGGACCAGCGTTGGACTTATGTTGAAGAGGGATTGCAGAGATATATCCAGAGTGATTGTCAACGATAGTCATGAGATAATTCATGCCATTTCTAGAAGTTGGAGTAATTGGTCCAACAAGGTCGACGTGGAGTTTTTCGAAAGATTGGGAGGCAGTGGTGGAGGTGTTTTTGAATGAGGATTTAGTGATTTTTGCAAAGAGACAATCTTCGCATTGAAAATTGGATATAAGATTGGGAGAGAGATTTGGAAAAAGATTTTTAAGTCTATGAGGACTGGCATGTCCAAAAGAGAGGTGGAGATTTTTGAGCGTGACAGGATTTGAATCTTTTTGAGAGATATAGCATAATTTTTGATTGAGTCCAATTTTGGAGGGATTGTTCAGAACAAAGAGATTGCCTTGAATATATCCAGAGAAAACCGGACAGGAGTTAGAAAAGAGTTGAAATTGGTTACCGTTAGTTGAAAGGGAACAACTCTTGGATAGAATGAGTGCTCCAGGACTAATGAGATTGACTACAAGATCAGGTACAAAGAAGGCATTAGAGAGCGTAACCGTTGAGTTCTTCCAGATGAGCTGAACAGTGCCTTTTCCTTTTATAGGCAGTTTCGCTCCTTCCTTTCCCGTACTAATGGATTCGTCACCTAAGCATTCATCAAGTTTGCAAAAGAATTTGGCCGAATTGAACATATGACATGATGCTCCAGAGTCGAGGATTATTTGATTGGTTGAGTTTATGTCATTGACCCAAGTGGTGAGGAGGGCATGATAGTGAGCTACTTCCTTACCCTTGGAGTTGGCATTGAATTGCGCTCTCCAATTGGCTTGGGCTTCTTTCCACCAATCTGGCGCAAGGTGTTTGTGTTTGTGCCAACACTTGTCTTCAGTATGATCGGGAGACTGAGGATTATGATACCCTCTTCTGCAGCTGAGTTCTCTGGGTACGGGCTTTTTGATGGTTCGCGAGGCAATCAAGGCAGTGTCGAGAGTCTTGGAATCCTTTGCTTTAGATCTAGTTTCGTTATCGAGTTGGGTGAGGTGATTTAGAACAAGATCGACCAATACACTTTTGTCAGAGTGCATGATTTGTTGACGAAGAGATTGAAGAGCAGAAGGGAATTTGAAAAGAATGAGGTAAGCCAGAATGTTGTCTGGAAGGTTGATCCCTACGTCGATCATTTTCTTCATAGAGATTTTGGTTTTGGTGATAAAGAGATTAATTGAGTCTGATTTGAATTGATGGTACAAGAATTCATTGAAAACCCTTGCTCGGTTGGCAGTTTGAGAGGATGCAAACCTTTCCTTGATAGTCAACCAGAGGAGCTTTGCGGACGTAATATTGGTTGGATTAACGACATTGTTGTGAGTAATTGAGTCAATTCGGGAGAGTAAGATGACCCTAATTTCCATATCGTTGGTGGCTTTAAGAGTTTTTGATTCGTCCTTGAGAGCTTCCTTTACACCTTTCAGTTCCAGGAGAATGGTCATCTTGTCCTTCCAAATGGAGTATTTTTCGTCCGTAAGAATGGGAACTGCCTCGAGCGCTGCTTTCAGAATTATTTGTCGGAATCCATCGCCACTGCTTGATCCCTCCATGACTTCGGTGAGTTTAGTCGGGCTGACTTTTGGCTTTTAACCGTGATAAATTTCTGGAAAAGAATTGAAATAAATTATAATCTTAAAAAGGGCTGCACGGAGCAAGTCATCAGTACAAAGAATAAAAGCTAAGATGAATGAGATCTTAAAGAAAAGAAAACAATAAAAGAACCAACATCAAGCAGGTAGACTTAAGACAGTGAGAATAGATCTTATCAGCAGTTGAGTGATAGAGAGGTTACTGGAATTGAATGTAGAAGGTTGGTTGAGTTGAAGAAGAAAGTTGAAGGTTAGGTTGAGAAATAAAGAGCTAGGAGAAAGCCAGCCGTGACAGACATACTCGAGAAGAGGAAAGAAAGCCGTTGGTGAGATTCGAGATGATGAGGCTTGAGGATTGTTGTAAATGGGAAATGGAAAGAAATAAATTAGAAAGAAGAAAGAGATGAAAAAGAATTGATGAATAAAAAAAGACGTTCGAGATGATTGATCTGGTTTGTGAGTCGAGAAGTGAGATTCAAGAGTTGAATCATGTGTAATCGTGAATTGGTGAGCAGTTGTAGGTTGATCCGGTTTGAGATCTCGAGTTTCACTTTAAGACAGAGTTTGACCAAGAGTAGAGAGTGCGGGCAAGCAGTGACAGTAATGACAGTCAGTAGCGCGCGCGCGTAAGTGAAAGTTAAGTGACAGAATATAGGTGCGGAGAAAGTAAAAGAAAAGGTGAGAAAAGAAAAGGATAGAAAAAGAGAAAACAAAATAGAAAGAAGTTAGATTTAAAGAAAATATGAAAAAGAGAAGAGAAGAGATTGGAAAGAGTAATCAGGAGCTCGAAAATATTCAACAGATTTTGAGTAAAAGGCCGCACCTTGATCTCTATAAAGAGATAAGGGACCTGGATCTAATTGAATAAGGCCAAAAGGAGCCTTGCTTACAAAGTAAAATCACACCCTTTCAGGTAAAAATTCCTCTTGAGATTAAGTTTAATGGGCTTTTTGAGTTTTTTGGTATTGTTGGTTCAATAATTTATAATAAAAAACTGAGGAAGGGGCTATAGAATGAAGATACTCCTCTTTTAAGGTAACAGGAGCCCTCAGGAGACTCAAGGGATCATCAGTGGAGTGCTAGGGTCCCCCTGAATACCCCAAAGGTTATTCAAATGATCCTGGGACTTAAAATCAGTCAAAAGGACGGTGCAGAAGTCCTAGAAAACCCCAGAAATATTACATACTCATAAATTGATAGCCTCGGCATGTACTTACTTCTTCATTGCTAGTAACTTGGCAGATATTATACATATGAGGTATGTATATTCTTGGCAATAATATATACTTTAAAATTGGGCTCAGAGTCCTCTGAGTTGAAGCTCTCAAAGCACAGTCAATTATATTAAAGTATAATTACATCCCAAACAGGGATAAGATTAAAATTATGCAATTTTTTTATACAGAGTAGAGAGTATGGCTTAGGTTAATTACTTTAGCTTTTCCCCAAAGGAAAGGAACATATTGGAATGTTCTATATCAATAGATTGGACGCATTTGAGTCCTCATAACTTAATATAAAGTTATATTTTATCCCCATCTTGATAAAATATATTATCAAGGTTTTAATTCCATAATCAATACTCATAAAAACATAATTATAAAAAAGGGTGATGATAAATGCATGGCTCAAATGAGCTGTGTACACAAATCATTTGAGCTGTTGTGGAAACAAGAGCTGGTAACCCTCAAAGTTGTCCTCAAGTTCCAGAAGTTATTGGTCTAAGTGTCTGTAAGGAGATTGGATGCAATGAGTTTAAGAATAGAGAGAGTGATGAAAAGATAAATTCCTTCCTTCCAATCCTTCCCATACCATTCCCTGGTGGTCCGATGTGGTGCCCCATCCTGGACACCCTGGCCAGTGCGGAGACTTTAATTTTTTATGACTTTTCCTTATCATCATTCATAGGCATCATTATCAAAAGAAAAAATCTTTGATCCGGAATAGGCTTCCATTTGGTTCAGCTTCCCAACTGCTCATTCTCTCAGTTGGCAAGGAAAATCTCTGGGTGGTTGTATCCCCTCTCTTGTGTTCCAATCCCTGAAGCTCTGCTATTCAGCCTTACAACTTTTTTTTTGGCAAGCGCGCGGCCAAAAGACCGCAGGGCTCGTCTCCACCCCAACCCATCCAAGCCATCCATCCCTATCCTCCGGTATGATCAACCCCCATCATTATCACCATCCCAACCCAATCATGTCAACGGACTATCATCATCATCATTGATCATCCCAAAGCAGTCCGTCATCCATACCCCCCAACTCATCTTAGCTCAAACCAAGATGCCCTCCCTATTCCCCAATTCGACTAGGGCAAAGGAACTCCTTGGTCATCATCACAAACCACTCACAGCGGTCACCAATTGGATCAATAGAATGTGCAATCCAAACAGGGCTTGCAATGATCAAGATCTCAACACCTTCATCATCAAATGTGTCAAAAACATCAACCTCATGACCAGCCCCATCACCACCTGATCACCTGCACAAGATGGGTCATGGGAACAATCAATCCCATGACCAACCTTGCACCAACCTAACAGCGAGGTCAATGCCGACTTGCGACGGCCGTCATTGCCTTGCTCAACCTCATGACCAGCCCCTTTGATCCATCTCCAACGGCCGCAAACTCACATTGTTGTTCGCAACCATTGGAAACCTTCTCATTTGCCTTTTGACGCTTGCGCGCGACCATGTCTGTTGCGCGCGTGACCAACAATCCTACAACAATCCACCTTGACCCTCCTTCAACCAACCGCGGCTGCGGCCGGCCAAAACCGCCATCCACTGCCCGCTTTCTCCTTGACGCGGGAAGGTCTCCCCCTTTTCATGCCTTGTTTTTTTTTGTTTTTTATTCCTCTCTTTCCCATGTCAGGCGGTTCCTGTAGCCAATCTTCTTCTTCAACAAAAAAAAAAAAAAAATCCGCTCTATTTGTAGTACCTCTTGTAAATAGTCTACAGGGACACATGGCCCATATAAGGAGGGGCTCTCCCTGGCCTTTTGTGAATCATCCAGGGGAGTGTGTGCTTATGTCCCCCCCATTATTGTGAAATTAGATCCTGATCTTTATCCTGGGTATATCTCTGATTGCCCCCTGATCCATTTTTGACCCTTAGTCTTTGCCCCTCTGTGGCCTGATCCTTATCACCAACCAATAGCCTTGCTGGTTGAAGAAAATTCTGTCTGTTGGAATTTTTGAGTGTGTTATACCACTCCTTTATCCCTTTCTCTGACCATACTGGTCCTGATCCCTGATCATCTTTCTGGAGCCAATCACGATTGATTGAAGAGGTCTTATTAAGCTTAAGACCTGGAGTTTTATACCTCCCTTTATTTTCTTTGGAGTTGCATTCTGCCAGCCTACTCTTGAGTCCCTTGAGAAGTGTTGAGGTTATCCTTGCTTCAAATCAGTTACTGTTTGCTTTTAGAGCTTCTTAAACATTGTGCTTTGTCTTGTACAGCCACCCTCAGTTATCTGGTACCCTTCAAGCGCTTGATTGCGGAGAGTTGGCCAGGTTCATTGAGAACTTGGAGGTTGGTTGGGTTTGAGTTGATCATCCCCAATCTTCTGCTGACAACCAGAGTTATTAGCTTGTGGGCGTTGTTTACATACAACAGCTTTTGCTCTTTGAACTCAAAGCAGACTTTAACTTCTTTTGTTTGAGTTTTTCCCTGCATAATCTTGTCTCAGATAGTGCTGTTCCATCGCTACCAAACTATTATCATCTTTATCCTCTACTCCTTGATTCCTCATTTACCAGGTTCTGGACTTTGATCTTGGTTACATCTAAATATTTTTGTAACACTCAGGAGGGCAGCCTAAACAGCACCTTTCCCCTCCACAGAACTGCCACGGCCTAGCACCGTTTGGATTCTTACACCGGTGATGATGGTATATGATCTATATGATATATCTTTATTATAATGACCCAACCCGGAGTTGAGAGTGAGGTATTTTTGAGTCCTCCCTCTCAACCCTAACTTAGGTAAAACCACAAGCAACAAGGTAGATGAAATATGACCCCAAGTACAGAACCCTAGCTCCACCCTAACCCTACCCCATACCACCCACCCCGTCCGAAACCCTCCCCTTGGATATCACGTACATCTGGTTTTTCCTTCTCATGGCGCAGCCCTCTGCTGCGCCCTACTTGGAGACCCCCCGGGGTTTATCCGTCCGTGGATTCCGCAATCCGTGAGTTGGCCCGCGCTTATGCCTGCGCGAACCTCTGCTGCACACAACTTGGAGCCCCCTGGGTTTATCCATCCGCGCCCCTCCGCGGATCCCGCAATCCATGAGTCGGCCCGTGCTTATGCCCACGCAAACCTCCCCGGCGCGTATAACCCCTGATTGCCCTGCCCTCGCCTTCCGGACTCGCCACCCGCGAGCTTGGTTGGGCTAGCTCCATCACTTGGTCCGCGTTCCCTGGGCGGGTTGCGGCCCAGCGAACCCCAGAGTAGGACTGACCCGCACCTGGTGCCAATCCCTGCAATCCCTGCTGCTGAGCCCTCATCCACTACTGCCAAGCCTTCAGCAGGCACTGCTGAGACCGCGTGCACCCCAAATGCTGAGCCTGACCTACCCAACTGCTGAGCGTGCAGCCTGGAATGCAGGTCCCAATCCAAGGTTATAAATACAACACCACACCGTGTGGCACGGCTACAGGGCTACATCTGAGACTTGAAGATCCCCACACAATTTGAGTGTGGTTGGTCTGTACTCCACATGGCACCAGACCGCTGTGTGGGGGATGTACAACTACATTCAAGCCATGTAGAGCCCCACACAGCTCAAATGTAGTCATGTTGCTGTGCCACATGGCCAGCCCAACCACATTCAAGTCATGTGGGGCTCTACACAGCTCAAAAGTAGTTGTGTAGCTGTGCCACATGGCTACAAGTATGGTGGGCCAAAAAAAAACTAAAGGGTCTAAAATAAACAAAAATAAACTAAATAAAAATACAAAATAAAATACAGAAATCAACCAAAAGATCAAAAAAGATCAATTTTTTGGTTAAAAACGTAAAAAACACGAAATAAAAGAAAAATAGGGCATTATTTTGCTTAAGAATCCAACTCTTTATTTCATGCATTTCAACGTTGGGGCACGGTTGCGCCCCTTCAATATTTCAAGCCAAAATACTTTATTTCACACAACTTTCAAAAATTTATTTTTTTTAATTCTGAATGCGCAGACCCCTAGCAGGGGTTCTTAAACCCCTAATCCAAATTTTTTTCAAGTTTGGAGCCATTAGAACACCTTTAATAATGCAATAAAAAAATGAAAAAATTCTGTAAAAACAAATTTTTGCATGGGGTTTTGGATCAACATTTTGGCTATTTTTATTGTTCTCTTTTTGGTTAATTCAGCTTCCATAAATTTCAAAAAACCATTCAAATATTCTTTTAATATATTTTTCATATTTTTTGGATGTATCCTTTCACCTTAAAAAATTCCTTCAAAAAACACAAAAAATCAAAAAAATTAAATTTCTCTTTGGACATTTGAATCCTTTTATTTTCCTTTTTATTTCATTTTTTTGGTATATTCAAGCTATTGAAACTTTAAAGAAAAATTCAAAAATGATTGAATTTTTTTTCCAGATTTTTTGGGTGTATTATTTTACCTTAAAAAATTCCTTCAAAAAAGCAAAAAATTCAAAAAATTGAATTTCCTCATTTGACTATTGGATCCTTATGTTTGCCATTTTGACTTATTTTTTTTTGGTGTTTCAAGCTTTGAGAATTATAAAAGAAATATTTAAGAGCTTTTCAAAAAAAAAAATCAGCATTTATGGATGTCATTTTGGACCTTTAATAATTCCATCAAAAAACCAAAAAAATTGAAAAATTCACTTTTCTCACCAGATTTTTGACTCCTTTTTTTGGCCTATATAATTTTTTTTTTTTGGGTGATTCAAGCTTTCAAAATTTTTGATTTTAAAAAAAAATTGTTCATTAATACTTTTCAAAGATCATCTGCATTCTTGCATACACCTTACAAGGTTCATTCAAAAAAATTAAAAATAAAGAACAAATATGGATACAAATATTAAAGTTTATTCAACTATGATTGGTTATATTTTTCTACTTGATTCTTGTGGAGGGAAAAAAAACTCATTACCAAGATCCAAATTTCTTGGAACAAGGTTTTTCCACGATTTGGAATCCTTTGTCAAGAAGCTTTTCCAAAGTGGATCTAACCTGGGAGCTGGCCAATGATCAGACTTGAACTTGAATTAGACTATATTTTTGGATTCTTCTAAAACAATGAAGCAAATAGGAGAAGTTTTGGAATTTGGAGTGGGAGGGGAATTCAGAGGAAAATATGTGCAAGGCATTAAAGAAGAAGACAGAACCACTGGACACTCATATGTTTCAGCCAGAAGGAAACCATGACATGGAAATTTCATCCACATATTTATGGGAGCTGGGCCATAAAGGTGGTTCAGTTTCCTTCTTGCTTCTAGGAAAGTTTCACCCCAGATATCACACAGTAATCTTGTGTCCTTGAAGATTGGTTTTTAGTCAAGCTCTTTCACCATTTCTTTCCTGACTTCAATCCAGTCTTCTGAGATCCTCCCCAAGCACATGGCTTCTGTTTTAAAGCCACATTTCCCATCCCCTATGACATCTTGAAAATTGTAGATATGTGGAATGGCTGTTTTTGGGGAAATGGAATCTTTGTATTAGAAATTAAACCAAAAATCAGAATTTTTTATAAGAGATAATATGGACTAAATATAATACTCACTTCTTCAATTGATAATTGGTCAAATTTTCCAGAAGAAGAATAAGATAATTTGCAGCAAACCTAGAGGGAAAATCCAAAAGAAATCAGACAAAATTTAAAAATGAGAACATAACAAATGTACTCACTTTCTCACTGATTTTTGGGGCTGCTAATACCTTCCCCCCAGGAGGATGGTAAGGAGCCTCACCATCTTCATTGGATACCTCCAGTCTCTTGATCCTTGTCCCAGGATTTTATTCAGGAGAAGCAACTTGCTTATTCACAATTTTTCCAGACCTCTTATGAAGGTTTGAATGAAAAAATTAATTAAAAATAATATCCAACAAATTAGCCAAAAATAAAATAAAATTAAAAATAAAAGCTCACCATCTTACTTAAATTCACATCTGGAAGCTCTTCATCTTCTGAATCTTCCTCTTCATCCAAATCTGGAACCTCTTAATCTTCTGAATATTCCTCTTCAGTCAGCAATTCACTCTATGTTAGAAAAATGAGAATTACTCATTAAAAAAAACAACCAATTGCAGAAAAAATAATTATAGTTATAAAGTAACCTCTTTCTCTGATTCCTCCTTCTTTTTTCCCCTCCCCTTCCCTTGGATTGCCTTGCAAATTGTTGAAACCTGAACACATAAGAAAAAAATTAATTATGAATGTTGATATATTTTTTTTCCAAACAATTGTTGACTGACCTTCAAATTTGCTATGAATTCATTATTTGGCCTTCCTCTTCTCTTGGTTTCTTCTAAATATTCAAAACCAGATGGATTTCTTTTGCTTGAGGACTGAGAGATCTTCTTGAACTTATTGGCTGCTCCTTTGGGTCTTCCTCTAACTTTTGATCTTTGAGTGGAATTTGGCTCTTCAATCAGGGTAGGTTTATATTTTACACTGTACAGCTTCATGCTTTCAACCAGGTAATATAGCTGTTCTCCAGGTGGAAAATTGCTGAATGCTTCAAAAGGTTTGGTGAAATCTTACTGAGATGCGAGCTTTTAAAAAGGAGAAAAACTTACTGAGATGCAAGCTTTGAAATGCCATTGAGGATGAAAATTATCAAGTTGGAATATTTAACCCTTTCTGATGGCCAATTTGACTTTGTGAACAGATGGTCTACCCATGTAAGAAGAGTAATTACAGTTGTTGCAATTGGTGGAAGAATCAGGAACTTGATCAAATTAATGAATGATTTTGAGGGAAAATTGGCTGATCTTTCCAGAAATATGATCCACACAGTGAGGAAAAACAATGAGATGCTTGAACTCTTGCTGAGAGGCCTCAATGGCTCCCTCACAGGTTTGGAAGGTGATGGAACTGTCAATTTTTTGAACTACATTATAGAAAGAGCCAATAGAAGAGTTGATAAATCTTATAATGTAGGAGAAAAAACCTTCTATTCTTGATGTAATTGTGTCTCCAAAGTGAAATTATTTGTTTTCCAAATAGGAGAATAATTTTCTTTTTAGTGGAATCCAGTTTTCAAGAAGGTAGTCAGAAGTGGGAGGATTCCAGACCAGAGAAAATTTTGTGAATTTTTTGTGATAGCTTGATTCAGATTTTGAATAGAAGAAATGATGCCATTGTTTCTGGAATAGCTTCCACTCATCTTAAGATTTAAAATTCTTCCTGCAATGAGTTTAAATATTTTTGAGAATTTGCCAGACACAGAGAAGATAATGAGAGGAAGGTAAAACTGATTCAATTCAGCTGATAAGTGCTTGTTTCTTTTCTTTCACAATCACATTAGGCTCTTTATCTTCAAATATTTCCTGAAGTTGAATCAGGGCCCAATCATAGTTCTGTTTTTTTCTCTTGAGATAAGAAACAGGATGGAAATTAGAGGCTCCTAGCAGAATTTTTTATCCCAAAAATATGAAGAAGGGGCATTCCAAAATTTTGGTTTTTATATGTACATTCCATCATAATGAGAGTAGGGAAAATTTTGAGAAGTTTCATGGAATCAGGGTGTGGAATAAATAATCAAGTAATTTCAAAATCCATATTGTTCATTTTTTAGTAAAAATAAGAATTCCTGGGTTACATTATGAGTTCTCCCACAGGAGTTTTGCCATCAAGAGCATTTTTTGTATTTGGGATCTTTTTTTGTAAATTTTTGGGAGATTTGTATGGATAGGTGATGATGGTTTTTGTATAAGATAGTTGAGAATTTTTAAAGGGGGAAGAATTTTTAAAGGGGGAACTCCTGCTTTGGATAAATTTTTGAAAACCTCCTTTTGCTCCAATTGGATTCAAATGTGGATGGGATGATCAGTGGAAGGACCAATGGAAGGTGGATGGATTTGCTCTGGACATGTAACCTCCACCACCCAAAAAGCAAATCTTTTTGAAAAATTGCCTGATAAACTGAAGGGACAATTGGTCTTTCTTAATTTTTTTGCAATTTGGAGGTATCTTGGCTGGGTTTATATTCCCCAGATTTATTAAATTGGTAAGTTCAGGCCTGATTCTTACCATTTGATACTCTTGTAGATAAAGAATATCCATGGGACTTTTCCCATTATTGGATAGCCCCAACCAGCTCCTCCTTTTGATTCTATGATAGCTCAAAAGGAGGGGGAAGAGGATTGAAATCAAGAGTTTGATTAGATGAATAAGGATCAAGATAATTTGAATTACTATTTTGATTAGATGAGATAATGGAGGATGGGCCTGGTGAAACAGTTAAAAAAGTTCTGAAAATTGGGTGAATGTTTTCTTAAGCCATTGGAAAAAGAGATTTTCTTGTTTGGAAGTATCTGGGGTATTAATTTGTTTTGATGAGTGGTTGTGCTAATTTGTTTTGATGAGTGTTTGTGCTAATTTGTTTTGAGGAGTTGTTGGTGGTGTGGTTTGAAGTGGTGTGGTGTGGTGTGGTGTGGTGTGGTGTGGTGTGGTGTGGTGTGGTGTGGTGTGGTGTGGTGTGGTGTGGTGTGGTGTGGTGTGGTGTGGTGTGGTGTGGTGTGGTGTGGTGTGGTGTGGTGTGGTGTGGTGTGGTGTGGTGTGGTGTGGTGTGGTGTGGTGTGGTTTGGTGTGGTGTGGTGTGGTGTGGTGTGGTGTGGTGTGGTGTGGTGTGGTGTGGTGTGGTGTGGTGTGGTGTGGTGTGGTGTGGTGTGGTGTGGTGTGGTGTGGTGTGGTGTGGTGTGGTGTGGTATGGTATGGTAGTGGGATGGTGTGGTGGGGGCAATGGGAGGGTGGAGCAGGTCAAGGGGGTTCTTTATAAGATAATTGGGGTGCTCCAAGATGGATGGTGGTTGCAGGAAAAAAATAAAAGTCATATTTAATATATGCATGCAAAGGGCTCAAAGAAGAGTGAATCTTTCAAATTATTTGGTTTTTTGATGGAATTTTTAAAGGTCAAAAATGAAATCCAAAAATCCTGAGAAAAATTCTAAAAAGCTCTTGAATAGTTCTTTTACAATTCTCAAAGCTTGAAACACCAAAAAAAAATCAAAATGGCAAACATAAGGATCCAAAAGTCAAATGAAAAAATTCAATTTTTTTATTTTCTTGCTTTTTTGAGGGAATTTTTTAAGGTAAAATAATACATCCGGAAAATCTGAAAAAGATATTTGAATTCTCTTTAAATGTTTTTTAAATTTATCATAGCTTGAATTACCCCAAAAAATGAAATAAAAAGGAAAATAAAAGGATTCAAATGTCCAAATAGAAATTTTTTTTTTGTTTTTTGAAGGAATTTTTTAAGGTGAAAGGATACATTCAAATAATATGAAAAAATATATTTTAAGAATCTATGAATGTTTTTCAAAATTTCTTGCAGCTGAAATAACTAAAAAAACCAACCAAAATAGCCAGAATAAGGATCAAAAAACCCATGCAATAATTAGTTTTTATGAAATTTTCTAATTTCTTGATTGCATTCTTGAAGGGGTTCTAATGCCTTCAAAAATACCAAAGATTTTGGTTAGGGGTTTAAGAACACCTTCTATGGGGCTGTGAAGTCAGAATTAAAAAAAATCAATTCTTGAAAGTTGCGTGAAATAAAGAATTTTTGCGTGAAATACCGAAGGGGCGCAACTGTGCGCCAACATTGAAATGCATGAAATAAAGGGTTGGAGGCATGAGAAAAATAATGCCTTAAAAATAAGTAAAAATAAATAAATAAAAATAAAACAAAAAACACTGAAGACAATGAAGACAATGAACTGGTTGCCTTCAGATTTAAGTAAAAAATTCAAGTTCAACCTTACTAGCCCTAAAGTAAAAGGGCCAAAAAATGCAAGAATTCTTTTGACCAGCCCTAGAGTAAAAGTTCCAAAAAAATACCAGTCTTTTGACCAGAAAAAAAATACAAAAATTCTTTTGACCAGCCCTAAATTCAAAGTTCCAAAAAAATAAAAGTCTTTTGACCCGCCCTAAAGTAAAAACACCAAAAAAAACAGTTTCAACTTGTGTTAAGCTTGTGATGGGATCAGCCCAAAAAAAATTGAACTGACTTAGCATTGAAATCTAACTCAAAACACTCATCATAATGATTTTAACTCAAAAAACTCAAAATAATGATGTTAACTCAAAACACTCAACATGATGATGTTCAAAATGTGATAAACCTTTATATTAATAAAATTACAATATCAGCATGTTAGGCCAAACCCAATTGATGAAATTACTGTTTAAGTTATAATACAACTCAAGTTGATCTTTGAGATGATCAAACTAACAAGATGATTTTTTAGAAATCATGTAACGTGGTTTGAAAACTATGTGCAGGATTGAAATCACATCTCCCTTAATTAAAATCTGGACCCAATGGTTATTGTTAACAAAGCAAATGAAAATTGGATCTTATTTTTCTTTTACGCCCATTTTCATAGAATTAAGAGTACCACATGATCAAATGAAATGAAAGATATTGGCCTTCCATTAGTATCAGCCATTATTTGAACCAGGTCAAGCTTTGAAAGCCTTTTTGAAGAGGGAATCTTTTAATTGATTTCATTAAAATCAAGTCTTTGTTCTATCTTTTCAAAATCTTTACTGCTGCCAAGGATCTTAGGATGGCACCCCTTTTTTTTCCTCATTGTTTCAAGCATTTCTTTCTCAACTTTAAACCATCCATTTTTTTCATTCTCAATTGATTCAGGAATGGATCTAAAACCACAATTTGTATAATCAACTGGGTCCCAAAACTCACCTAAGAACTTATGCAAGTTCTCAGGCTTTTGATGGAGGTAATTTACTTCCTAAAACCAAAAATTAGTTAGCCAAAATTCTAATCTCATTAAAAGAAGCACCACTCACCAAAGTTGACCTTCTTTTTAACTCCTCCATTGCGTCTGATTCATCCTTTGAAAAGGGATCAGATTCCAACAGCACCCAACCCAATGAACTTTCAGTCTCTTTCACTGAACTATGAATTTCAGATGAAGAGCCTGACTTGGACTATAAAAATTTTTCAATTGATTCATTAAACCAAAAAAAATGAACCTTTCACAAAAGAAAAGACTTACAATCATTTTTCTTTTCTTCTTTGGTTCCCTTATACTTCTCTTTTCACGCTTAAGTTCCTTTTCAATGTGTTCAGATCAAGAAGTGTCTTGTTGGGTATCTTTCAATTTTGGACAGCCTCTGCTTGATCACAAGACTTTAAGTTCAAGTGTTGGCTTTTATTGACAATTGGCCATCTCCTTCATCAAGCTCTTCAACAACCCGCAATAATGTTGATCAGGATTATTCAAGATCATTGCATTAAGCTTCTCATGTAACTGAGAATTGTTGAGCAGTTCATCAACATGGCACTTTAAAAATTAAAAAGGATCAAATATTAGTCAAGTAGGAATCATCACTTTAGTCAAGTAGGAATCATCATTTCAGTCAAGTAGGAATCATCAATTTACTCAAGTAGGAATCATCATTTCAGTCAAGTAGGAATCATCACTTTAGTCAAGTAGGAATCATCACTTTAGTCAAGTAGGAATCATCATTTCAGTCAAGTAGGAATCATCACTTTAGTCAAGTAGGAATCATCACTTTAGTCAAGAAGGAATCATCATTTCAGTCTAGTAGGAATCATCATTGCAGTCAAGTAGGAATCATCATTTTAGTCAAGTATGAAACATCATTCAAAAAGCATTAATCAAAAATCATTAATCACAAATTGATTTGAACAATACAACTTAAACCAACTTACAGAACTAGAACTGCAAGTTTCATAATCCAACCTCCATGGAGGATGAACATCTTCAGGCACAGAAGAGCCTCTTGATGCTAGTAGGTCACCTATTTGGTGGAAACAGGGCAAACCCATATTCATTGAGTATGACTTGGTGCACCCTTTCCCATCATGTTTCTGCTTTAACCTCTCTAATTGATCTCCAACAAGTTTGATTGCTTGTAAAGACACCTTGTATCCCAATGGTAACAGTTTGGTAGGAATAACTATTTCAATCTTTATTTTAGAGTTGTAAAGGGCAGCCTGAACCAATTTAATTTGATTGAAAACTGTGCCCTCTAGGTTTTGCCAAACATCCAACATGTTTCCCAACAAGTTTTCAAGGAATCATTTCAGAGTAGCATGGGCCCCTTCAACCCAATATGTTCTTTTATTTCCAAAGTCTGGGTTTTTTCAAGTCCAAGCCATTGCAAACGTCTCTTTGATACAGAATATATTATGATCCATATACTCGAGTACATCCTCACAATGTGTAAAGCAAGAGAGAAATACTCCCCTAAGTGTCCTTAAGTTTAGAAGAGATGGTCTCAGTGTCTGTTAGGTTAAGGATACTCCTTTATTTTTAAGAAAGAGAGAGAGGGAGAGAGTAAAAAATATGATGAATTCCTTCCCTTTATTTTCCTTTCCTGGGCCAAAGATCCAATGATAAGATGTTATGATAAGAGGTGGGGTTGAGAGAGCGGACTTTATACCCACCCTCTCAACCCTATCATCAGTACAAGCACAACAACAAATAGAAAAGAAACCCTAGAAACTAGAACCCTAGGCTAGCCCTAACCCTTTACCATACCTCAACCACCCTCAATCCCGCCTACTGTTAAACACACATGGTTTGTCCTTCTCATGAAGCGGACCTCCGCCGCGCCCTACTTGGAGCCCCCTGCTTTGTCCATATCAGCCTGGCGCGCCGCGTGATTTCCTGCCCTGCAGGTTGGCCTGCGCTTGCGCCTGCCCGGCCTGCTCCTATAGCCCCAATCCTATAGCCCCAATTTCCCCACTCTATCCTCCCAAACTAGCTTCCCGCAAACCTGGTTGGGCCATCTCCATTCTTGGGTCTCCAATGTCCAAGCGGGCCGCAACAAGCATGCCAACTCTAATGTCTGAGCAGGCTGCAATGAGCGCGCCAACTCCAATGTCCAAGCAGGCCGCAATGAGCGCGCCAACTCCAATCTCCAGGCAGGCTGAAAAGAGCAAGCCAACTCTGATTTCCAAGCAGGTTGCAATGAGCGCGCCAACCGCAGCATGGTTCCCGCCCCAAGGCTATATAACAACACCACAACCGTCTGCCAAAAAACACTTATACAATTCATAATTTAAGCAACCCAAAACTAGGAAGATTAACAGTAGAGACAGTGATTTGGCACTTACTCTAAGTTTTGAATCATTGACCTCTGCCTCCTCCTTGGTTATTGAGGCCCCATACTTATACCACAGAGACATAAAGCCTTGACACCCTTCAAAGTCATTATTAAAGTGCACTTCACAGTTTACTTGTATGTTTTTAGACAAGTGACATTGACAGCACTGTCTTGTTGACTTAGGGAATATTTTTTCTAGAGCACGGATCAAATCTTTTTCATGGTCCATCACAAAGACTTTGGGAAGTCTCTCAGGATAATAATCCAACTCCTTTAGCACATTTAAAGACCAACTGTAGAACTCAAACTTTTCTCTTTTTATAAAAACAAGAGCTTTTGTGAAATCTTTCTGGTTGGAAGTAATTCCTACAAAGTGCAATAGGGGGATGTTTTACTTATTTTTCTTATAAGTACATTCCATCATAGTTATATGATTTAATTTCCTGAAAAGCTTTAATGACTTTGGGTGAGCCAATAATAGGGCCTACAAGTGACCCTCTCCACTGAATTTTGCTCAATGAACCCAACCTGAATTACCAAGTTGTTCAAAGAGGACCTCAATAAAACTTTTCCCCTTTAGTTCTGATAGCGCTACCTAATGCTTAGTTTTATAGGTTTTTCATTCATCAAAATATTTGCCAACATCAATTTTTCTCAATTTGTTTTCAAGTTGAAGTGTATTGAGCCCATCATTCAAGCCTTCTTTTAGATTTTCTAAGGCTACCCCAGAGATTCTCCTCAGGTGAGGATGCACTGAGGGGTGTGAAGATGTTTCATGGTTATGTTGATCATTCTTGTAGGAGATTTGCCACAAGGGGTCTACCTTTGTGTGACTAGAATGGATTAAAAACCTGCACCCAACCTTCCCTGTGTGAGTTTGCCTTGACCGTTTGGTGAGCAATCTCCCAGAGTACAAACCATGTCTATCACTGGCTAAATCCACATATTTATCACCCTTTGAGTTGAAAACTGTTCAAGCGTAACCATGCTTCATTGCCCATGTTTGAAAATACATTTGAGCTTCTTCCCTAGTATGAAAAACTCTCACAGAAGGTGGGGCAACTGGATCTGTCTTAGTTACATAGTCATAGTTACAGTTTCATGGTTATATTGATGGCATGCACTCCATCAGTTTTGATCAAATTAAATATGGCCAAGACCATTAACATAAAATATTACTCACCAAAAGAGGTCATTTCCATTTTTGAAACATTTTCTTCCTCAATTGTCACCCTTGATGAAGATGCAATTGGGGCTACCAATTTTTCATTATCCAAATTCTTATTTTCATCAACTTTGTTCATTGCACTAATTTATTCCTTGAACACAGCCATGTTAAAAGGAGGGCTTGCCGCTGTTCCCCCAATGCAAAAAAAATGCAATGCTACTTCAGTATTCAATCCAACTTTCAATTGAACAACTACCAAGTTTTCTCACTTTCAAGTTGAGAAAGATCAATTTTGCGGGTTTCTTTATTTTCAGTTTCCTATAGTCTCACTTTAATTTCACATGATTTCACTTTAATTTCACTTTAGCATCACTTTATCATTGCTAGATGTGGAACAACAGTCCCACATAGTAAGTGTTGATCCCAAATTTGAATTGATGGAACCCAAATGTGGTCCAGGGGGTCCCAAAAGGTTTTGCATGACTCCCAGGGGGCTGTGTACCCCCAAACACAGCCCAAAACCGCTGTGAGCGGGGTTACACAACCCAAATATGCCTTGTACCACAGCCTCCCCGGGGTGGCGCCTGTTTGAGACAAACCCTTTGACGCATGTGGACGTGTTTTTTTGCCAGAATGCGCGTTTTGGACGCATTTATGGGCCCCCACACCTCCATTTTTCCGTGTAGGGCCCTACACAACTCCCACACAACTGGGAGTCATGAATTTAACATCACCCTATAAAAGATTATGAAATATTATTAAATATTATCACAATTTATTACATAATTCTAAAAATCTTGATGATTATTCATTCTTTGCTCTATGGTGGGTTTAACCAGTGGCCTTGGTGTCATATAATGTAAAATAAGCCTGATACTTAATCATTATACTAACAAGACATATGAATTGTGCAGGCATTTGGTCAATTCTAATTGTCTTGTGGCTGACACTCCCTACCACCAAAAGAAAAACTACTCTTCAGAGGAATTTTAACCCCTCTTAGAGTCTCTATATCTCCTTAATATTATATCATATTTTTGAATGTCCTTAGCTTCTAGCCATAAATCACTATCATATAATTTGTTTTTAAACCTCACCAGGTATAGTTTTACATCCTTACCATCCCTTCTCATTATTTTATGATTCAATATCTTGTGAGGTAAATCATCCTCAACGTCCTTCAGAGGTGAGATTAAAACTACTGGTTAATTTCTAAATGTAAACTTCTCAGTAGGTTCTATGAATGTCTTTACAAGATTGATTGCGAAATTTGGATTATTTCTATCAAATTCCCTTCTCAGAAATAATTTGAATGCATTATTCCCATGCGGAGCCTTCACTAAAAATGGTCCAAAAAATGAGTCTTTCAGCTTCCTATGTCCGCATATAATTGAAAGATTCACTGTTGAAACTACAGTCATGTATCCAATATTAATTTCATTATCTTTGTGAGATTTATACCATCTAATCTTGTTTTATTCCACTGCCTCTTTGACACATCTAATTCCAAAATTCTCAGCTTTGCTCATCATTTCTCTAAAACAATCAGCCGATGGATGTAATGTAATAGTTTTGCTGAGCATAATGTCTTTGGGCTTGTGTGGAACTCAAACTCCTTCTAACTTAAAGGTTTAAATATTAGTTTTGGAGTGCTTACTGGAGTTATAAGCAAACTCCAAAGCTGGTAACAATGATACCCAATCATGTGTGTAACCAGCATTTTCTTTGAAATTAATACCATATGCACAATATCTTCTGATCATTTTCTCTAAAATTTTTATAATTCTTTCAGCTAGGCCATCAGTCTGTGGATGGTAGGCTGTGGAGGAAGATAAATTTTTCCCTAACAAGTCAAATAAACTCTTCCAAAAATCCAAAGTAAACTTAGGATCTCTGTCACTAATTATTTTTTGTGGACAGCCTATATCACTCACAATACAGTTCCAGAACAGTAAAGCTATGTTCATGGCAGAACTTGCCTTGTAAAATTGCAGGAACCTAGCCCTCTTAGAGAATCTGTCAACAATCACTAATACACAATTATGATTATCTTTTTCTCCTTGTGGTAATACAGATACAAGGTCCATATTGATATTGGACCACATTTACTTTGATTCTTCTATGGATTGAAGTAAGCCATACCTCTTTCCTGTAGACCTGTTTTCCTTTTGGCATCTCTCACAACAATCACAGTTGTCAGAAATTTTATTACTCTTACCTGGCCACCAAGCTATCATCTTGATTCTATCTATTGTTCTTTCTTTGGATATATTTCCTGAAAAAAATTTATTGTGTCATTCACTCATCAATTACTGTAAATGCTAATCCTTGACTAATACTAAAGAACAGCAGTGGGATTACTTATGGGATAGTAAACCATCTTAAAGCACTAATCCACCTTCAAGTAGCTCTTTCTTCTGCTATACATTTAATCCTTCAATCAAATTTATTTTTATAAACCTTTGATTTCACAATTTCTACTAGTAATGAATTATTCTTGTTTCTTGAATAAGATTCACATGCACAATCCTAAAAACTTTGTGCTAAATACTTATTTGAATTTCCATTATAGGCAATGTGTCTATGGTGTCCTCAGGGTCATAATCAGGATTATTTATATCATTGGGCAAGGCCCACCCTAATTATACATCTCTATCCTAATTTCTCAATCCTTCTTTGTGTACTATTGTCATAGAAGATCTACATTCTTGGATGTAAATCTGCCAGCTCAAAATATCTTTGTTGGTTGTCTTCAGTTTCTAACAGGAATTACCAGCTGTAAATTCATCAATTTATTCCAGTCAAAATTTATGAAAGCAAAGATAAAATTTGTACAAAACTCCAATTAATCACACATACTCTAACTTTGATGCACCATATTCATTTTCACTATCTTGATTTTTCTTTCTATAAAAAAAATTGGTGCTTCAATGGGTTTTTCATCTAAAATATTGACCTGAATTAAGACATCTAGATCCTTCATAAAGGCATACACATTACACTTGAAATTTTTCTTAGGTTCTGGTTGAAACATTGATGCTCCATTGTTAAAGAATTATCTTTTCAGAAACTCATAGGCTTAAAATTTTCTTTTAGTTCTTTTAAGAAACACTTGGACTTTGCTTCATAAAAAAAGAATTTATGATCAAAGTGTTAAATGTAATATATTTAATATCCTGTAAAACTTCAAAAAAAATTAATTTCCATCAAAAAAAGGTAAAATTGTTCAATAAGATAGATTCCATTTTAGTTTGATCTATGAAAAGGGATCAACTCCTCACAATCTGAAACTTTCAATTATTGAAAAAAAATCATCACTGAGATTTATTTTAAAAGTTCTTTCCATGTTTATAAAATTTCAAAAATCTGACTTATATATTCAATAAATCATTTCTTATAAATTATACTTCAGGATCCACCAAATTCTGTTATTTCTCACAAGAATACTTGAAATTTATTTGAGATCATAAGACAATCCTTTTCCCTATTCTTACTCATCTTAGAAGGATGAAAACCCAATTTTTTCTCAAACATATTTCTTTTTGAATTTAGACTTTTGAATTAAAAAATTCTTTAAATTGTTATAATACTCTCATCAAATACACATTTGAATTCTCATGTTCAATTTCTCAATTGAAAAAGAAAAAACATCTTTAAAGGATTCATCTCATCCATCAATGACAATGAAGAATATTTTTTTCTATTTTTCTTCAAAACTATTCAAAAAAAATCTTCCACACACATATCTTTAAATAAAAGTACTTGAAAATATTGCTATTTTTACCTATTTCATTTACTTGAGCATCATTTTTGCATATACCATCAATTATATCTGCTCTTTTTCCTTTAAAAAGGAAAAAAATGACTATATAAAAATACCAACTTCTTGTGATAGCCACTGTAACCCATACAACTTACTACACTTCCCTTAAAATATCTGTAATTTTTTCTTTACACAATTGAATTCAATTCAAATTAATCCAAAGAAAAGGAAATTTCTACCAGATCATAACCAAATTTTTTGCCATAGACAGCTTTTTCCAAAGTCCAAATCTTGATTTTTGAGCGTTAAGCTGATCAAGTGTGACACTCCAACTTCCAAAGTCAAGTTCTGAGATTCAATTTTTGATATTTGAGCTTGAGCTGTGAGATTCAAGTGGATTTTCAAGCTTTGAGTGTTGAGCTCAAGCTTGAGATGCAACTTGCCAGCTTGATCTTTGAGTTTAGTGAGATCTGTTGACAGTGACATCAAACGCTGTATTGATCTTTGCAACTATACCACCAAGCTTCATTGATGAATTCTACAGTTATCTTGGGAGCTGCTGATAGGTTTTCATTATTGAAATCATGTATGAAAGTAATATCTGCCTCCCTCCACAAGGTCTCCAGCTGTGATAACTCCAATGTCTCATTATTTTTGCAAGCTGGTCATAGGCTTGATTTTGAAGAGCTTGATTAGAATCCCTTTTCTATCCCAACTCTGTTTTGTCCCCACAACTACATTATTAAAATGCGTGTTATTGTGTTTTTTGCTTTGCTTTTGGCCATTCTTATGGCTCTAGTAAGGAAGGCCTGATTATTTTGGAATAATACAGTGTCTATTTTCACTCCAACAAGCTTCAGATAGCTAAAAAAACTCTTCAAAATTCTGATATCTGGTTGAAAAGCCTTTGAAACATCACCTATGGACATTTAGCTGTGTTTTGACTATGACTATTGGTACAAAACTTTCTAGGTTCACATTTTGTGGCAGGAGTAGAGAAATCTTGGTCATTGATATGGGTTTTTATTGTTATGCTCATCCATAGAAGCCGCAACAAGATGATTTGAAGCATTCCAAAATGAGTCTTCACACCATTTATCTATAACTATCAGCTTCCTCCTCAAGCTGGATGATCTGGAGAGGCAAAGAACCATCAAGCTGAATCCTTAATTTTAAATTTTGTGCTGAAACCTTCAATTGGATCAAACAGGATGCATCCAACACTCATTGGCGGCTATCAATAATTCAGGGCCTCTCAGGCTCAATTACCATACGCTGCCAACCATGTCAATTTTGGCAATGATTCCGTTTTGTGTAAGGATTTCCTGTTGCACCACCGCAATGGAAAGTACTATTTTTCTAAATATTCAGAAAATAATTCCTCTGATTTCATCTCCAAAAACTTCTTAGGACTTTGTAGATGGCGCTCAAGTATTTCTCCAAACTGGTTTTTAAGCTCTAGGGAGCTGATTCATTAATTCATTGAAGGCTCCAATAGGCAAGGTTTGGCTATTGGGATTGTGGTCAAAGTCCTTATCCCACAATATCTGAAACACACCAATGGGTGAGCTTGCTAGAATTCTAAGCTTGCCTTTTGGTGGATAACTGCTTGCACCTTTCCTATTCTGGAAAAAATAAATTCCAAGAAAAAATTGATGGGTTTTTCTTTTTTTTAAAAAAAAATGAAACAATTTTATGGCAAAAACTAGAATTTAATCTGAATAAAACAAACATGGTCTTAATTTCAATAATTTCTACCTCAGGTGGCAGATAAAAATATAATTTCATTAGCATTAATAGAATATGGGATTTGAAAATAATTTTTGATAAAAATCATTATTTTTGTCCTATTTTATGTACCTTTAAAAATTAAAGACAATACAATGCCAAAACAGTTTTTTATTCTATGAAATAGAGTTCAAATTATTTTGAGTTCAACTTCTCAAAACACAATTACATCTTTAACAAGGCAAAAACTCAATCCTGCTAAGAAGAATTTCAAAAAATTCAAAAATTTCTCTTTTTTTTCTATTTTGTTATATTTTTTTCAAAAAAAAAAAAAAAAAAAAAAAAAAAAAAAAAAAAAAAAAAAAAAAAAAAAAAAACATAAATTGATCAAAAAATGGACAAAGGCCCTAAAAATAAATCATGTAAGTAAACAAAAAACTTCTCAAGGCGCTAAAATTCAATGAGGCCCCAAATTGTCAGGGATTTAACCTCTATAGCTATACTGGCTGTGGTTGAACCTGAAAAAATTAAGATAAAACCAAGAATTAAATCAGTTATTGACTTAATAAAAAAAAAACTGTTAAGAAAAACAAAACTCAGACAATATTGGAGTATTTTGAGTAGAAGGCCAAGCCTTGCTCTCCATAAAGAGATAAGGGACCTGGCTCTAATTGAATAAGGCCAAAAGGAGCCTTCCTTACAAAGTAAACTCACACCCTTTCAGGTAAAAATAAATTTTACAACTCCAAAAGACTTATCACAAAAACTTGGAGTTGATAAATTGATTATTAATTAATTATAATACCAAATTTTAAAGTTCCAGTGGATCTTCTTCTTGAGATTAAGTTTAATTGGGTTGTTAACTCTTGCCATAATCTTGGATCAATAATATATAATAAATAACTGAGGAAAGGGCTATAGGGTGAAGAACCCCTCTTTTAAGTTAAAAAAAGCCCTGAGGAGACTCAAGGAATCATCAGGAGAGTTCTAGGCTCCCCCTGGTTTCATCCTCAGGGCCTCAGAACCCCATTACATCATACCCAATGAAACATAGGGTACTAGTACTCATTGGGAGGGAATTTCAATGTAAAAGGTTCTAATTAAATACCCCAAAGGTTAGTTAAATGATCCTAGGACTTAACATCAGTCATAAAGACATTGAGGAAGTCCTAGAACACCCCAGAAAGATTAAATACCCATAAAATGATAGCCTTGGCATGTACTTACCTCTTCATTCCTAGTACCTTGGCAGATATTATTCATATAAGGTATGTATATTCTTGGCAATGATATTACATGGTCTATACTTTACAACTGTGCTCAAAGTCCTCTGATTTGACCCTATTAAGGCTGAGTGAAGTATATTAAAGTATAATTACATCCCAAAGAGGGATAAGCTTAAAATTGTGCAATTTGTTTATACAGAGCAGAGAGTATTGCTTATAGTAATTACTATAACTTGTCCCCAAAGGAATGGAAAATATAGGGAAGTTCTATATCAATAGTTGGGATTCATCTGAGTCCTCATAAATTCATTCAAATTTATATTGGATCCCCATCTTGATGATATATATTATCAAGGTTTTAATTCTATAATCAGTACTCATAAAAACATATTTATAAAATATTGTGAAATATTATCAAAATTTATTATATAATTCTAAAACTCTTGATCATTATTCATTCTTGGCTCTATGGTGGGTTGAACCAGTGAGCTTGGTGTCAGATAATGGAAAGTAAGCCTGGTACTTAACCATTATACTAACAGGACATATGAGTTGTGCAGGCATTTGGACAAGTCTCATTGTCTTGTTGCTGAAACTACCATTGCAGACAACTGTGAGCTCCAAGTCCCTTTAAACTGAGTTTGGACCTGTTTCCAAAAGATCACTGTTTGACTATCATGTGCAACTCTCACATTTAGGAATCAAACCTCTCAAACTTTGCCTACAACACAATGGCATTATCCCAACAATTCTCAACAAATTGGACATTCAAAAATGTCAAATCTGTGACCAGTGTAGATTGAATTTCACCCTGTTCAAATCCAGGAGGCCATACCATTCCACCCTACCAGGTCAACTCATAAATTCAGATTTAGGCTCTCTTGAGGTCACCCCAAGAGAAGGGCACAAATATTTTGTTCTAAATTTGTAGACAACTTCTCTAAATATGTTGCTATTTTCCCCATGGAATCTAAACACAAAGCTCATAACTGATTCAAGCTTTTTCAAACCAACTTTGAACTTGAATCAAAGGACCAAATCAAACTCCTTTGGTTTTATAACAGTGGTGAAGAAATTTTGAGGGAGCTTGAGTTATATTTTTCCAACCTGGTAATTTCCCATGAGATGGGTCCACCTCACTTGCCTGAAAAAAATGGTGTAGCAGAACAGACCAACCGCTGTGGAAACCAAGAGGTTGAACTCCCCTAGTTATCCTTGAGTTGTGGTATTTATGGTCCTAGGGTCTGTAAGGATAATGATGCTCCAGTAAAGAGATAGAGAGAGAGAGAGACAGAGATAAAGAGATGAATTTCCTTCCCTTTCCATATCCTTTCATCCATACATCCCTCAATCCATCCTCTTTCCTCTTTTCCTTTCTCTACCCAAGATCCAATGATAAGATGATATGATAAGAGCTGGGGTTGATAGCGCAGACTTTATGCCCACACTCCCAACCCTAACTTAAGTAAAAGCGCAATGACAGCCCAAAAAAAAAATTAAAAGAAACCCTGAGCCCAGAGCCCTAGCCTGACCCTACTCCATTCCCTGCCCACTTACCATTACTTACATCCAGTTTTTAATTCTCATGACACAGCCCTCCGCTGCGCCCTACTTGGAGCCCCCTGCTTGTCCATATCCGCCCCGCATGCCGTGTGATTTCCTGCCCCATGGGTTGGCCCATGCCTATAGCCCCAATTGCCCTACCCTACCTCCCCAAACTAGCTGCCCGCAAACCCATTTGGGCCAGCTCCATTCTTGGGTCTGTAATGTCTGAGAAGGCCACGGACCGCTACATCCGGTCAAGCCCAACCCATTCCTGGTATGCCAGGCCCCACGGTGTCTACTGCTGAGCCCGCAGCAGCCACTGCTGAGACCGCGTGAATCCAAGTGCTTAGCCTGACCTACAAAATGCTGAGCGCGCCAACCACGGCAAAGTTCCCAATCCAAGGCTATATAACAACACCACATCCCCCCCAACTTGAGTTCTGTCCCCAGATGTCTTCCAATTTCTAACTCAACTGTTACCACACCCACTACCAAGTTCACTCCCCTTGCCTACTTTGCCCATCCGTAGAAAAAGAAACAGGTAGAGAGAAACAGAGAAACATACCCAGAGAACAAAATGAAAAGCAAAAGAAAAGGGAAGAAAGAGTTTTTTTTTGCAGCGCTCCTCATCCCGCTTTTGGCTCCACCTTTGTTTCCTCTGCGGGGCTTGTCCTTGCGTATATGGACCTGGCATTGCGCTGCGCCCACTTTCCTGCAATACTATCCCTTCCTTTTGTTCCCCCCCCCACGCCTAGCCACTGCCCCCAGTGGTTGCAACCTTCCACTCCGCCAGGAGAGATATTTTCACGGCCTCACCCAATCACACGCGGGTTGTGTCCACAGGCGGTTTCCCAAACTCCTGTCCAGGTGCGCCTTCTGTTGCCAAAGCCCTTTCAACCCCAACTTCATTCTAACCAGTTCTTCTGTTGAAGCCCAGTCCCTTCCCATTCCGCACCTGAAACCGCACCGCATGTGTCCATTGCAACAATGCCAAAACCTCTGCTAGCCATGATGGCAAAGGGCCTGCCGTTGGCCCATCTATTATGCATTTGCCATGGTCCACGTCCTTCCATTCTGCATGCATCCTCCTTGCTGTCCAAGGGGTCAGACTCCAGTTGCAATCCTCCAACGCCTGTCCCATTCCTTCTGCCACCACTCCTACGCTCTCTGCAAGACCCATCTGCCTTTCATTGGTTCCCAAGCTGCGGGAAATATCTGCTCCCATCCCCTTCTCTGCAAGAATCACTTGCTGCCCATTGGTTCCCAAGCCACGCACAATATCCGCTTCCCGTTCCCTTTTCCTTGCTTTCTTCATGGCAACTTTCTGATACAACTCCACCAAGACCTGCTTTCCCAACAGGTATCCTGTCTCTGCTGGGGAAACCAATCCTGCTTTTGAATCCATTGTCTGGTTACCGTGTCCCAGCTGCCAATAGCCGCTATGGTCACCATAAATGCACACCCGGGGCGCGGGCGGGCTAGGGAGCTGAAGACCCTTCAAATAGATTCCAAGATCCCTTGCCAACTCTGCAAGTGTGCTAACCCAAGGGATGGTTGCCGGTGGTGGGGCCAGAACACACGCTGCCACGTAATCCAATCCCGCTTGCAACCAGACCCCTACGGGGGCGCCTGTATTTTAATCCAATTCCGCTTGCAACTGGACCCCTTGGCACGCGCCTGCCTTTTAATCCAATTCCGCTTGCAACCCAACCCCCCTGCGCGCGCCTGCCCCATAATCCAGTTCCGCTTGCAACCGGACCCTGCCATGGATAGTTCAAAATTTTCTTCCCAAAAAAAAGGATTGTGCTTCCCCCATCTTGCCAACATGTCCCCCTTCATTTTTGGCCAATCAAGCTTCTGGTTGCCTTCCATCTCTTTCATGTCCCAAAGCTCTCCCATTTCCATGATGAAAAGTATGACATGGTGGGCCTTGTTGGAATCTGATGCACCTTTGGAGTCTGAAATCACTTCATATCATGAGATGAATTGCTCCACATCCGCAGTGTTGAATCAAATGTGAGGTTAATCCTTTGGGTCAATGAGGAGATGGCGGGAGGAGAAAGAAGAAGGAGAGGCAATTGCTGGTAGCATCTTGAGTGCCTCAAGAGACTTCAGACCAAAGAAGGTTTCCCGGTGTGGTGTTTATTTATAGAAACGGAGGCAAGTGGCGGCGCACTACTGGACATTTGACTTGGAGTGGCTTGGCTGTGGGTGGAAGTCCGCAGTAAAATAGGCTCATAGAAGCGCTTTGGCTGACTGTTTATTCCAGAGTACAATAGCTGAGGGCTTGGAATTGGTGTGGCACACGCTTTTTGCGGGCACAATGACAAGAATGTGCCGGATTTTTTTTCCTATTTCAGATATTGAGCAGTCAAACATAACTCTCCCTCCTTGGTGGTGCGTTTACTAATGCAGAAGCAAGTGATCAAAGCCAAGAAGTATGGATTAGGCCAATTATGGGATATGCTCTGAGATTGCAGAGCACAGTGTGGGGATGAACGCTAAATTTGAGGAGGAGGCGTGCGGATCATTGAGGATTCATAGTTATGCCATATGCGGAATTGGGATTTATTGGCTTGGGAAGATCAAGGAGGATCTGTTGCTAGTAATTCATTGGCGCGACTCAACTGTTAGGCGGAATTGGCAACAGGATCACCTAATCTACTTCAAATCATCAGATTAAGTAATGATTGGACTATTGGTAAGGAAGATAAGCACAAATGCACAGAGGAGGTGGGAAAAGAGGTTGTTCATTAGCAGTTCACATTCCCTTTTTGGAGTAGCAAAGGTGGATCATTGCGGAATGCATTGAGTCAAGAGGGGTATTTTCATTTGCAGATTGCATTCTTTTGTTATATAGGGAAGCTTTCCTTTAGTTTTATGGGGGAGGAGGAGAGGAGGAGATTATGACATTACATTGGAGGGAGCTTACGGAGAAAGAGAATTCATGATCAATTGGAGTTTACCTTTATTGGAGATTATTACGGCGTGTTAAATTGTTATTCCTTTCTCCTGTTACTTTGGAGTGTAGTTACCAGCAAGAGTTTCCGGAGGTCATATTTAAGGAAATAGTTCAAGTGAAGAGCGTTTTGGGAAGTCTGTCTTTTTTATTTACTATTATTTCATTTCAATTTAGCTTTAGTGGTTTCTGGCTTGATTGCGGAAGCAGATTTCAATTAGGAATTGCGGAGGTACAGGAGTTTAACTCAAGGGCTAGTGGGCTTTTTGGAACTTGGAGCAAGATTTTTATGGAGAACTTTATATTGTTGCGGGGAATTTATGGAACACACAATCTCTTTCCACAAATTGGGGGTCTGGCCGGGAAAGTCCTTTCTCTGCCATGATACCTGGTACAATCTGCGGAGATATAGATTTTTTTTTAGTTTTTATTCTTTCTTTTACAACAAGATGATGGGATATTTTGAGTCCGTTTTGGTCAAATCACTTCCAAGTCACCAACAGGCAACCGATAGCGCGCCACCCTATCAAAGATCCCGTTGTCAGATGGCCAGTCCAGCGGGGCCACCGCCAAGAGAGGCCACAGGGGGGAAATCAACGTATGCGGCACCAGAAATGCCGGAGGAGCGGCAAGGGAATGGAGCAAAAATTAGGCCAAGGGACTACCCCACAGTTAGGTTTTGTCCAGAGGATGTTCACCAATTTCTGGAAATATTCAAGAACATGGCCAACAGTGAAGGGGCAAATGACATCAATTGTGTCTGGCTAATAGTCAACTCCATTCCGGACAAGGAGGACCTGCTGGATGTGGAGGATATGGAGGGGTACAGAGAATGTGATTAGTCAAAGCTGCAGGAGGAAATAGTGGAAAAATGGGGGTAATGGGAGCAGAGGTTCTGCAAAGTGGATCTTGAGCGTCTTGCAACCAAAACGGTAAAGGAAGGAGGTGTTTCCTCACGGACGTTGTTTGGTGTGTATTGTTCCTCATTTGATCACATTTTTAACTGTCTTGTCCGCAACAAAATTTTGGCAGAGCATACTGGCTCTGTCAAGAGGACCTTTATGTGGGCCTTAGCTCCAATTTGTGCGGAAGGGTCCTCAGAAAGCCCTACAATGGTGGATTAATTTGTAGGTCACGGGACAGAGGGGTAACCCTACTTCAGGACATGAAGGACATCTGCGTGGCGGTTTTAGCCAAGTTTGAATTAGCCAAACTTATGGAAGAAGGACTGAAGGGTCCGGAGAAGAGGGATGTGCAGGTGAAAAGGGTAAAAGGGCCAGTAACACCAGAGTAAACTGCTGAAATGAAGGAGATGTTAAAGGAAATGTGTCTTTTCTGGAAGAAAGCTATAGCAAAACCGGCCGCAACAGTACCAGAGCCACCAAAAACAATGTCTAATGCGCCAACTCAAGGACCATCAAGAGCGCAGCCAAGGAACAAAGGCAAACCTTGCGTCTTCCAATGCTATTATTTCTGGGAAGAAGGTCATCTTAAAAGGTTGTGTAAAGATCTGAGCACGGACATAGGGAGAAAGATAGTCAAGACGGATGGAAGGGAATGCTTCTACCCTTCAGGAGAAACTATACCGGATTTGCAGGATCAACCTTTGCCACAAGATCTGGCTCAAGCAGCAGTGGCGGAGAAGAAAGAAGCTACAGCTTCAGAGGGGTACACTTTTCCTTTAAATTGGGAACCCCCAGAAGTTTTGGTGGAGGTTAGAGCCGTCTGCTCCAATGAAAGGAGAATGGACCTTGATGGTCCGACTCCTGCAAAAGTGCCTGAGCAGGCAGCTGTAGTCAAAGCCGGGGGATCCTGCAGGAGGGCCGGAGAAATAGCAAGGAGAATTTGCAGAATGGACCACCCGGTTTCCCTAACTTTGAAGGAACTAGCGGCAATCTCACCAGTAATGGCAGAGGAAATGGTTGCGGTCTTCAAGAATTTTGCGGGGAATAAGGAGGACAACCCAAAACCCAGGGAAGAGGCAAAGGTTGGTTCTCTCAACAGGGGGGCAGACGTTTTAGGAGTTAAAGGTGCTATCATGTGCCCATTGGAATATGTGGAAATGAAGATTGGAGGCAAACTGTGCTGGGAAATGTTCAATAGCCGTTCAATGGTGAATGTCCTTCCATTGAAATTGGCCACCAATGCAGGATTGGTCCAACACAAGGCAAATATTGGGTTGCGGAATTTAGGAGGTTTTGAATGCGTAGTCAAAGGGATGGTGGAGAAATAAATTACGGAAGTTACAAAGTTATTGGCTCCACTATTGTATTTGGTAGTGAGCCGGTTGGAGGTCATACTTGGTAGGCCATTCCTTTTTGCCTTCCGGGAATCTCTTGGCTTCCGTCCGGATACTAGGGAAGAACTCATTACTGTTGCGGATTCCTTGGGGAAACGCTACAAGACAACCATCTGTTGGCCCAAAAGTGGAAGATGGGAACATCGGGAGGGCTGCCCTCTTGCAGAAGGCAGCCACAACAATTTGGCAAAGGATTTTTAGATTTTGGCTGTGTGGCCTTTGCGGGGAAGGCTCTGTCCTTGCGCAGACGGTCAACAAATAAGGAGCAAGGAGGAGGAACCCCTGTAGCGCGGTCCAACATGCTTTGGGTAATATGGAGAAGAGCAGGAATTGGCGCAACAATGATTGGAGAAGAGATAGGATCAAAAGTGAGTCCTTCCTTGTATGCACCTGCAATGGGTATCAGCACAAGCAGCTACCCTTGTGCCACAATTTTGAGCAACCCAGATTTTGTTGCAGGACAACAGCTACAAATAGAGGAGACAACCAAGGGAGAAAAGTTGGTTGAGGTGCGGTCCTTCAGTAGCAAATACAAACCGTTTTCCAAGAAGGTCCAACCGCAGAACAAGCCAATGCCGCAGGACCTCAATAAAAAAATGAGGCCTATCTGTTGGTTGGGGGACCCTTACAAGTCGCCTTTAACACTTGAAATTCTGGGGAAGTATCCAACGGGTTTGATGGAGGAGCAGATGGCAGAACTTAACTTTGGGCCAGAGGGGTGGTTGCAAAAGGAGGAAATACAATTACTCAAGACGGTGACTGTCATGCAGAGGAGGGTGCTTTCTTTTAGTCCAGAAGAGTGGGGGCTACTCATTCATGAGATTGCAGACCCCTATTGGATACCTAGGGTTCCTCACAATCCTTGGCAGATCAAACCCATTCCTATTCCAGCAGTGGTTAGGGATCAGTTTACAAAGTTGGTACAGGAGCGTTTGAGGACGGGTCTGTACAAGCCTTCTTTTTCTAGTTATTCTAAACCCATTTTTGCGGTACTAAACAGGACGGGAAGAGTTTGCAGGTTGTCCACAACCTGCAGAGGTTAAACTTAGTCACAATCAGAGACGGGGTGTTGCCTCTGCAGGTGGAGAAGTTTGTGGAGAATATGACCGGAAGAGTCTGCTACGGGCTAGTAGAAATTATGGGGGGGTAAGATCAGCGGGAGCTAAATCTGGAGTCCCTCCCAATGATGGCGTTTGAAACGGGCACAAATGATTTGTATTTTGCAGGATGATGTTCTGGAAAAAGTATGGATATTCATCAATGTGGCGGGTATCAAGGGGCCACGGAGAAATTATGGCGGAGAAACATTTGCGGGAAATTCAGGAATCAGGCAGTTTTTCTGGGAGTATGCGCGGACCTTCAAGAGAATCCTGTTCCAGATCAAGGAAGCAGGTTTGACCGTTTCCGGTAAGAAGTTTGCGGTGTGCTTTCCGGCCTTAAAAGTCCTTGGCCACAAGGTTTCTGCAAAAGGGAGAATAATCACTAAGGCCAAAGTTAAAAAAGTTTTGGAATGGCCTACTCCACGGAATGCTACTCACCTCTCCCAGTTTTTAGGTTTATGCAGATGGGTATTGATCTTCATTGAGCATTTTGCGGAGACGGAAAGGCCATTGCGTAAACTGATTAGGAAGGGGGCAGAGTGGGTGTGGGAAGAGGAATGCAATTGTGCGTTCCAGGAGCTAAAGGAGATTGTTGGGAAGCGGATACTGTTGAACAACCTTGACTACAAGAAAGGAGACATGACGCTAGCAGTGGAATCAAGCAAGTTTGGTGCGGGCTGTGTGCTGACCCAGGAAGACAAAGTGAAAGACAGGCCAGTAATCTATGAGTTGGTAATCTTTTTGGAGGTTTAATCTTGTTACTTGCAGCCCAAGCTGGAGTTGTGTGGAGTGACAAGGATCTTGCGGAGTTACCAGGATTGTGCGGAGATTACAGCATGTGCTGTGGGGGGTGTCTTTTGAACTCCTGGTGGATGCAGAAGTGCTTTCTAGGATGATTAATTCCCCAAACTTGCCTAATTCTCCTATGACATGGTGGATTGCATACTTACAATTGTCCAATTTCATGGTCAGGCATGTTCCAGGGAAGGCATTTACAATCCCAAATTCCTTTTTGCGGTATCTGGAGTCTGGCTTGCAGCAGAAGGGTATTTGGAAGTGGAGAAGAAGCTTCTGACGGTGGCAACTACAACTGCGGAGGTTGGGAAACTTCCCCTGAAACAGTTTGGAAGGTTGCAGGTGTTTGAAAAGTATCTTTGGATGCTACTTTTTCCTGAAGGTTTGTTGGAAATGCAGGTTAGATGGGTTTTGGGGAAGGTCTTTCTTTTCTTTTTCCAGGATGGGCAGTTATGGAAGCAGGAACTTCCAGTACCTTTGGTTGTGGTCACAAGGCGGGAGGATCAGGAGGAGTTGATGCCAAATCTTCACAATGACTCAGGCCATTGCAGAGAGGCGGAAAGGCAGAGAAGGGTTAAGACCAGGTTCCGGTGGCCTGGTCTGGGGCAAACAGTGCAAGATTGGGTGCAGAGTTGCAAAGCTTGTCAACGGCGGAGTAATAGATTACCTATAGAGGTGGTTATTCCAATGGGGGAGGACGCCCTTTTCAGGAGGGTCTCTCTGGACATGGTCCATATCAAGGCAGGAAAGTTCCCTTATCTTCTTGTGGCTTGGGACAACTTGTTGGGGTGGGTGGAGGCGGGTCCGTTGGTTAAGCTGTCCGCAGAGAAGGTGGGGCCTTTTTGGAGGAGGATTGGTTGGCTTGTTTTGGGTGTTTGCGGCTCATCAAGGTGGACAGAGGGGCGGAGTTTCAAGGTGATCTTTGGAGGCTGTTCAAATCTTGCAGAGAAAAGTTTGGGAAATTCACGGAGTATTATCCGGAGAGAGCGGGGAAACAGAAAGGGGTCATCATCAAATTAATGACGCAATGGTCAAGATCTGTGGAAGTAATGGGAAGAAGTGGCAGGAAACCCTGCCAGTTGTGCTGTTTGCGGATTGGATATCAGTCAAGCTGGGGATGGTTTATTTGCCTTATGAGCTCTTGTATGGGAGGCAGCAGGTTTTTCCAGTAGACATAGAAACCTTTACTTACCTCTCTATTGACTGGTGGAAGGTTAAAACCACAGAGGATCTAGTTGTAGCATGGGTGGAGCAAATGTTTGCGGCAGAAGGAAATGGTGGCAAAGGCAGCAAAGAGGCTTTGTGACAGTTGGGCTAAGTTGGTTTGGTACTTGACAAGCGTTTTGCCAATTGCTTGTGGGACCCTTTGTGGAAAGGCAACCTGGTTCTTCTTTATAATTGGAGCTTGGAGACACAGTGGGGTAAGCTTTTTGTGGATTGCTGGAAAGGTCCTTATAGGGTTTTTATTCAGTTTCCAGGTGGGAGTTATCAGTTGGAGGAATTGGATGGCACTCTGCTCAAGCGCAAGGCAGCGGCGGCTCACGTAAGGAAGTTCCATGTGCGGGGCACTACGTCTTTTGAAAAAACCGTGGGTTTGGGAGATGAAAATCAAGAAATGGTCAATTTAAGTGAGCTGGCTGTGGAGGAAAAAGAATGTTTGGAGGAATGAACGTTGGGGTCAACATTCAAGTTGTTGGGGGATGGGGAAGCTCAGATCACTGGAGAAGCATGGAAGGTCTAGTCCTAGAAGCCTTTGTCTGGGGTGGTCCAGGTCCCTCAGGAGATATTTATTTGCAGAGTTTGGAGTCTTTTTATTTATCTCATTCTCATATTTGGAGTGGTTCTCACTAGAGTTTTGCGGAGTTTTTTTTCTCATTTTTGTAGGATGGTTTGGGGAATGAAGAGGATTCCTTTCTGGGGCAGACCAGGCATCATATTTAATTCTTTAACTATGTACAAGATTTAGGGGGCGCAGCAATAATTGAATAGGAGGAAATCTAAGGAAGAAAGATGAAGCGGCAGATCCTGGGGCAGAGCTCACCACCGGCACAATGATGCTTGTGGAGGAGCTTGCAAAGCTCTGCGGCTGGGATCCCAACCAAACGTTGAAGGATGGCCAGTATTTGCTCATCCAATTTGCAGAGGTACCAGTCAATTGTGGCTTCCTCAATTCCTTGGCTGCCTTCTTTGTTGTCACTTTGGATGGCTGCATGGTACAGAGAGACCAGGCAGAGTTGGGTTGACCTAGAAGGGCGGGAGTTGGAGGTCTGTGAGAAGATCCAAGGAGAAGGGCTCCGGATTGGAGACAAGAGACGCGGAGATCTTTGGACTGGTGATGGAGGCAACAGTGTTGCATTGTGAGGCGCTGGAGCTGTGTAGGGATAAGGAGGGGTCAGTAAAAAAATCACTCAGGGGGTATGGGCGGCAAATTGTATCTAATTGCAATGACTGAACGCAGGTACTCATTCTCCGCAGGAGGTGTTGTGGTCAGAGTGGTGGACACCAGAGGGGTGGGTGATGGCAGGCGGAATAGCAGGACATTGGGCGCTGTTGGCAGGGGTATTGGAGGTGTTGCTACTTGGACAAAGATGGGGGCTGTGTTGGGCCTGCGTGGTACTTGGCCAAGTCTGACATTCAGGTTATGAAGTTGGCCCCAGGCTTGGGTAGCATCTCCCCAGGCGGTGGCATTAGGGAAGTCTGTGCATTGAAAAGGGGGGGAAAGATGGTCCGTGGCCTTGGCAACAGGAAAAAATGAGGTGGCCTGGTCTGTCTCCGGATTCCAATCTTTGTTCTTGATTGAATCGTCATCATCCACCACAAAATTGGCCATTGGTTGGAGGTGGTGGTAATTGCAACGGGGTCTGCTAGAAGCACAAGGATGGGGAAGAGGGCAAGTCCACAAGGATCCAGGGGTCAAAGCAACAAACAAACACCTGTGGTGGCCTAAACAACAGGCATTGCAGGCTGGGCAACCAGCGGTTTGGGTAAGCATCCTCTGCATCTTTGCACAGTATTTTCACATTTCCATGGCGGGATTTTGGTCTTTCTTTTGGATTTTGGAGGGTTTTGGGGTGGGGTTTAAAGGGTTTTGGCGGACTTTCTAAGAGTTGTGGAGCGCAGGAATCCTGGGGACAGCATTCAAGTTGTGGGGGGATGTGGTGGTTATTTGTAGACACGGAGGCAAGTGGGGGCACACTACTGGAAATTTGACTTGGAGTGGCTCAGCTGTGGGTGGAAGTCTGCATTAAAAAAGGCTCAGAGAAGCGCGTTGGAGAAGTGTCTATTCCAAAGTACAATAGCTGAGGGCTTGGCATTGGTGCAGTGCGCGCTTTTTACAGGCACAATGACAAGAATGGGCCAGAGTTTTTGCCTTTTGTGGACATTTCCCAGTCAAACATAACTTTCCCTCCGTGGTGGTGGGTTTACTAATGCAGAAGCAAGTGATCAAATCCAAGAAGTACGGATTAGGCCAATTATGGGATATAAACTGAGATTGCAGAGCGCTGTGTGGCAATGAACGCTAAATTTGAGGAGGATGCATGCGGATTTTTGAGGATTCATAGTAATGCTGTATGCGGGATTGGGAGTGATACACTAGGGAAGATTGAGGAGGATCTGTTGCTATTAATGCATTGGAGCAACTCACCCATTAGGGGGAATCGGCAACAGGATCACCAAATCTAATGCAAATCATTGGATTGGGTAAGGATTGGACTATTGGTAAGGAGGATCAGTTCAAACGCATGGAGGCTGTGGGAAAAGGGGTTGTTCATTAGCATTTCACCTTCCTTTTTTGGAGTAGCAAGGTAGGTCAGTGCAGAATTCACAGAGTCAAGAGGGTTCTTTTCATTTGGGGCTTGCATTCTTTTGTGGTATATATAAGGAAGCTTTCCTTTAGTTGTATGGGGGAGGAGGAGAGGATGACATTAAGATATTACATTGGAGGGAGCTTAGGGAGAAGGAGAATTCATGATCATATGAAGTTTACCTTTATTGGAGATTATTACGTCTTGTTAAAGTGTTATTCCTTTCTTCTGTTACTTCGGAGTTTAGTTACCAGCAAGAGTTATTGGAGGTCATATTTAGGGAAATAGTTCAAGTTCAGAGCTTTTTGGGGAGTCCGTCTTGTTTATTTACTATTATTTCATTGCAATTTAGCTTTAGTGGTTTCTGGCTTGAGTGCAGAAGCGGAGTTCAATTAGGAATTGCTGAGGTACAGGAGTGTAACTAAAGGGCTAGTGGGCCTTTTGAAACTTGGAGGGAGATTGTTACGGAAAAATTTATATTGTTGCGGGGAATTCACCAAACACACAATCTCCTTCCACACCAGCCAGACCCCCAGATGTGGAAACGAAGAGGGTGAACTCCCCTAGTTATCCTTTAGTTCTGGTATTGATTCCCCTAGCATCTTCAAGGATAATGATGCTCCAGTAAAGATAGAGAGAGAGAGAGAGATAAATTTCCTTTCCTTTCTGTATCCTTTCATCCATCCATCCCTCAATCCATCCTCTTTCATCTTTTCCTTTCTCTTCCCAAGATCAAATGATAAGATGATATGATAAGAGCTGGGGTTGAGAGTGTGGAGGTTATTCCCACAATATCAACTCTAACCTAAGTACAAGCGCAATGACAGCCCAACAACAAATGTAAAAGAAACCCTAAGCGCAGAACCCTTGCCTGACCCTAATCCATTCCCTGCCCACTTACCGTTACTTACATCCAGTTTGTCCTTCTCATGATGCAGCCCTCCGCTGCGCCCTACTTGGAGCCCCCTGCTTGTCTGTATTTCTCCGCGCGCCGCGTGATTTCCTGCCCCGCGCTTGCGCCTTCCGGGCCTGCACCTATAGCCCCAATTGCCCCGCCCTACCTCCCCAAACTAGCTGCCCGCAAACCCGGTTTGGCCAGCTTCATTCTTGGGTTTTTAATGTCCAAGTGGGCTGCGGCCCACTACATCAGGTCAAGCCCAACCCATGCCTGGTATGCTGGGCCCCACAGTGCCTACTTCTGAGCCCGCGATGGCCACTGCTGAGACTGCTTGCATCTGAGTGCTGAGCCTGAACTACCAAATGCTGAGCGTGCCAACCGCGGCGGGGTTCCCAATCCAAGACTACATAACAACACCACACTGCACCATTGTAAATATCTTTTTCTGTTCTCTTATTCAAGAAAAGATGCCTAAATCTTTCTGTGTGGTTGCCCTTGTGGGCAGACACTCCTCCAAACTACTCAACTCCTTTCTGTGCCAAGCGCCAGCTGAGTTTGATATTCCTCTCCCAATTCTCAAATTTCCAACATTGTCTCTCTCTTTGATTCATCCCTTTGGTTGTCTTGCATTTTACAAAGTTCCCAAAGCCAATTGATGTGAGCTTGAAAATAAAGCTAGAGTGGCACTTTTCCTATCCTATCTCTCAAATGGGAATGGCTATAGGGTTTGGGACTTGAAAATGAAGTTTTAGTGAAGACAAGGGATTTCATTTTTGATGACAGTGAGCTTCCTTACTCTCACACAGTCATTCCTTCACCAACCTCTGTCACCCCAGCGCCCCCTCTGTCATTTCCAACTACCCCTCCTGCCTCCAGTACATGAATTTTCCCCCCTCAGATGCCTTCAAACCCTCCAAGAGATTCACTTGGGCCACCTCTCAACATTCCTCTCCAAGGAGGAGTAGATTGATGTCTCAGAGCATCAATACATGCACCTTCAAACAGATACCAATCCCTCACCTTGGAAAATCTTTTGTCAGACTCATCCCCATATTTTGCTAGGCCTAACTCTGAATCTCAAAAAAACATCTTGTCCCCTGGTGAGGTGGCCCGTATACCCCTGCCTGGTCTCTGCCCATCTGGCTCTTCCCATCCATGTCTGATGTCACCACCCCCTTTCCCTTTGGTCAGGAGTCATAAACCACCCAATTGATTCACACAGTGGTCCCAATCCACTCAGGTTACAGATGATGTGGATACTCCCAAGAGGTGGAAGCAACTACTCTGCTCACCACACAATTTGCAATGGCACAAAGCTTCTGAGGATGAATTTGCATCCTTATTAAGGATACAAACCTGGACACTTGTGCCCAGACTGCAAAAACAAAAAATTAAAAAAACAAAATGGGTTTTCAAGGTCAAAAAAAGGTTGGATCACACCATACAAAAACTTAAAGCTAGGTAGTTTAGTTTCCATGGGATATACTGAGACCCATGCTGTAGACAACCATGAGGTGTTTTCTCCTACTTTGAAACTTTAAACTCTCCAACTTATACTCAGTTTGCTTGCTTCCAACAACTGGGTAGTACTGCAAGTCAATTTCAAAATTGCATTCCTCAAGGGCAAGCTTGATCATGAAGTGTTCATGGAACAACCTCCGGGGTTTGAAGATCCTGATCACTCAGACTGGGTGCGCAAACTTGACCCTTCACTTTATGGACTCAAGCAGTCTCCGTGTCAGTGGAATATCAAAATCCATGAAGCCCTTGTTGGTTTTGTTCTCTCCAAATCAACACATGATCCAAATATCTACTTCAATACACACAATGGACAGCTTATTGGTGCCCTCACAACACACATTGAAAATTTAGCTGTGGTTGATGAGCCGTCCTTTGTTGCAATAGTCATTACATCTCTTGTCCAAAAGTTTGAGATTGGTGTTGACAGCGAACTACATCATTTGCTCTCTTTTAAAATTGTCTGCAACTGTTGGAATCTTCTACTTTATTTGAATCAAGCTCACAATATACACAATCTCTGCTCAAAATTCCTTGCAGAAAAACATATCAACATTGGGTGATGATAAATTCACGGCCCAAATGTTGTTGAGTAGCCGCCATACAACTCAAGTGTGGTTGTGCGGCCCCCACACAACAGCTTGGGTTGTGTGGCACAACACCCAACTACATTCAAGCTGTGAGTGTGAGTACACAACTTGAATGTAGTCATGTTTCATGCCGCACAACTTCAGGTGTTTTGGGCCAAAAAAAACCAAATAAAACAAATGAAAATACAAAAAAACAGACATCAATCAAAAGATCAAAAAATGTTGATTTTTTTTGTGAAAAAAAATAAAAAAAATAAAAATAAAAAAATAAAAAATAAAAAATAAAAAATAAAAAATAAAAAATAAAAAATAAAAAATAAAAAATAAAAAAATAAAAAATAAAAAATAAAAAATAAAAAATAAAAAATAAAAAATAAAAAATAAAAAATAAAAAATAAAAAATAAAAAATAAAAAATAAAAAATAAAAAATAAAAAATAAAAAATAAAAAATAAAAAATAAAAAATAAAAAATAAAAAATAAAAAATAAAAAATAAAAAATAAAAAATAAAAAATAAAAAATAAAAAATAAAAAATAAAAAATAAAAAATAAAAAATAAAAAATAAAAAATAAAAAATAAAAAATAAAAAATAAAAAATAAAAAATAAAAAATAAAAAATAAAAAATAAAAAATAAAAAATAAAAAATAAAAAATAAAAAATAAAAAATAAAAAATAAAAAATAAAAAATAAAAAATAAAAAATAAAAAATAAAAAATAAAAAATAAAAAATAAAAAATAAAAAATAAAAAATAAAAAATAAAAAATAAAAAATAAAAAATAAAAAATTAAATCAAAATAAGTAAAAAAAAAACTGAAGGCAACCAAAACACCAAAATTTAAATAAATAATGAAAGAGTCTATGTAGTAGCCCTAAAGTATAAGTGTCAAAAAATACAAGTTCAACTTGACTAGCCCTAAAGGAAAACTGCCAAAAAATACAATTTTAACTTGACAATCCCTAAAGTAAAAACACTAAAAAAAAAGACAAGTCACTTGACAAGCCCTAAAGTAAAAACACCAAAAAAAAAGACAAGTAACTTGACCAGCCCTAAAGTAAAAGAACCAAAAAAAAAGAAAAGAAAAAAGTTCAACTTGTATGAAGCTGATCTCATCATAAAAAATAAAGATACTCCTTATGATGGGATCAGCCCAATGCAAGTTGAACTTAATTACCAATCTCATTCAAAACACTCATCATAATGATTTTAACTCAAAACACTCAACATAATGATGTTCAAAATGTGATCCACCTTAATATTAATAGAATTGAAAGTTAGCTGCATCAAAATTAAAAGTCATATTGAAACCCAATGATGAAATGATCTCTATAATTGAATTCTATAATCTAGAATACACATCCAGTTGATCTTTGAGATGATCAACCCTACCAGAATCTTTCTTTTAAATGACAGAAGAGGTTTTTGCTACACTGGGTGTGATTGGAATCGTTTCTCCCTCAATTACCAATAGAAACCAATTTTTATTGTTGACAAAGGAAATATAGATAGGCTCTGATTGATCTGTAACACCTTTTTTCATTTCAGTATAAGAGTAACATGACTCCAATGAAATGAAACATATAGCTCTGGCATATGTGTCTGCTATTATTCAACCCATATCTAACTTAGCCAGTCATTTTGAAGAGGGAATCTTTGCATTGATGTCTTCAACATCAAGTCTTTTTTTTAATATTTTCTACCTGTTTTGCACCACCAAGCATCTTAATTTAGCATGCTTTATTTTTCTCCAATGTTCCAAGCATTTCCTTCCTCCATCTCAACCAACTATGTTCATCATACCCAAGCAATTTAGCAATGACTCTAAATTCACAATTCCCATCACCAATTGGATCCCTAAACTCACCCAAGAACTTATGTAATTTCTCAGTTATTTGATTGAGGTATTTCACTTTGGGTTCCTATGATCAAAACTTACTCAGCCAAAATTCCAATAACATCAATTAATCACATCAATATTCACCAAAGATGAGCTTCTGGTGGATGCTTCCTGCATGTCTTCTTCCTCTGAAGAGGAATTGGATTCCAAATTAAGTGAAGCTAATTCACTTTCAGTCCCTTTCTCTGAACTATTGAATTCAGATTCTGATCCTGCGGACTTTGACTAACAATTATCATCATATCATCATCAGTTCATTAAACCCAAAAAATGAACATTTTACAAAAGAAAATACTTTTTAAAATCTTTTTTTATTTTATTCTTTGGTGCCCCTTTAATTCTCTTTTCCTGCTTAAGCCTCTCTTCAAATTTCTCAAATTGAGAAGGATCCCTCTGGGTATCTGTCAATTTTGGACATCCTCTGCTTGATTGCAAGACTTTAGGTTCAAGTCTTGTCTTTTATTGATAATTTTTAGTCTCCTGAATCAAGTTCTTAAACAGCCCACAATGTTCTTCCTCAGGGTATTTCAAGATCATTTCATTGAGCTTCTCATGTAACTGAGAGTTTCTGAGCATTTCATTGATGTCAAAATTTCAAAAACCAAAAGGATCAAATATTAGTAAAAAAGGAATCATCATTCAAAAAGCATTAATCAAAAAGCATTAATCAAAAAGCATTAATCAAAAATCATTAATCAAAAATCATTAATCAAAAATCATTAATCAAAAATCATTAATCAAAAATCATTAATCAAAAAGCATTAATCAAGAAGCATTAATCAAAAAGCATTAATCAAAAAGCATTAATCAAAAGTCATTCATCAAAAAGAATTAATAATGAAGTGATTTGAACAATCCAACAATCCAACTTAAACTAACTTACAGAACTAGAACTGCAAGCTTGATAATCCAACCTCCACTGAAGATGAATCTCCTCAGGCACAATGGATCTTTGGAAGGCGAGTAGATCACCTATATTGTGAGAACAGGGAAAACCCATACTCTTGCAGTATGACATTTTTCACACTTCCCCATCATGGTTCCACTTTAATTTCTTTAATTTTTCAATAACAAGTTTGATTGCCTCTAAAGAAAACTTTTATCCCAATGTTAACAGTTCAGTAGGGAAATCTATTCCTAACTTAATTCCATAGTTTTAAAGTGCAGCCTGAACCAATTTAATTTGATTGGAAACTGTTCCCTCTAGGTTTTTGCCAAACATCCAACATGTTTCCTGAAGAATTTTCAAGCAATCATTTGAGAGTAGCATGGGCCCCTTTGACCCAAGACATTTTTTTATTTCCAAAGTCAGGGTTTTTTCCAGTCCAATCTGTTCAAAACTTCTCTTTGATATGGAAGATGTTATTATCAATTTACTTGAGTACATCCTCATGGTCTGCCAAAAAACACTTTATACAAGTCATAATTTAAGCAACCCAAAAATTGGAAGATTAACAGTAGAGGCAGTGATTTGGCACTTACTCTAAGCTCTGCATTGTTGAACTCTGCCTCCTCCTTTTTTTTTCAAGGCCCCATAATTAGCCCCCAGAGACATAAATCTTTGCCACCCTTCAAAATCATTATTAAAGTTCACTTTAAAGTTTGCTTGTATTTTTTTAAACAAGTGCCATCGACAAAACTGTCTTGTTGACTCATAGAAACTTTGTTCTATAGCACAAATAAAAGCCTTTTCATGGTCTGTCACAAAGAATTTGTGAATTCTCTCAGGATCCTAAGCTAGCTCCTTTAGTGAATTTACAGACCAACTGTAGAACTCAAATGTTTCTCTGGTTATAAAAACAAGTGAGTTTCTGAAAGTTTTCTGGTTGGCTGTAATTCCTACAACATGCAATAGGTCCATCTTTCTCAATTTTCTTTTCAGTTGAATAGTATTGAACCCATCTTTCATGCCTTCTTTTAAATTCACTAGGGCCATCCCAGAGATTCTCCTCAGGTGAGGATGCACTGAGTGGTTTGGAGATGGTTGATGGTTATTTTGATCATTTCTGTAGGAGATTTGCCACAAGTGGTCTGTCTTTGTGAGAATTTCATGGATTCAAAATTTTCACCCAACCTTCCTTGTATGAGTTTTCCTAGACTGTTTGGTGAGCAATTTCCCAGAGTAAAAATCATGTCTAACACAGCCTAGATCCACATTTTTATCACGCTTTGAGTTGAAAACTGTTAGATCATAACCATGCTTCATGACCTAGATTTTACAATAGTTTTGTGCCTCTTCCTTAGTAGGAAAAGCTCTCACAGGAGGTGAGTAAAGTGTATCTGTCATAGTTAAATAGTTATATTGATGGCATACACCTCATCAGTTTCAATCAAATTAAATAATGCAAATACCAGAGTAACATAAAGTGTTACTCACCACCAGAGGTCATGTCCATTTGTGAAACATTTTTTTCCTCAATTTTCACCCTAGATGAGGATGCAACGGGGATTCCAATGATTTATTACCCAAATCCTTCCTGTCTGCAGCTTTTTTCATGGCACTATCCATATATTCCTTCAACACAGCCATGTTACAAACAGGAGGGCTTGCCACTGTTCCCATTATGCCAAAAAAAATTCAACACCATTTCAGTATTCAATCCAACTTTCAATTGATTAACTACCAAGTTTGCTCACTTTTGATTTAAGAAAGATCAAGTTGAGTGGGATGTTTTTCTGCAGTTTCACTTTATTGTCACTTTAGTTTCACTTGAATTTCAATTTATCTCACTTTATTTAACTCTATATTCACTTTAGTGTCACTTGGGGATTGCTAGGTGTGGTCCAAAAGTCCCACATAGTATGTGTTGATCCCAAATTTTGGTTTGAAGGAACCCCAAATGTGGTCCAGGGGGTCCCAAAAAGTTTGGAACAATCTTCAGGGGGACTGTATACGCCCAGAAACACCTCAAAAAGGCCCTTTAAGGGGTTAAACAACTCAAAAATATTGTGTATGGGGGTTATACAACCCCCCAGGGGGTTGTACCTGTTTGAAACAACACCATCAAGGTGTGTAGATGCCTGTTTTGACTTGCACGCCGGCTTTGGATGCGTTTATGGGCCCCCATGCATCCATTGGGCCATGTAGGGCCCCAAACAACTGGGAGTCATGAATTGATGATCACCCATCATCATTTCCACCCTGACCAACACCCTCTTCAAAGAAATTCACTGGCTTCATCCCCAAGAAACTTGCTTGTCAGGACCCTACAAGCAGCTCATTGGGTCCCTTCTTTGGGTTTCCCAGTGCACCAGACAGCATGTTTTGTTTTCTGTTGATGGTCTCTCACAGCACCCTTTCAATCTGTCAGATTCACATTTGAAAGCTACCATTAGGTTCCTCAACTATCTTGTATGCAAAAAGGAGATGAATCTCAGCCTTGGAGGAAGACTGACCATAGCTAGGCACTTTGATTCTGATTGGGCTGAAGGTAAGGAAAACAGGGGGTGAAACTCTGGGTATGTCTTCTGTCTTGGATTGGGGTACATCACCTTGGAATTGCCTAAACAGGCCACAGTATTCCTCTTGAGAACTGAGGCAGAATACGAGGCCCTGTCAGACTCCTGCAAAGAAGGTATCTGGCTCATCCACATCCTTGAAGAACTCTGCCTTTTTTAAAATTTTCCCATCCACATCCACCTTGATAATGAATGATTCTTCTCCAAATCTTTTGGCTATGTTATTCTTTTCCTGTTCTTCCTTCTTCCTTTTTCCCTCTTCTTTCCTTCCTTTCAGGTGTTCAGCAAGGGGGGGTGTTGGGCTTCAGAGGTTTCACTGCTCATGTTGCATGCTTCTCAGCTTTCAGTCATGTGTCACCACCCTTGTAGTATACTTGTGGCAGCTGAAAGGTTGCCAAATCAATCTCTCTCCTCATCCTTTTGCATCAATTCACTGTTTCCCCCAGGTATGTTTCTTTTCTTCATTCCTCATCATGTTTCCTCTGGTCCATTTCTTTCCTTACTGAAGCAATGTCTCATCCTTTTGCATCCAATCACTGCTACCACCAGTGCTGACCCCAACAGCCATTCCCTGCATACCCTTAGTTACTGACCCTGATGGACATGGCCTCCCTTTCAAGTTTATTTGCAAACAGGTTCCAGTAAGTTTTGCTTTCTCATCAACAATCAACAAATCTCAAGGTCAGACAATTCACAAGTTTGTTCTTTATCTTTAAGATCCAGTGTTCAGCCATGGTCAGTTATATGTAGGTTTTTTCAAGGAGCTGGTCCAGCCACTCAACAATGGTAGTGGTCACACAAATAACTGACAACCAAATTTCATTCAAAACTGATAACACCGTTTACAATGAAGTTTTAAACGCTATACATCCCAGAAACTGATCAAGTTGAAATTTATAGTGTTTTTTTGAGTTATAACTCCTACATCAACAAATTGCCATGTATTTTTTTTTTTTTTTTTTTTTTTTTTAGTGTAATGCTGATTTTATCAAAAATAAAAAAAGACATTTATCTTTGAACTTGATCATGATTTAAGATGAAAATTAAAAAAAAAAAAACCATCTTCCAAATCAGCCCCCAAGGGTCACAAAAGCCAAATTGGTCCCCAAATCAAAACCCAGAAACCAATGGGTTTGAAATCTATAGTTTGTTTGACTCGATCCTTAAAAATCAATCAGTCAACATGAGCTTGGCCAGGATTTGATCAAAAAAAAAAAAAAAAAAAAAAAACACCCATATTTCCTGTTGGCAAGTTTGATTTATGAGTCAAGTGTAAAGGTCAATGAATTTTTTTTTTCCAACCAAAAAATATATATATATATTTACATACAAATTTTCTTGATTCTGTTTTAAGTATAGAGCTATATATATATATATATATATATATGTCTGATTCAGTGTTGGTGGAAGGAACCCTTGATCCATGGACAATCCTCAATCCTCAATCCTCAATCCTCAATTCCAAAAAAAAGAAAAAAGAAAAAGAAAAAGAAAATAAAAGAGAGAGAGAGGGATGCATAGATTTGCAACGTTTGTTTAAAAATCCAAGTTGATGACCCAACCCCCACACAAAAAAACATTTTTTTTTTTTTTGCTTTTTTTTCACTTTTTTTTTCACTTTTTTTCCCTTTTTTTTTTTTTTTTGGAGATCTCATCAAGATCCTTAATCTTCAAGACATGTACCTACCTCAGTACCTACCTCAGTACCTACCTAATCTCCTACATCCGCACAAGCTTCTCCTTGAGGAGCTAGATCTTTTGCTACCAGACTTCCCAAAAAAAAAACTTAGGTAACTCCTACAAGAGAGAGAGAAAAAGAAAAAAAAAGAAAAAAAAAGAAAAAAAAATGTCATCATGATCATCTTATTGATTCAGTCTGTCATCACAAACTCAATTTCAACTCATCAATTGTTTCTCTCTCTCTCTCTCTTTTGAGGTGACCCATTGAATTTTTGTTTTTTGTTTTTTGGGGAGGGGAGGTTCCCTAACACCATCATCATCACCCTCACCCTCACTTCCCTCTCCTCTCTCTCTCTCTCTCTCTTGAGGGGGGGGGAGGAGGATCATGATCACCAGAAGAGCCACAAGCCTGAGGATGATGATCAACTTCTCAGACCGCCTACCTCTCCCAACCTTGCCGGCCGGCTTGCTTTGACCCATCCAAACCCTCCTCAACTCACAAAAAAAAAAAAACCATATTTCCTGTTGGCAAGTTTGATTTATGAGTCAAGTTTAAAGTTTGATGAATTTTTTTTTCCAATCAATATATATATATATATATTTACATACAAATTTTCTTGATTCTGTTTTAAGTATAGAGCTATTTATATATATATATATACATATATATATGTCTGATTCAGTGTTGGTGGAAGGAACCCTTGATCCATGGACAATCCTCAATCCTCAATTCCAAAAAAAAAGAAAAAAAAAAAAGAAAATAAGAGAGAGAGAGAGAGAGAGAGAGAGATGGATAGATTTGCAACGTTTGTTTAAAAATCCAAGTTGATGACCCAACCCCCACAAAAAAAAATTTTTTTTTTCACTTTTTTTTCCTTTTTGTTTTTTGGAGATCTCATCAAGATCCTTGATCTTCAAGACGAGTACCTACCCTACCCTACCTACCTACCTACCTAATCTCCTACATCCGCACAAGCTTCTCCTTGAGGAGCTAGATCATCCACTACCAGAATTTCCAAAAAAAAAACTTAGGTAACTCCTACAAGAGAGAGAGAAAAAAAAAAGAAAAAAAAAATTGTCATCATGATCATCTTATTGATTCAGTCTGTCATCACAAACTTAATTTTAACTCATCAATCCTTTCTCTCTCTCTCTCTCTCTCTCTCTTTTGAGTTGACCCATTGAATTTTTTTTTTTTTTTTGTTTTTGGGGAGGGGGGGGGTTCCCTAACACCGTCATCATCACCCTCACCCTCACTTCCCTCTCCTCTCTCTCTCTCTCTCTCTCTCTCTTGAGGGGGGGGGAGGAGGAGGATCATGATCACCAGAAGAGCCACAAGCCTGATGATGATGATCAACTTCTCAGACCGCCGACCGGCCTGCTTCAACCCATCCAAACCCTCCTTGACTCACAAAAAAAAAAAAAAACCATCTTCCAAATCAGCCCCCAAGGGTCATAAAAGCCAAATTGATCCCCAAATCAAAACCCCAAAAACCAATGAGTTTGAAATCTATAGTTTTTTTTGACTCGATCCTTAAATAATCAATCAGTCAACATGAGCTTGGCCATCATTTGATCAAAAAAAAAAAAAAAAAAAAAAAAACACCCATATTTCCTGTTGGCAAGTTTGATTTATGATTCAAGTTTAAAGGTTGATGAATTTTTTTTTTTTTCCAATCAAAAAATATATATATATATATATTTACATACAAATTTTCTTGATTCTGTTTTAAGTATAGAGCTATTTATATATATATATATATGACTGATTCAGTGTTGGTGGAAGGAACCCCTTGATCAATGAATAATCCTCAATCCTCAATTCCAAAAAAAAAGAAAAAGAAAATAAAAGAGAGAGAGAGAGATGGATAGATTTTCAAGGTTTGTTTAAAAATCCAAGTTGATGACCCAACCCCCACAAAAAAAAATTTTTTTTTTTTCAGTTTTTTTTCCTTTTTGTTTTTTGGAGATCTCATCAAGATCCTTGATCTTCAAGACGTGTACCTACCTCAGTACCTACCTACCTCAGTACCTACCTAATCTCCTACATCCGCACAAGCTTCTGCTTGATGAGCTAGATCTTTCACTACCAGACTTCCCAAAAAAAAAAACTTAGGTAACTCCTACAAGAGAGAGAGAGAAAAAAGAAAAAGAAGAAAATAAAAAAAAAAAAAATTTTTTTTTTTTTTTTTTTTGTCATCATGATCATCTTATCGATTCAGTTTGTCATCACAAACTTAATTTTAACTCATCAATCCTTTCTCTCTTTCTCTCTTTTGAGTTGACCCATTGAATTTTTTTTTTTTTTTTTTTTTTTTTTGGGAGGGGGGGGTTCCCTAACACCGTCATCATCACCCTCACCCTCACTTCCCTCTCCTCTCTCTCTCTCACTCTCTTGAGGGGGGGGGGGGAGGAGGATCATGATCACCAGAAGAGCCACGAGCCTGATGATGATGATGATCAACTTCTCAGACCTCCTACCTCTCCCAACCACGTCGACCGGCCTGCTTCGATCCATCCAAACCCTCCTCGACTCAAAAAAAAAAAAAAAAAAAAAAAAAAAAAAAACGGTTAAAAAATCCCTTGGGAAGGAGTCGAGGGGCTGGGGGAGGGGGGGGGGATCCAAGACCGCCTACGGTAGGGCCTGGGTCGACGGGTGTGAGCCGGCCTCGACCATGGTGATCGGATGGCTGTGCGCTTGCTGGTTCGCTTGCTGGTTCGTTTGTTCTTGACAGCTCGGCTTGCATTCTCTACACTGCAACCAGCCCCCCTCCCCCTTCAGACTTGTTGCTCCACGATCGGGCAAGTACTCCGATCAGTCAGTCATCCGATCAAGATTCGATCACACGAACAGAGTTTCATTTGATCAGATCAGATTTTTAAAAAAAAAACCCCCCCCGATTAAAGAAAACTGAAAAGGTTGATGTGTATATATGTATACAAACAAACACCCGAATCTTGGAGAAGACCTTTGAGAAATCATCGTCATCAGGAAAGCGAATGAGAGAGAGAGAGTGTGTGTGTGTGTGTGCGTGACAGGGAGACGGGGAAACCTAATGAGACGACCGACCCCAGAGTGCAAAACTTCACAAGAATAAGGAAAAAGTCAAGGGGGGGTGGAGGATAAACTGGGAGGTAAGAGGATGAGAGGGAATGAAAGACTAATCTAACTGCGGTTCGAGATACCAGGAACGATGATGAGAAGAGACGTAAGAGCGAGGAGGAAGAGGAATCAAAGTACGTATTAAACTAGCCCTTAGATCATAGACAGAGAGACAGAGAGGGAGAGAGGGAGAGGGAGAGCTGGGGTGAGGAAGTGTAGATGATGGTAGACGTAGATGCGGACGAATGAAATAACGAAACAAGATCTCGGAGTGAGGATCTGGGCGTGTACTGGATGGGGGCGTGTATGTAAAATACATGTGACGAGTGCATGGGTGCGTGCGTGTGCGTAGAAGAGCAAGTGATGATGTAAACGAGGAAAAGAAAAAAAAAAGCAGATACCCGGGGAGTTCGTTCGTTCGAAACAGCTGTAAGAACCTCTCCTCCTTCAACCATAAAAAGAAAACAGGGAGGTAGGTAGGTAGGTAGTAGTAAATGGGCATAAATAAATAAAAATATCATCATATCTGATAAACTACAGTTGAGCAAGATATGTGGGCGATCGACGAAAGAAAGATAGATAGGCAAACAATAGGCGTGATAGGTTTAAATTAATAGATAGGCAGGTAAGGATTGATCGATCGGGATTCTATGACGGCTAATGAGAGCACGGAGGGATGTATGTGGGGCGTTTGAATGCGATAAGGGTTAGCTCGGGTGGAGTCGATTAGATTCTAGCGAAAAGCCAAAGAGTAACGTAGTAGAAAGGAAGGTGTGCATCCGAAAGAGTTTGGGGTGGCAGCAGGAGCCTCCTCATCATACGAATAGGATGGATGAAGAGGGATGTCTTGAATAGAAATTAGGGCAAACGATCGAATGATCTTGAATCGGCGCGGGGATGGACTCAAGTAGTTGAGAGGTTTTTACGTCGGGCTACGATGTTGGAGATCGATCATCATCATCTCGATACTTCTTCAAGGCGTACTTGTCAAATATGAATTCTTTCAGATTTCTAAAGCGGGGAAGGAGAAGATATCAAACCAAGAATAAGTACAAAAGATTCAGGTCGTAAAAGATCAAGAGGGGAGAACAGATTAAGATGGATGGGCAAAGGAACACGAACTGATGGTCCAGTTTCCAGTTCTCCGGTAGTTTGGCTTCCCAGATCGCCTTGGATTTCTCATTACCAATCTCTTTGACCAGTTTAATCTGATCATCATTCCAATCTGATGTTTTTTTTTTTTTTTTTTTTTTTGTTGGAAGGAGGGATCAAATCAGTAAACGCGAACGCTGGGGTGCAAGAGAGAATAAGATCTCAAACGAACCATCCAAGTCGAGACTTCGAACTTTACTGATATGAGTCCCTAAACCACGGTGGATACCCGAACAGTTGATACAGATCAAGATCCCTAACGAGTAAGACGCCCATCGAGGTTTAGGTACCCCACACTCGGCACATTTCGAAAGCTTGGATAGTTGATCCAACTCTTTAAAGTTCTTCTCGTACATCATTCCTTCATCCTTCCGGTCAATCGACTCCTCGGGGCGATCAGCGCTAGTCTTGTGACCGACCTGATGACCGGGAAGAACTGGCCGATCGATCGGATTGGATCGATCGAGATGAGCTTCTAGAACCTGGTCAGCGGTAGGAAGGCTACCGGATGGGATGATGGAATTCGACAGATCAAAACGACAATCGATCGGTCTCGTCAGAGCGTCGAAATCTTCCTCGAATCGATGGCCATGACGTTTGTTGATCGGTGATTGCTCTGACCAATCGGGATTTCCAAGGAGTTTCCAACGACTCGTCAGGTTGAGCTGATCGGGGTGGGGATGAATCCTATTCCAATGGGGGGATTGATCGTATGAGCTCCTAGGTTGACCTAGAGGAAGACCGGTCGAGTTCCATTCGATCTCCAAGGTCTGAGCAGCTTGGTGTTCCAAAGATGGGCGAATATCGAGATGAGTGGTAGACTGATTGGTAGACGAAAAGTTGGCAGTGATCTCATCCCTAGATTTAAGGCCTCCCCCCTTAAACTTGGGTAGGGTCAACGTAGGCTTTCGTAATTTTCGTGATCCGGTCGAAGATTGAGGCGGCTTAGATTGATCGATCGGTTTGACCAAAGTGGTTCTCCTGTTGAAGGTTTTTGAATGATGACGGATAGCCCGACTGATCAGTTGACGACGAGGAAGAGTAGAACTTGAAAGGCAGAGCCGTGAGTAAGATCGTGGAGGGAAGAAGATCGACAGACGTATTTAAGAGGCTTTCGATCGAGGACTCGATGGCAGCGATCCATTCGAGCATTTGATCATGACTGAAGGCTTGATAGACCCGAACAAACTTGATCGTGACGACTTCGAAGCAAAACTTGCGCTCGGTCTTACCCTTACGTTCTCGGACCATTGCATACCTCAGGTCGATGGACGATCGATTGACTTGGATCAATTCATCGCCCTTGTACTCTCGTAGCTCTCCAGCTGCCAGGACACACCATAGCTTCTTCCAACTCTTGCTCGCATCTCCACTCGAGATACCGCCGGTACCTTGTTGAGATTGATCCCGTGGGGCTTGGTTCCTCTGAGATCCACCGGCTGCTAAGGATTTGGTATACGAGAGCAGGAAACCTTCCTGGTTCCTCTGAACGTTTTCGGACCACGATCTCATCTTCATGGGGGCGGAGGGGTGATGATCGTTAGGATGATTGGAGGGATGATGATCGTCTTGCACCATCGTTTGATCATCCCGATCGATCGGATCAGCTGAGATCGGATGAGATAATAATCCTAGGGAGCTTCCGAGGGTACTTTGCCTGAGGTGACGATCATGAGGGATCGAAGGATGATGAGTCTCATCGGATCCAAACGATTTACCGGTTAGAGTGAGCGCAAAGCCACGTAACTTGCCACCGATCTGGTTTCGATAGGGAAAGTTGGAGTGAATCAATGAATGTTCGTTAGCAGACGAACTTCGAATCAAACCGGTCGATTTAGGGGTCGGATTCAAGCCGGTAGGTTGAGTAGGTTCGATAGGTTGAACGGTTGCCCAAGGTGGATCGACTGGGATCCGTTTGGATAGATTGTAGACCAAACGACGACGATGATCTTCCATGGCTAGTTTCTGACTCTCCCTCTCGAGTCGACGGATGGACATTTGTTTCCTGAGATTCTCGAGGTCTGAAAGGATACGATGGTCCAAGCCGATGGACGATCGTCGGTTAGAATGATAGGAAGACATGTATTCGGTCAGGATCTCGAGTACTTGAGTTTCTTGGAAGACGGCCACTTCATAGATCCAATGGTGATACTCGATCCTAGCGAGATCCAACCTTGCAGACATTTCTTCCATCCTTTGCTTCTCAAGTTGTGCTTCAGATTTAGTTGAGAGGTACTAAGAATGGTTAGGGGATTTTTTTGGCGTAAGTGAGTTATAAGTGGGAGGGGGTGTACGTCAAGATAGAAAGAGGCCGGGAAGGATCAGGTTAGACAAGTTTGAGATCATAGGCTCGAAGAGGTTTGAGAGAGAGAGAGAGAGAGAGAGTTAATTACCTTTTGAAGAGCCTCATCGTAGAGTTTGACGTGTTGGATCAGGAGTTTCTTCCTATGAGGGATTTCCTTGAACTGGTTCCACATCCGACGTAGAGGATCCAAGACTTGAGATTCTAATCGATCCCTACGTTCCTTATCGATCGATCGAAGCTGACTCTTGGCATTATCGTAATAGACTTCCTTCAAGGGTCTAAAACAGGCTGGGGCCGTTTCGTCCAGCTGAGCTCGAGCGAGTCGAGGTGAAGTGGAGAGGGAAGGAAGGGATATGAGAATGAATGGTGTGAGTGTGTGTGAGTGTGTGTGTGTGTGTGTGTGTGTGTGAATGAATGGCTTACGACTTGGAAGGCACTGTCGAGGTGATCGTCACATTCGAGAATGATGGAGAGGCTGAGGTGGAATTGTTCGAAGGCTTTGATGAGAGGTTTGATGGATTTCTTGAGTTGGAGTGCACGATGTTCGAGAGCCAGGAGTTGAGCTCTGAGGAGTGGTCCATCCTGAGGAGGATCGGATGGGTTGTTGGGATGAGAGATGAGGGAGGAGGTAGGAGGATGAGAGTGAGGGAGGGATGAAGAGTTGGATGGATGGAGGTCGAGGGTAGGTGATCTTAGGGATGGAGTAGGGATCGGGTTCGGATCGGGTTGAGAGCCGGAGGATGAGGTGGGGGAGGATGAAGTTTGAATGGATGGATGGATGGGATGATGATCTTGATCGAGGTTAGATTCGAAGGGTGATTTTTGATGGTTTGATTTATGATGATGATTGGGGAGTAAGGAGTTTAATCGAATCTTGTGGTGATGGTAGATCGAGAATAGGTTAGGACGTTTGAACTGAAGTAGGTTGTTAGAGGGAGATGGAGTGAGGTTGGAAGAAGAAGGGGAAGGATGATGGGTGGTCGTAGTGGAGTTGTGATTGAGATTGGATAGATGGGATGAGATGGAAGGGATGATGAACGTCGATGGAGGAGGGGATGATAGGTTGAGGATGGAGGAGGATGAAGCAGGAAGGGTTAGATTGGATGAATGAGGTGGTGGTGGTGGTAGTGGTGGTAGTGGTGGTGGTGGTGATGGTGGTGATGGTGATGGTGATGGTGATGGTGATGGTGGTAGTGTTGGTGGTGGTAGTGGTGGTGGTGGTGGTGGTAGTGGTGGTGGTGGTGGTGGTGGTAGTGGTGATAGGGATGGAGGTGATGAGGATGAGAGTGGGTGATGGTGATGGTGATGGTGATGGTGATGGTGATGGGATGATGATGGAGAAGGTGATCTTGTTCTGATTGAAGTATTCTGCTCCGATCGATTGGATCCTGACTGATTTGCTGCTACTGCTCGTGATGAACACACGCGGATGGAAGATGATAACATGATGATGATGATGATGATGATGATGATGATATCATCCAACTGATTCGGGAATTTTTCTACTTCTGCTTCGACTCTATAAGTAGTTTATCTTAACCAGTTACCTAAATCAATATCCCACCCGGGATCACTTCTCTCTCCCAGCGGTGGTTCATCATGATGACCATCCCATCCCTTCCCCCTACCCCCCCCTCCTGCTCTTGATCATCCATCATCACTTCGGCCTCCCTTCCTTCCCCTTCCGCTCGGTTCCCAAGTCGTCCGTCAGTTTAATCGGTCGACTGCAGTCACTCCGCCCCGTCTGTCTAAACCATGAGTCAATATGAATCTCTCGATTGGGTTAACTGCAATCGGCAGCTGTCACGCTGTGAGCTCCTCGTAGCCTATCTACATACTACATCCACCCAGACTGGAGCGGGTCACCCAAACTACTTGTTGGACCAGCTCCGACTTGCGTCATCGATCATCACCCATCCCCATCATCATCTACATCGCCCCTACCCCCAATCGTTCGCAGCCCGCGCATCCATGCATGCACACGACGAGTTAGAACTATGTATGGATTTAGATAGGATACCATCACCCTCTAATTAGACTAGCTAGCACTCATGAATCAGCACTCCACTCCGGCCGTGAGGGTGAGGTGAGATTTTGATGATCGCTGACGTCATCAGTCTCATCGATACAATCCAAATCGATCGATCAACACAAATACTTCACCCCCCATGGGCACCGGGCGGAGTCCGGCTAGTCGATCGATCGATGAGAATATCGATGCTCGAAATCAGCTACATACATACTTTCAAAACTCCAGCAGCCTCACCACCACTCATCCTACCTGATCAACAACCGACCCCCCCCCCCCCCCTCAACTAATCCATCCCCACTATCGGGCTCGATCTCACACTCCTTCAACACCACCGACCAGATCATCTCGCACGTCTTACCACCAATATCCTGACTGTAGACCGAAAAAAAAAAAACGAAACGAAACGAAACGAAAAAAAAAAAAAAAAACCTTGACAGGATTCTGAGTGTTGGATCTTGTACACCCGGCAGGTTTCTATGAACCTCTACAATGCGATCTGAGCCTTTAATCGACGCCATCGGTCAAGTTTCTTACAGTCTGACAGATTGGGTGGGTGACCCATCAGATTAGAAAGAAGTGATCGAGAGGAGTTGGGTGGTTGAAGGGTCTAGAGTGATGATGAGCTCGAGATCCATCTGGTGATCAGGATCAAGGCCTAGAGATCATCTCGAAATCATCCCTCGAGCAGAAGGTGTGAGATCAGGAGCGATCTGATGACAGTCTCGCACAGAGTGAGACCTATCCTCATCTCTGCCATCACGAGCTCAACCATCCCATCCATTCCTCAACCTTTGAGCTCAACTCGATCTGAGTTCACCAAATCATATTCATCCTTCGTACAGTACATTTCCTCGTAAATCTTTGGCCCATTCCAAATCAACTTCCACCCCCACCCCCCCTTCCGACCTTCTTTCTTTTTTCCCCTGATCCTGCAACATTTGACCCCACCCCCCACCCCCTCCTCCTTTTCCCAAAACCTTTCTGGCCAGGCCAATGTTCAATTCGCAAATTTGCAACCCCCATTTGCTACCTAACAGGGGTCGCGTGGCGCGATTTGCAACCCATGTTGGCTTTCAAACAACCAACCGCTACCTTATACAGTCCTGAACGGCCCGTTGCAACCTAGGCTAGTCGCAAACGGCCGCTCGCTGCCTTCTACAGTCCTGAACGGTTGGTCGCAAGCTGGGCTACTCCCAAACGGCCACTCACAACTTGATTTGGCGTTGTGAACGGCCATTTGCAACCCCAAAGGGTCGCAAAAGGCCTTTCACTACCCGTTTGCGAAAAAAAAAAAAAATTAAAATTAAAATATAAGACAAAATAAACGACAAAATAATCACGAATAAAAATAAATCAATATGAAAAGAATAAAATTAAAGATGGATAAAAAAAAATTAGGAAATATAGATATAAATAGAGCATTAGTTTTCTCACCCATCCAACCCTTTATTTCACGCATTTTGACGTTGGTGTGGGGTTGCACCCCTTTAGTATTTCACACAAAACTACTTTATTTCATGCAACTTTCAAGAATTCATTTTTTTTTTTGAATTCTGACGGTGCAACCCTGTCCACACCACATCACACCACACCACAACATCCCACTACCATACCACACCACATCACACCACACCACAACATCCCACTACCATACCACACCACATCACCAAACACTCCTCAAAACAACTTAAAACTCCAGATACTTCCAAACAATAACATCTCTTTTTCCAATGGGTCAAGAAAACATAAACTCACTTTTCAGAAATGTTTCAGCTGTTCCACCAGGCCCATCCTCCATTATCTCATCTAATCAAAATAGTGATTCAAATCCTCTTTCTCCTTATTCATCTACTCAAACTCTTGATTCCAATCCTCTGGCCCCTCCTCCTGAGCTATCATATAATCAAAAGGAACGGCTGGTTGAGTCTATCCAATCATGGGAAAAGTCCCATGGATATCCCATATCTACCAGAGTATTAAGTTTCAAGAATCAGGCCTTCACTTACCAATTTGATAAATCTGGGGAATATAAACCCAGCAAAGATACCTCCAAATTAAAAAAAAAAAATCAAGAAAGACCAATTGTTCATTCAGGTTATCAGGCAATTTTTCAAAAAGATTTAATTTTTGGGTGGTGAAGGTTATATGTCCAGATCACAACCATCCACCTTCCATTGATCCTTCCACTCATCCCATCCAGGCAACAATCCAAGGGGAGCAAAAGGAGGTTTTCAAATATTTATCCAAAGCGGGAGTTCCCCCTTTAAAAATTTCTCAACTCTCTTATACAAAACTCATCATCACCTATCCATACAAATCTCCCCACAATTCACAACAAAAGATCCCAAATACAAAAAAAATTCCCTTGATGGCAAGACTCCTGTGGAATCAATCATACTGGAACTCAGGAATTCTTATTTTTTACTATAAAATCAACAATGTGGATGGTCAAATTACTTCATTCTTTATCTCACACCCTGATTCCATGAAACTTCTCAACCTTTTCCCTACTCTCAACATGATGGACTGTACATAAAAAAACCAAAAAATTTGAAATGCCCCTTTATCATATTCTTGGGATCATCAATTCTGGTAGAAGCTTCTCAGTTGCATTCTGTTTTTTATCTCAAGAGAAAAAAACAGAAATATGATTTGGACCTGACTCAACTTCAGGAGATATTTGAAGATAAAGAACCTAGTTTGATTGTGACAGACAAGGAACAAGCACTTATTAGATCAATTGAATCAGTTTTCCCCTCCTCTCATCATCTTCTCTGTGTCTGGCAAATTCTCAAGAATATTCAAACTCATTTCAGGAAGCACTTCAAATCTGAAGATGAATGGAAGCTATTCCAGAAGCAATTTCATCGTTTTGGTCTATTCAAAATCTGAATCAAGCCATCAAAAAAAAAAATTCACAACACTTTCTATGGTCTGGAATCCTCCCAATTCTGACTAACTTCTTGAAAACTGGATCTTTCTAAAAAAGAAAATTTTTCTACTATTTGGCAAACAGATAATTTCACTTTGGAAAAACAATTAAATCAAGATTAGAAGGTTCTCACTCCTACATTAAAAGATTCATCAATTCTTCTATTGGCTCTTTCTATAATGTAGTTCAAAAAATTTACAGTTACATCACCATTCAAACCCATGAGAGAGCCACTGAAGCCTCTCAGAAAGATTTCAAGCATCTCATTGGTTGGCCCCCCTGTGTGGATCATCTGTCTGTGAAGATCAGCCACTTTTATCTTAAAATCATTCATTCATCTCATCAAGTTCCTGATTCTTCCACCAATTGCAATAACTGTGATTACTCTTCTTACATGGGTATACCATGTGTTCACAAAGTCAAATTGGCCATCAGAAAGGTTGAACTCTTCCAACTTGATGATTTTAATCCTCAATGGCATGTCAAAGCTCCAATCTCAGTAAGTTTTACTCTTTTTTTTTTAATGGGGGGGGGATGGGATTCAAGCTCAAACAAATAATGTCCTGATTGATTTTGATTTTCCTTTCTCCAGTTAACTGTGAACCCTGAATGAACTGAAGATTCAGCAAAACTTGAAGTTCCAACCAAGGACAGTAATGAAAAGCTATGTTTCACTAAACCTTTTGAAGCATTCAGCAATTTACCACCTGGAGAACAGCTATATTACCTGGTTGAAAGCATGAAGCTGTAAAGTGGAAGATATCAACCTACCCTGATTGAAGAGACAAATTCCACTCAAAGATCAAAAGTTAGAGGAAGACCCAAAGGAGAAGCCAATAATTTCAAGAAGATCTCTCAATCCTCAAGAAAAAGAGATCAATCTGGTTTTGAATATTTAGAAGAAACCAAGAGGAGAGGAAGGCCAAAGAATAAATTCATAGCAAAGTTGAAGGTCAGTCACCAATTTTTTTTTGGGCAAAAGAAAATTTATGAACACTCATCATTAATTTTTTTTTTTATCTTATGTGTTTGGGTTTCAAGAAAATGAAAGGCCATTGAAGGGAAGGGGAAGGGAAAGAAAGAAGGAGGAATCAGAGGGAGAGGTAATTTTATAAGTATACTTATTTTTTCTTGCATGGGTTGTTTTTTTGATGATTCCTTCTCATTTTGTTAACATAGAGTGAATGGCTGACTGAAGAGGAATAGTCAGAAGATGAAGAGGTGCCAGATTTTGATGAAGGGGAAGATTCAGAAGATGAAGAGCTTCCAGATGTGGATTTAATCAAGATGTTGAGCTTTCATTTTCTTTTATTTTAAGCTAATTTGTTGGATATTATTTTTCATTGATTTTTTCATTCAAACCTTTATCAGAGGTCTGGAACCATTGTGAATAAGCAAGTTGCTTCTCCTGAATACAATCCTGGCACAAGAATCAAGAGACTAAAGGTATACAATGAAGATAGTGATGCTCCTTACCATCCTCCTGGGGGGAAGGTATTAGCAGCCCCAAAAATCAGTGAGAAAGTGAGTACATTTGGTATTTTCTCATTTTAAAATTTTGTCTGATTTCTTTTGGGTTTTTTCCTCTAACTTTCCTGCAAATTATCTTATTATTCTTCTGGAATATTTGAAAAAGTATCAATTGAAGAGGTGAGTATTATCTTGAGTCCATATTTTCTGTTATAAAAAAAAAAAATTCTGATTTTTGGTTTTAGTTCCAATACAAAGATTCCATTTCCCCCAAAACAGTCATTCCACATATCTCCAATGTTCAAGATGTCATAGGGGATGGGAACTGTGGATTTAGAGCAGCAGCTATTTTCTTGGGGAGGATCTCAGAAGACTGGATTGAAGTCAGGAAAGAAATGGTGAAAGAGCTTGATTCAAACCCAATCTTCAAGGAAAAAAGATTACTGTGTGATATCTGGGGCAAAACTTTCCATGAAGCAAGAAGGTAGCTGAACCACCTTTATGGCCCAGCTCCCATAAATATGTGGATGAAATTTCCATGCCATGGTTTCCTTCTGTCTGAAACATATGAGTGTCCAGTGGTTCTGTTTTCTTCTTTAATGCCTTGAACATATCTTCCTCTGAATTTCCCTCCCACTCCAAATTCCAAAAATTCTCCTATTTGCTTCATTCTTTTAGAAGAATTCAAGAATATAGTCTCATTCAAGTTTAAGTCTGATCATTGTCCAGCTCCCAGGTTAGATTCACTTTGGAAAAGCTTTGTGACAAAGGATTCAAAATCTTGGAAAACCATTTTTAAGGGAAATTTGGATCTTGGTAATCAGGTTTTTTTACCTCCACAAGAATCAAGTAGAAAAATAAAAACAATCATAGTTAAATGAATTTTAATATTTGTATCCATATTTGTTTGCTATTTTTAATCTTTTGAATGAAGCTTGTAAGGTGTATGAAAGAATTCAGATGATCTTCAAAAAGTATTAATGAACTGTTTTTTTATCTTTTTAACTTTCAAAATTCTGAAAGCTTGAATCACCCAAAAGAAAAAAATTATATAAGCCAACAAAAGGATTCAAAAATCAAGTGAGAAGACTGAATTTTTTGAATTTTTTGTGTTTTTGATGGAATTTTTAACGGTCAAAAATGACATCCAACAATCCTGAAAAAAACAAAAATTTAAAAATCTCTTGAATATTTCTATTAAAATTCTCAAATCTTGAAACACCAAAAAAGAATAATTCAAAATGGAAAACATAATGACCCAAAGGTCAAATGAGAAAATTGATTTTTTTGATTTTTTTTTTTTTTTGCTTTTTTGAAGGAATTTTTTAAGGTAAAATAATACATCCAAAAAATCTGAAAAAAAAAATTGAATTCTCTTTAAATCTTGTTTTAAATTTTTGATATCTTGAATTAACCTAAAAAAATGAAGTAAAAAGGAAAATAAAAGGATTCAAATATCCAAAGAGAAACTTGATTGTTTTGATTTCTTGTGTTTTTTGAAGGAATTTTTTAAGGTGAAAGGATACATCCAAAAAATATCAAAAAAAAAAAAATATTTGAAGAATCTTTGAATTTTGTTCAAAATTTCTGGAAACTGAAAAAAAAACAAAAAAAAACCAACTCAAGTAGCCAACATGATGATCCAAAAACCCATGCAAAAATTTGTTTTTACAGAATTTTTTCATTTTTTGATTGCATTTTTGAAGGGGTTACAATGGCTCCAAAATTACCAAATATTTTTGTTAGGGGTTTAAGAGCACCTTCTATGGGGCTGCGCAGTCAGAATTTAGAAAAAAAAATGAATTCTTGAAATTTGCCTGAAATAAAGTATTTTTGGGTGAAATACCAAAGGGATGCAACTGAGCGCCAATGTCAAAATTTGTGAAATAAAGGGTTGGCCAATGGGTGAGAAAAATAATTCCCTATAAATAAATAAAGATGAATAAAAATGAATAAAAAGAAAAAGAAATAAAAAGAAAATAATATTTTTATTTTTGCCAGCCTTTCATTTATTAATAAAAATACCAAAAAAAAGAACAAAAAAAGAAACAATTTGAGTACCCAAAAAGGAAAAAAAATGAAAAAGGCCTGAAAAAATAAAAGTTCAGCTTTACTAGTTCCTGAAAAAATAGGAGTAAGTTCAACTTTACTAGCCCTAAAGTAAAATTCCCAAAAAATACAATTTCAAATTGACTAGCCCTAAATTAAAATGGCCAAAAAGTACAAGTTCAACTTGTGACTAACCCTAAAGTAAAAGGGCCAAAAAATAAAGTTCAACTTGTGTTAAGCTGATCCCATCACAATAAGTAAAAATAATCCTTATGATGGGATTGGCCCAACACAAGTTGAACTGAACTACATTTAAAATCTCATTCAAAACACTCATCATAATGATATTAAATCAAAAACTTGAACATAACAATGTTCAAAATGTGACAACCCTTCATATTAATAGAATTAAAAGATCAGAATCAGAACCCAAACCCAAATGATTAAATTAATCTATAAGTTAGAATACAAATCCAGTTGATCTTTGAGGTGATCAAACCAACAAGCTGAATTTTTAGAAATCATGGAACTTGGTTTGGAAACTATGGGAAGGATTGGAATAAAATCTTCCTTAATTACAAGCTGGACCCAATGGTTAATATTAAAAAATGAAACACCAAAGAAAAATGGCCACCACCTGTATGCAGGTGGCATTTCTGTATCCAATTGATATCTCAGCGTTATGTGATGCTGTATCTCATCATTAACTTCCAGCAGGTGGAGAAATATTGTGAATAGAGATCAGCAGTTGCTGAACTCATGGCACATTAGTTCATAATAGATTTTAAAGGGAAAGATAGATATGAGCAAAGCTGTTGCTTCACAAGCAGTCCACAGATCATCCAAAAACTACTGCAGTTTGTGTTTGGGAATTCCTTCAAAGTGAAATTCAAAAATTCCAGCAGAGGCTGATTTTTTCCAGACTGGAATTTTCATTAACTGGTCAAAAATTGGGTAAGTCCTCTTACTCACTGCCCAAAATTAAATGTGAAACATGTATTTAGGATAATACTAACACACCATGCTCATAAACTATACAGATCATTCCTTATATAAATCAGCCATTCCTGGCTTTTTTTTCTGTTGGTTTTTTATTCAATAACCTATGCTGGATTAATTTTATTTTTTATACTTCTACTTTCCATTGGGGAAAATACAGAAATCCAAGCCTAAATTGTTTGTTAAAATTTCAGAAAATGAAGAATATTCAAAACAGAAGATGACAAAAGAACAAAGAGAGGAAAGAAAGGAAGAAGAACAAAAGAAGGGAGAAAAAAAATTCAATATCCTCACTTAGATGTGTTGATCACCACCCATGGTATGCACAAAAGGTCAGATTCTTTTTTTTTTTTGAGGGAGAATTTTGATACCAAGGCATGAGGCATGCTTCTTTTTGCAATGTAGAAAAGCAAGAGTAGGGGAAATTCATAAAAATAGAAAAATTCATCAAACTAGTTCTGGCATGAGCAGAAGGGTATCCATTGTGAAAGAAAAAGAAGACATGAATTTGAGGTGGAATGGGGGTAGTCACAAAGGCATGCAATCAACAACCTCAGATGTGTTGGCTACCAGCCCTGGTTACAGAAGAGAGTGTCACTCAATCACAACTTGATTGATAAAAATTGAGCCATGAGAGGACATGTCTTTACCACAGGAAAAAGTTCAAATTAGGGCATATCAGAGTTAAGCAAACCTGCCATTTTTTAATGGTGGGTTTCAATCCAAATCCACCATTTCAAATCCACCATTTAAAATGAAAAAAAACACTTATTTCACATAAGACCTGTCAGAGTTACCTGAAAATAAATGGGTTTTTTCAAATAAAGTACTTAAAGGGTTTCACCATCTCAACCCATAACGTCACATCATCACCCCTGGTTTCAGTCTCCATTCCTACCCTCTTTGTTTCATCACTCTACTTCAATGCTCTCATAGCTTCATCATTCTCATCACTTTATTGCTTTCATCACACCCATCCTCTCATCACTTCCTAACAGTAGAGGCACTCAAGCAAGGAGATTTCTCAATTAATGGGCTTGTAAATCTATTTGATTTATTACTTAGATAAAACTTTCACAAATGAAAAAAAAAATACAATAGAAACAACAACATCAGCCATATTGGTCCTTCTTTCCCAAAATTCTTTCATCAATTTTTGAAGGACTACAATTTTGGAGTTTTAAAGATAAATTGGCTACTTTTTTATTAATTTGGAATGAGCAGCCAAAGTGAGTGTGTGTTGAAGAGGTTTTTTAACTAGGAGGAGGAAATGTAGCCTGATGGTCAAAAATTTGAGTCTGCCAAAGAATTTAAGTAATGCTTTCAGCTTTTGCAAAGTCAACAATACAACCAAGTTTTGGAAAAGATAAAACATGATCCAAATCATTGCAGGGAGCAAGGATAGGATTTCCCATAGATCTTGTGATGTAAGAAAATATCCCATATGTAAAACCATTTAAATCATTCTTATCAGTATGGAGCTTGTTTGAGAAATCATCAAATGTCACAACCACATTGGAAAAATTGTTGAAATCTTGCTCAGTTTCCTTCCACTCAGATGAAGACCAGTTTGGGATTAGATATTAATCCAAAATTTTCTTGTTTTGAGCATGGGCTGAAGTACACAGTGATTGGATTCTTTCAAAGAAAAATTTATTGTGGGCAGGAAGACGCTCCCACATTTAATCATCCTTCTTGATAGTCTCTTCATCAAAACCTGGTTTGCAAGAATAGACCCCTATTTTTGATTTGAAGTCAAAATGGCTTAATCTTTTGAATTTTCTGACAAAAGCTGACATAAACCATTGGAAAAACCTGCAGAGGCACCTTTATCAATTCCATCACAAAATCCACTGGCATGCATACAGCCATTCAAGGCTGCTGTGTTTGTTTTTCTGAGTGAATGGTGGCTCTTTGCCATCTGGTACAAGTCAGAGACAATGTTTTACAAAGTATCCATTTGTGAAGTACTTTTGGTAGCCTTCAGAATGTGGTATTTAAGAAAAAAGTAGGGGTGAAACTGGAAGTTTTTGATAGCATTGACCAGCATGTCAGGGCACATGCATAGTAAGAAAACATGATTGGGTGCAAGATTGTCCTGCAGTGTCAAAAAGTATGTTGTCTCATCAAATCTTTGTGCAAATTGTCTTCTGGCATGGTTGAACCTTTTGTTAATTTTGGATGTCAAAAGTAACATTCAATTTTGGTTGCCTTTATCTTTTTCCTACTAAAATAGTTTTTGATGCATGTGGTGTCTCCTTGGAATCCCCTGAAATGCCAAGCTCATCAAAACTAAAAACTGTTTTTCAGGATGACACCCAGGAATAACAACATGAATGGAAAACCAAAATAAAAATAATGCAGAATCAAAAGTTCAATTAGTAATTTTTTTTGAAAATGATATTGAGGAATAACGTTTAAATACCATACCCATTTTTACCAGACAGGCCTTAATTCCATTAAATCACAATTGATACCTACAAACAACAAATACCTTGTTTTAGAAAAAGAAAAAAAAGTTTACTTACCAATGGGGTGGTGGGTGGTGGTTGTGGTGGATGAGGTGGGTGGTGGTGGGTGGTTTGTGCTGTGTGCTGTGTGGTGGTGCGTGGTGCCTGGTGGCTCTGGTTGATGTTTGTGGGTGAGGTGGTTTTCCTCATAGTAGGGAAGGACCCCAAATTGGAGCTGACAGACCCCAAGTGGGGTCCAGGTGACTATGGGGGGGGGGGGGGGGGGAGCCTGGAGGACATGCATGCCCTTCACCCTTTTTGACCAAAAGGTGGGAAGGGGATTTGAAATCCCCCCCACCAAGCCATAAGTCCAACCTTCCATGACAACAATTTCAGCTAGTCCAAATCTGGCTCTACCTGCTGCTGTCCAACTGTGCCTGCAATCTCCTTCCTTCTGTTCACTCTCACCACTTCAATGGAGATTTTGAATGTCAACTTCTCCTGAATTTCTTTGATTTTGGTATCAAAAGTTCTAGAAATTGCTCTTCAATTGCGCCCCCTGGCTTGCTTGCTGGATGAGGGGGTGATAAAATCCCCCACACCACAAGCCAGTGGCTTGCTCCCCCCTGTTAGGAATGTCACTCGTCCCTGCGGCCAATGTACAACTACTCCCTCTTTGACTACTATCTCCGGAGACCGTTCCCCCCCGGGGGGTCTATGGCGACTCCATAACCTTCCTCCTTGAAGGGCCTGGGATGATTCTTTTCTTTTCTTGTCTACTACAATTTCCTTTGTCTTCCCTATTTCTTTTTCTCGTCTTTTCTATTTTCTTTTTTGTCTCAGTCTCTCTTCTCTGTCTTCCAAGATTTGCCCAATCATCAAGTCATCCACTCTTCAACTGGCCAACTTGACTATCTCAGCTCTACCAATCTACATCAAACCAATAATCGTTGTCATCCCTTGCCTGGTAAGATGATTCGCGTCTCAACCCTATGACCAATCAACAACTTATGTTTCTGTCAAATCAGCTTGTGTGTCTTCCTTGCCTCAAATCCATCTCTTCCAGACCGCTCAGCCTCACTTGTCCAGATTGCTTGTTGGTTGTTTCTTTTCTCCTAAATTCTCATCTCCTTCTTGTTGTGTTTCTGACCTTGAGATTCTAGCCCGTTGGTTCTTAGTTCTCAAATCTTTTCTATGAAATCTTTCCACCCCCTCACTTGCTCGCTGGGCAGGGGGGTGATGAAATCCCCCCCACTGCAAGCTGGGGACTCCCTCCCCCCTTGCTTGCTTGCTGGGCGGAGAGGTGATGAAATCCCCCCCCACTGCAAGCCAGTAGTTTGCTCACCCCTTGCTTGCTTCCTGGGTGGGGGGGGGGGTGATTAAATCCCCCCCACTTTGATCCGGGGCCTCCCTCCCCCCTTGCTTGCTTGCTGGGAGGGGGGGATGATGAACTCCCTCCCACCGCAAGCCGGGGCCTCCCTCCCCCCTTGCTTGCTTTCTGGGCAGGGGGGGGGGGGTGATGAAATCCCCCCCACTGCAAGCCAGTGGCTTGATCCCCCCTTGCTTGCTTGCTGGGCGGGGGGGGGGGTGATGAAATCCCCCCCACCGCAAGCCGGGGCCTCCCTCCCCCCTTGCTTTCTGGCTGGGAAGGGGGGGGGGGTGATGAAATCTCCCCCACCGCAATATGATTTCCAATCTATTGCTCAGTCCATCATGTAAAGATTCACCTGGCATTGCCTTGGCATGTCCCCTGGTTTCCAAAAGGAGGCATTTGGGCTGCTTCCAGTGGCTCCATTGGAAACAAGGAGAATTTAAGTAAGCCCAACTTACTGGTGTGAATGCTGACACACAAGAGGGACTGACCATCACTTACCACTCTGACTAGATAGAGTGAGTGGCAGCCAAAGGCTCAACTTATGGCCATGCTGCCTGACCAACCACTGCCCAACTATAATACCAGGGCATGAAGTTGGTGCGTGCATAAAACGGCTGGAAAACCCTGAAAATAAGTGGTGAGTGGCCATTATTGCAATTTATAGGATAGCTTTGACTGGTGGACAACTGCCATGCTGCACACGTTGTGGAAACCAAAGGGGGCAATACCCCTGGAAGTTGTCCTTGAGTTCCGGAAGTTATTGATTGAAGCATCTGTAAGGAGATTGGATGCAGTCAATCAAGAGAGAGAGAGAGAGAGAGAGAGTGAGAGGGAGTGATAATAAGATGGGTTCCTTCCTTTCCAATCCAATCCAATCTCATGTCATAATCAAGTGATCATCCCTACAACCTGGAGTTGAGAGTGAAGTATTTAAGTCCTCCCTCTCAACCCTAACCTAAGTGCAACCACAAGTAACCAAGAATGATGGAATAAAACCCCTAAGCCACAGAACCCTAGCCCAACCCTATCCCTCCGTCCCCCGTCCCGTAACCCTTGCTCCACCTCCCCCTGCCCCATGCCCTGTCCGTGTTGCCCGCTGGTTTGTCCTTCTCATGATGCGTCCGCCCAACAACCCGTTCCAGGTATCCGGGATGTACCCGTGTGATCCAATCCGTGCGTCTTGCAATGCGCTATCCGCTTGATCCGCGCAAGCCTTCCAATCCGGGCAATCCGTCTGGTCCGCGCAATCCGTCTGGTCCGCGATCAGCGCGATCCTTCCGTCTGCTGTCTCCAGGTGCTGAGCCCAACCGGACCGCTGCTGAGCCTACCTGACTGCTGCTGAGCCCACAGTGCGGCTAGCTGCCACAAGGCCCTACCTATTGCTGAGCGCGCCGCCCGTAGCCCTTTCCCAACTTGGGTCTATAAAAGAGCACCACATCCCCCCCCAACTTGAGTTCTGTGCCCAGAGATCTCCCACCATCTCACCTTCTGTAGTTGCACCCCCTCCCCCACTCCTCGCCAGCGAGTACACTACCCCCCTTCTCCCTTGCTCTCCCCCATGGCGTCCTGCACCTATTGCAGCCGGAATGGCCTTGTCTGCCAGATCATTCCTGGCCGTTGCGCATGAATCCCTTGCCGCACCAGCCACCACCATTGCTTGCTGAGTGACGGTATGCCGTGTGCTCGTCTGCGTGCCCAACCCTGACCCCGACCGTGCAAGAGGGCCCGTCGCAACTCGTTTGTGGTTTTGAGCGACAAAGAAATTTCAAGCCACAAGTCAACCCCGGCTGGCTCCCCCAACGACTCCCTGCCCTGCCCTCCTCCTGGCCCATCCTCGCGCAAGAGCCATTACTTGGGCTCACCATACCGTTGTGCTGGGCCTCCCAGATGCGCGGACTTCCCAAACTTTGTGGTGTATCAGAACGCGGCTAAAACCTGGGCGGCCCGGGTCTGCGTCAACCAGCCCGCGATGGACCCGCAAATCTTCACTTTTCCGGCTGCTTGTCCTCCACCTCCTCCGCAACCAGCCCCGGCTCCGCGTCTTGCCCTGCCACCACTGTCTCCATCCCAAGATCCCCAATCCTCACCCGAGCCATCCTGTCAAGCATCCCCTGTCGTGGTCTCTTCATCGCCCGAACGGGCTCCTTTCCCCAATGCCGCTCCAGGCCCGGACCCCACTCCCCCCGCCGGTACTCCCAAGATCCCAGACTTCATTCCAATTGTTCCGGCCGTCCCCCTTGCAAGGTTTGACGCAATGGCAAATGACGCGGATGGACTCCTCCAGAGGTTCCTAGCCACGCTGCATGGTCACAACGCCAACTCCTGGCGCAAACTTCTGGCCTCATTCCGCAACTTGGTCGCCGCGGCTTGCTTGGACGCGGTGAAGATGATGAGAGCTGGACCAACTTAGACGGATTGCCCCCCCTCCCTTCCTTTCCTTCTCCTATCCTTTCTCCTTTGTATTCAGCGCCTATACACAAAAAGACACACGTTGCGCACAATTGAGTAGCCTTTGGGCTTGTGAGTCCCTTAGAGAGAATAAGAACCGCAGGCAATATCCGCGCCTTGGAGAGAGAAGATTCGCGTGAGCAAGAGAAATTGGCAAAGGTGAGAAATCCGCACCAGTGAGAGTCTGAAAGTGAGAAATCCGCACCAGTGAGAGTATCCGCAAGAGTACATGGGGAGACCTTGACACGCCAGCGTGCATACACAATCCTCAAGAGAGACAGGAAGAGAAAAAAAAGGAAAAGGAAGAATGAATAGATAAGAAGGAAAAAGAGAAAAAAAAGTTTTTTTTTTTTTTTTTTTTTTTTTTTTTTTTTTTTTTTTTTTTTTTTTTTTTTTTTTTTTTTTTTTTTTTTAGAGCCTGTGTCCTGCATCCAAACTCCAACCTTCCACCCCCCCCTAGCTTCCCCCCCAACTTTGCTGCTGTCCTCAGCCAACCGCACCCCCTATGCTGATCACCAGATCTGCGGCACATTGCCTCAACCAATCCCGCACGGGTTCTGAGCGCAAATTGTTGTCCCAAACCGCCTAGGTGCACCTCCCGCAGCCAAGACTCTCCTGCATCCTTTGAGATTCAAGCCCATCCGCGCGCAAAACCCAAAAAAAAGCAAACACCCCCCAAAGTCCTTACCACAACCCGCCGTGGAGGAGGAAAGAGGCTTCAAAACCCTTTCAATCCCAGCCCTCTCCTCCCCCACCCCATCCTCACAACATTCCTTGCCCTTTGGACTGCGCGTGACCGCTTGATCCTTCCGCTCCCCCCCACCAACACAACACTCCTTTCCATTTGCAGTTCCCGCGGCCTTGTTCTCCCCTCCGGAGATTTCTGACCACTCCCCGCCCACCGGACCGCGCGTGACCGCTTGATCCTTCCGCTCCGCGTCCATCCCCCCCGTCCACTTCCTTCTGTCCCCTACTTGTTCCCCCCACCATTGAAGAGGTCCGGCTCTGGTTGCCATCCTTTGGCACGTGGTTTTTCCCTTCTGCCGCTGCCCCTACCCTTTCCAAATGCGCGCTCCCCGCTGTCGAAGAGGTCCAGCTTGGGTTGTGATCCTCCAACGCGTGGTCCGTCTCTTCCGCCGCCGCGTCTACCTTCTTTGCGAGATCCGTCCGCCGTGTCTACCTTCTTTGCAAGATCCGTCCGCTGTGTCTACCTTCTTTGCAAGATCCGTCCGCCGCTTGCCAATTCCCAAACCGCATGGAGCATCCATTTCCCGTTCCGTCGTCCTTGCCCGCTTCCTGTCAGTAGGCCGCACCGGTTCTGTTGAGTCCCGCTTCCCCAACACGTACTTAGCCCCCACTGGGGAAACCAATTCCGCGTTTGAATCCGCTGTCCGGTCCCTCCGTCCCGTCCGCCAACGGTTGTCTTCCTCCCCATTTTTGCACACGCGGGGCGCAGACGCGCTGGGAGACTGAATACTCTCCAGATAGGCCTCAAGGCCCCTTGCCACCTCCGCGAGTTTGCTAGCCCAAGGGATGCTTGCTGGTGGTGGGGCCGGAACGCACACTGCCCTGTAATACAACTCCACGTAATCCAATTCTGCTTGCAACTGGATCCCGCAGCGCGCGCCTGCCTTGTAATCCAATTCTGCGGATGGCTTGAGATTGTCCTTCCAAAAGTGGGAGCCGCGCCTCCCCAATCTTGACAGCATGTCCTCCTTCAGTGCCGGCCAATCCAGGTTCCGGTAGCCTCCCATCTCCTCTACGTCCCAACGCGCTTCCGCATCCTTGATGAACAGGAAAACATGGCGCGCCTTCTCAAAATCCAAAGCGCCTTCAGAGTACGTAATCATTTCATACCATGAGATGAATTGCTCCACTTCTGCAATGTTGAGTCAAATATGCGGGTAAATCCATGGGGTAGCGCGGAGGCCGTGGGAGGAGGAAGGAAGAGAAGCGGCTGTGGGTAGCATCCATGAGTACCTTTGAGATACTTCAACAAAAGATTTTTCCCGGCCAGACCCCCAGATGTGGAAACCAAAGGGGGCAATACCCCCGGAAGTTGTCCTCGAGTTCCAGAAGTTATTGATCAAAGCGTCTGTAAGGAGATTGGATGCAGCCAGTCAAGAGAGAGAGAGTGATAATAAGATGGGTTCCTTCCTTTCCAATCCAATCCAATCTCATGTCATAATCAAGTGATCATCCCTACAACCCGGAGTTGAGAGTGAAGTATTTAAGTCCTCCCTCTCAACCCTAACCAAAGTACAACCACAAGTATCCAAGAATGATGGAATACAACCCCTAAGCCACAGAACCCTAGCCCAACCCTATCCCTCCGTCCCCCGTCCCGTAAACCATGCTCCACCTCCCCCTGCCCCATGCCCCGTCCGTGTTGCCCGCTGGTTTGTCCTTCTCATGATGCATCCGCCCAACAACCCGTTCCAGGTATCCGGGGTGTACCCGCGTGATCCAATCCGCGCGCCTTGCAATGCGTGATCCGCTTGATCCGCGCGTGCCTTCCAATCCGTGTGAGCCTTCCGATCCGCATAATCAGTCCGGTCCGCAATCCATGCGATCCATCCGTCTCCCATCTCCAGGTGCTGAGCCCAACCCGACCGCTGCTGAGCCTACCTGACTGCTGCTGAGCCTGCAGCGCGGCTAGCTGCGGCGAGGCCCTACCTATTGCTGAGCGCGCCGCCCGTAGCCCTTTCCCAACTCGCGTCTATAAAAGAGCACCACTACGTACAAACCGTTGGCTAACCAAAGGAGTCCTCCTTTTTCTTGCCTGCACCTTACAGGTTACAGAGGATATATAAGCGGGGGACATGGTCAAGTGTGATCACAGGGTTCTTTTTGAACAGATTTTTATTATTTGTCAAATTGTTTTCCCATTGAAGCATTTTTACTTTTTGGAAACCTACCTTTGTCATCTTTGGGTGTTCTAAACAATATAAAATCATTATTTTGCCTGGGAAAACCCCCAAGAGCTCACTAGCGTACAATAATATTCCATTCATTCTTTGAAGTACTTGAGAAAAAGGCCAGGTTCTTTCACATAAGTAACTTACCCATCGCCCATTTGCTGAAAGATTTACATAAAATACATAGATATTTGTTTTGGAAATCCATGATGAAATTTGTACTTTGTTGAGTTCCCAGAAATACGCTGCGCCTGTCTACCAGCAAGACTGTGCAACCTGTGGAATTTTTGAGAAAGTTCCACTCTGTTCAAACTGCAAGGTTGATTGCTGAAAATTCAAGAACTGTCAAACTAACTCATAAATTTGTGTTTCAGGGGTCACATGGGTGATTAATCACTTCAAAATTTACCACCCAGCTTAAAATTTGTTGGATACATACCAGTGAGGCCGGATCTGGGAGTAGCAGATATTGGGAATATCCTCACATGACCCATTGGATGTCTATTTTTTGATTTCAATCATGCTTTAATTGCATTTTGAAATGTTCACAAAGTAGGCTACATCAGAGTTGGTAACTGCCAGTTTTCCAATATTGAATTTCAGCCAGATCTTCCATTAAAATATCCAAAAAACCCACTAATTTCAAAAGAAGGATGTCAGAGTTACCCAAAAATGAGTTTCTTAACATGTAGTATATAAATAAACTCACCTTCAGCCACACATCAGACCTTATGAAATAAATAATTTCTCCTGAAATGCTTCAATACCAATATTGATTGTTATGGATTTGCTCTAAACATTTAACCTAATATCCTCAGGTTCCCTTTTTGAGGTTAGCATGAATGCAACCCAAAAATTACACCCTAGGGTAGATTGACTTTTACTAGAATTGGTATCACAAAAATATAATAAAAGAGATTTGTGGCTTATTTTTCAGATAGAGTTGCTACTATAGTAGTCTCTATCAGACCTATGATCAAATGTGTCAAGCTTCATAAGGAAGAAATGGTGGAACAGATAGTGACTTTGGCTATAGAAGCTGAGTAAGGGGAAGAATATTTTATCTTGTCTTATCCTTTACATATTCTTTTTCTTGTTTAATATTGGATGCTGATGAATACTCCTTTGATTTTACAGGTGATGATTGATAAAGTTGAAATTCTTAAGCCAATACTAGGTAACTGATAGTGGTTGATGATGATTGATGATGGTTGATGATGGTGATGATGATGATGGATGATGTTGATGATGGATGATGATGATGATGGATGGTGATGATGGATGATGATGATGATAGATGGTGATGATGGATGATGATGATGATAGATGGTGATGATGGATGATGATGATGATGATGATGATGATGATGATGATGATGATGATGATGATGATGATGATGATGATGATGATGATGATGATGATGATGATGATGATGATGATGATGATGATGATGATGATGATGGGCATCTGTAACATTTCTTAAAATTTTTATTTGCATGACAATTCATAATAAAATGTTACAAAAGCATTATTGTCCAATATTTTTCAATACTGGAAGCCCCAGTTACAATAATGTTACCCTGAGCAGTGAGATTGGATTCCTCAAGGTTCTCCCTTCAAGCCATTTACCCCCATCCAATCCCACCCATTTCAGCAATATGGCACTGGTTCCATTTCAGAATAACCAAACCCTCATGAAAAATTATCACATCCCACCTTTCTCCAACTTATCATTTGATGATCCACTTGGAACCAGCTCTGCTCTGATAACATACAAGCAAATTGCATCCAAAAAAGGCTTGGCTGCAAAGCAACAGTACCTGGCCAGAATGTACTGAATTGGATTATCTTTTCAGCTTTCAGGGCACCTAAGTAGTCACACACCAATTCTTTGACAGGTAATTTGTTTCATTTCATAATCATGTACCTCACAAGCTTCCAAAGCCATCTCCTTCTCTTTCTTGTAGCCCAAAATATTGGGCTACATCAATACATTGGGCTAAAAGACAAGCAGATGGTTTTGGAAGCTTGTGAGATCCATGATGATGAAATGATGAATTTCTATTAATATATTAATTATAAATTATTTATACATTATTCCCAAGACCAACAAGGTTCAAGATCAAAGAGTAAAAAGAAAAAGTTTAATTTCTATGCAAAGAATGATTATGTCAGCAATATGGAGTAATTTATTTATTTTGATTTGGTATAATGTATATTACCATCCCAAATGCTTCTACAAGTATTTAGGGTTCTAAAATTGATTTTTAAAGACATGGAAAGACAGGTATACAAAGAATTTTCTAAAGGAGGAAGTGTACAGTACCAATACATTTTTTGGTTGCCAGAGTAGCTCAAAAATTGCTTTTGAAGTAGAGAAATTGATCCCAACCCCATATTCAGGTATGAAAAAATTCCCATCTTGAACATTGTAGCCCTTGGAGGGAGTAGAAAGTGATCCACATGCTTTCTTCAGCGGTATAAATAAAGCAAAGGCAGATTTGGATATATAATTTTCATCAATATGGAATGAATTGCAGAAGCCATCAGAGGTGAAGGTTAGGTGAGGTGAACAGGAGCTGGTTCCCAGAGGATCATCAAATAAGAAGTTGGAAAAAGATGGGATGCAAAATTTTTTCATGAGGGTTTGGTTTTTCTGAAATGGAAAGTGTGCCATATTGCGGAAGAATCCTCCAAGTATACTAGAAGAAATTTCAGAGTAAGTAATAAGTTTGTCATACTGGAATTTGGCAGTAGAAGTCTTTAGTTCCTTGATGTATTGGCCAATCATTTCAGCTGTTACCATGGCCTTTCTCCATCCATTTGCCCAAAATTTTTCTGCCCGTGATCTTGATGGTGAGCCCACTGGGTTTACAAATTTCTTGCATTGGTGCGGGAAACAAGCAAGAAAGTCAATATCATCATACTCCTGAGGTTATAGGTCCTGGATCAGGGTAAATTTGATATACCCAATAATATAATTGTTCTCCTTATCCATCAGGAGCACTTGAACATGATCAAACAGTTGAAATTTTGATTCAACAGAGACATGGGCCTCTTGTAACTCTTCAATTGTTGGCTTTCTGGGATTTTCAGGATCAATCTGGGGATAGAGCTCACATTTTTTGTAGGACCCATACCTTGACAGAATTCTGGGTTGATGTCCCTTGTCCTTTTTACCTGTCATTTTTTTGGGTAAAGAGAAGGTCCATCTTCAATTTTTACTAAGCTGTTTTTCCTCCAGCAATCTTATAATTGTGATATGCTTTTGTCCTAGTGAATCATGAAAGTAATAATATTAATATTTGAGTGGTATGCATTTCATATTCACCAGGGGAAATATCCATAGCATATAAAATCATGGAATTACAGTAAGAGGAGTACAGAAAAAAATTGAGGCTGGATTGGGAAAATATCAGCTTGGTTAATCAACAAAAATGATAATAACAAGGAAAAAAAATATATACTTCATTCTTGTTCCTGGCCATGAAAATATTGATTTTGATGGTAGCAATTCACTGGGGAGAGGAATTGGTATGCTTGGGGAAAAGATGGTGATCTTTTCACAGATGGAAAAGATGTAATTTGTGGATGTTAAAAGTGGAAGTGGAAGTTAAAGTCAAGGGGTGGGATGGGATGGGGGGAAATGGCTTGAGGGGAGAAAGAGGACCTATTTAAGTACTTCTTGATGGATGCTTCAGCCAGGTGATTGAGTAGTGGGTGGGGAAAAAACTCTGTGGCATTTTGAATATGCAATTGATCTAAAAGTGCTGAGTGGTGGGTTAGGGCTTCAGACAGTCCAAATCCAATAGTTGAACTTGAGGAATTGAATCTTATTGCTCAGGGGAAAATTGTTGTAACTGGGGCTTCCAGTATTGAAAAATATTGGAAAATCTCTATTTTGAAAATGTTGAGTATGAATTCTCATGCAAATAATTATTTTAAGAAATATTATAAATGGAAAATACATCTAAAATTATGAAGAAATTATTCAAATTACATGGATGATGACACAGTAAAGCTAAAGAAACTCAGAGAAGAAATGAAAGCACTTATATCAACCATTTGAGCTTGGTAACCCAGAGATTGGAGCGGTTTCTAGGCTGAAAGGCATTTTGGAAAAGGAATTTTTGTTCATGTGGTTCACATAGTCATGAGCAGTAGCCTTGGCTAGATCATGCGGGGTGAGTAATTTCAATTTGCCTGTATCTTGAGGGTTCTCAGATATACTGAGCATGATGGATCAAATTTACATTTGAAGGTGAGCCCATATGGGTTCCTTGGCTGAAGGTATCCCATCTGAGACTGACTGAATATTTTGAATTAAACAGAGGAGTTCATGACAATCACATTAAGAAGCAATCCTTCTGTCTCTTGAATCAATGAAGATCCCCCAGATTCCGGCAAGCAGTTAGAAGAAAAAAGGCAGGAAATTGTGGGGGCATTCTAGTCGAGTCAATTCAGTGCAAAATTGTTCAGTTGAAAATTCTGAGACTGTGAGGGAAGAGTTGTCAATAGTGGATGCTGGAGGTCCTTTGCAATTGGCCTTTTTCTTCTTGCCCCTGGTGAGCTCCTTTGGGTCTTTCTGGGAATGAGCCTGAAGTAAGGTAAAGCTGATCATGATATCAATAATGATGCTTCCTAGCTCTTTAAGAAAGTCCCTTGGCTCAACAGGCGTAGCCTTTGACTGATTGGTCTCAGCTTCTTTGTCTAGAACCATGTGATTCTCTATTGATTTGGGCTGGAGTGAATTTGGCAACTTCTTGATGCTTTGGGGCCACATGACCATTTGTAGGTTTTCCTTGAAATTCAAGATGGGAGATGTGAGAGAATGAGGAGTCTGTGCAAACAGTTCATTTGAAACTGTATGCACTGAGAAAGCAACTGTATTGCCTTATTTATTGATGGATTTTCCAGTGGGATGGTCCAAGGCATGAAAAAAGCGCACCAGATTGGATTCCAGATGAGCTGTTTCCTGATCTAGGGGGGGTGCGCCAGAAGGACAAGTACAGCTGTTCTGCAGGTGTTAGAGGGCATGAAGATTGATGATGCCTGGTACCCACCAAGACTCATGTGCACCAAAGCCTAGAAAACCTGTTGCTTTGAAATGAAACAGTGGTCATTAGAAAAAAGGAATCTTGGGAGTTGATGGGATATTAAAATAAAACTAACCTTGCTGGCGGATTTCCCAAAACCAGTTAACATACTAAAAATTGGCTGAATGGGAGATGTATCAGGTTTCTGGTGGTTCCATAGCAGTGGTGGTCTGGAGATGGAAATCCAAAAAGTGCTTCACTGCATCCCATCTCCTTTGGAGTTTCTTTGGAGATTTCCAACCCTTGAAAGATTGAGTGATTGAATGAAGCTGCTTGCATATTATTTTGTTGTAAATGATGGTAAAATAACTTCTACTTGCTTGATCATCAAAATCATAAGTTGGCTCCTGATCTTGGGGAGAATCTTTAACAGAAAAAATGGGCTGGCAAGAGGTTGGGTCTGGTTCAATCAATAATCTTGATTGGATTTCTTGAATTGATCTGGGGCCGTCTGGGATTTCTCAGAAGTGACTTGGGGTTCCTTTGTGGTTGCAGTGGGTTGGGGTTGGGCGGAGAGGGAAGGTGCTGGAGTTATTTGGATTTCTGGTTGAGGGGAGGGTGAAAAGGTTTTGTGATTTGATGCTGTTTCAGGGGAGGAGGAGGCTGGATTGTGATTGCCTTTTATTTGTAGATGGGGGGTCATGTCCACAGGTGGATAAGTCAAGTGTGGATGTTTTTGAAGTGGCTGTGATGGGGGCTGTTGGGACAATGAGGATCTGGGTGTGATTCTCAGCCTTTCTGTGCGAGGGAGAAACCTTTTAAAATTGTATTCTATGGAAAAAAAAAACAAATCAGACCTCCAAATCTGAAAATCTGAGGAATGACAGTGGGGAAAAAACTAGACTTTTCTGATATTTCTCAAGCTGGAATTTAACCTATTGATGGTATCTTGGATTGAACTGGGGATCCTGAGGCAAGCACAGGTAGTGACCATCTCTTGAATAGTATCTAAATTCTGATAGAATTCTCCCTCAGTTACTTCCTGGACTTCTGATGCGGGGTGGGACTTGTATGCAGGTGCCAAGAGTTTTTCACCTTCATGAGTTGATGGTGAGGACTCTGTTGATTATGAAAAGGCATTAGTCAATGAAGGCCAAGGTCAGTATGGAGGGGTCTTTCAATTTGATGAAATAAAAAACAGTGTGTGCACAAACCTGAAGGTGGTATTGCTTGTGTTGGAGTGGTAGATGCCATTTTGAGGGAATTAATAAATAGATGGGAAAAAGATGTGAAGCTGGATCAAGGGGTATTGGGGAATGGAGAAAAGTGGAAAAACCTGAGATAAGGGAGGGATATTTATAGCCATTTACAAGAAGACTTGTTTCATTTCCTTGCTGCAACCCACCAAACAAACAAATCTGCTGACCATGTCTACATGATGTGACATGCAGATCCATGGTCATTTGTGTGTTATCCTGATGTGAAATGCATGTGGCTTGCATTATCTTGGTATAGAAATGTGCATATTTAATCCTTTCTGACTTGTTGCATTGGCTGACAAATAATCCAGAACATGGGTGGTTAATCTGTTTGGAGGCATTAGGATGTGGGCAAAAAGGAATTCCTAATGGATGGTGACCATGAAAATTCTCTACAGATGGCATACATTGGAATTCAATGTAAGCACATTGAGCTGAAAAATTTGAGATTCCATCATGGTCACCAACCATTGAAACTCTTTATGAATCGCAATTATTTCTTCTTCTCATGAAAGACTGCAACCATTAGAATGTCTCATAAAAAGTAACCAATTTTCTTCTTAGTGGTTGCTAACAATTGAAACTATTTATGGATGGTGAAAATTTGTTCTCATGATGGACTTCCACCATTATGATTCCTCATAAACAGTGACCAACTTTCTTCTTAATGGTTGCCAAAAATTTCAGTTCTGTATCAATGGTGACAATTGATTCTAATGACCAACTGTGACCATTAAAATGAATAATAAATGGCAAGCAATTTTATTCTTAATGGTTGCCAAACATTGCAGTTCTTTATGGATGGTGACAATTGATTTTCATGATTGACTGTGACCATTAGAATGGCTCATAAAAAGCCACAAATTTTCTTCTTAATGGTTGCCAACCATTGATTCTCCTTCCAGAATGCAACCATGAGATTACCTCATGGATGGCAACCAATATTCTTCTTAATGGTTGCAGATCAGTGAAATTCTTTATGGAGGGCAACCATTGGATTTCCCCAGGGACAGGGCAAATGGTGCTTTAAAGTAGACAGTCATAATTGAAATTCCATATAAATGGCAACCATTGACCGCCCTCTGGGGGGCATACATTTTAATGGCTCTAGGAAGAAATTATAAGAGTTCTTTATGGTTGGAAAACATTGAAGTGCTTTTATCATTCATTTCAACCATGAAAAAAAGCCTTTAAAAAAAAGCTAATGTGAAGTGACCATGAATATCTATCATAGATGAAGGAGGTTAAAGAAATTGGAGCATGTCTTCCATTGAAGTGGTTCAATGTCATTCACATGTCACATCCAGCACAAGAGTGGCACACACAATTTCATGCAGTGTACCATCTTATCTACACATATGGGAGTATTGGTGACACGCCGTGGAAATACAGGCATGATGTGAATCTTGAGTAAACATTACTCATGGAATAGTGGAAAAAATTTAATTCTCAAGAATTGTGATGCAAAATTAATGTACAGAATAGTGAGGAAAGAAGAAAACAAACAAATGAGTGAGATTGGGAAGAAGGAGATGAGAAGCTGAGAGAGAGGTGATTTAGGTTTCATCCTGCAGGGATTGGAACACTTCCCTTCAATCTCTGGTGGTGATAATAGTTAACCTGAATATAATATGAGAACCATTTTCTGAATCAGTGGATTGTAAGGTTGGTGGGTATATTTTCATGAAAAAAAGACTTACTGGGCAAGTTTATCCTTGTGTTTCTGAATCTGAAGGAGAGAGGCAAGATTCAGAGAAGTGCATATGATGAGTGGAGTATGAGGAAATTACCTTTTGAATATTCTACTTGATGGTATTAGGTGAAATCAGGCAATAAACCTGCACTTGCCTTGTTTGACCCATTTGATACAGCCAATCAAATTCCTGTGCCTGGGTTGTGGGGTTCCAGCAGGGTTCCTATGTAGATCAAATCAATGTAGGCCAAGTAAATGGCAAAATTCTAGAAAGTATTGGGTGCTTACTATGATGAATACAAGATTGGATGATGTGATGTTGATTCCAACAACAGCTGCCTCAATGGAGGCAAGTAGCACATAAGTTGTGGCACTTGCAAAAAAAAAGGCTCAAGAATTGGTTCTTGATGTTTTGCTGTCAGCCCTCCATCCAGACAAAAGGAGGAGATTCCTTATTCATCCAGTGTCATTCCAATCCTGCACATGGTGGGTGAAAATGAGCTGTTAAGTGGGGTATGATTGGAAACAGGAGAAAAAGATGGCAAGCTTACAGATCAAGGTAGCGCATCCAACACAATAAGACCAAAACTTTTCTTGCTCTGGCTACCACCCCCAATCCTGGCTGAATCATCCCTACGAGCTGTTTGATTTTGGGGCTCTCAAGGCAGTTGTCAATATCAATGTGGTGGATTATTGTTTAAACCCCAATTCTGTGATCTTGGGACCCAACTCTTCTGTGAGGATGAATATTCCATTTTGGTCCATGATGACGTTGGTGTCTGCCAAAAACAAATGATCACATGCTTGAATGAGCTGGCCAACATCCTTGAGTATTGACACATTTGTTGGCTTGGATCAATCAGCAGGTGGCTCATTCTTGATGTTGGAAATCAATTTCAACCTCCTGGATGCCAAGATCCTTGCTATCCTTTAGCTACCAGAGGTGATAGAATAAATAATAAATATATTATTTAATAAATGCAGCAAAAATCCATAAAATATTTGGATAAAGCTTATTGCAAGTTTAATTGGTTTGGATATGGTTTATTGTTATAAATCAATATAAATAAATTGATTATTGAATATTTTGATAGAGGGGCCACAATTATATTGGGGATCTTTAAAACCTCTCTTCAGGGAATTCAGTATGAAAACATGTAGGCCTGGTTACTTTGGAACCTTTAATTTATATTCTTAAAAGATATATTGCCCAAAGATAATATGTATATAAAATACACAGTGGAGTGGAAGGGCTTTGTAACCAAGCTAAAACGATAGTGAAAGGATAATAAGACTCACTGGTATATTATTAAATCCTTTGAGTACCTTTTTGGGACCTGCACTGATGGGTTAAACCTGTATACTGGGTTTATAAGGTTGTTCAGCAGTTTAAATTGATATAAAGGGTTGGGGATGGATATTATTAATCAGACTAACGCCATAAATCACTTAGTTATCTCTTATAAGTATTTGATTACCTTGGCACAGTGTCTGGATATAAATATAACTGGGTCTCTGGGCATCAATCACCTAAAAAAAGGGGCCTTTATTTATATCTTTTTGGGTCTCATTTCTGTCCCTATGAGAGCTATAGGGTCTCAAGGGGACGGGTGCTAAGGCTAGCAGGGCAGCCAGTGCTGGCCCTGCATATTCTCTAGGCTCTGTAGCCTGGGTGGGAGCTGGATCAGTCCGGATCTGGAGCTATTTCCCATAATAATTTAATAATTTGTTGGGAAAAAGTGCCTAGTTGGTCATATGATCTTCCTTTCGTCAGGTATGTCATGAGAATTTAATGAAATTTATTGAATGATCTAATTGTTGAATATTCTAAAAAGAGTTGGATGTCACATGGTTCCTGGTTATGTCACTCTAAGTGTAAGTTTTGGTCCTTTAAATTTGTTAACATCAATTTTCAAAATTGGTGTTGGTTTATTCAAATAATTTACTAAAAATGATTATTTGGAATTTATATGTAATATATTTATTTTTTAGGTTAAGGGAAAGCCTACGGACATGAAGATGTCTTTAAAATTTCATAAAGGTCATGGGAAGAAGTTTATTAGACTCTTCTAATTTGTTGATGGTTATTTTCGAAGTTCAATGATTTTTTGTAAAATAATTTATTTAAAATAGTTCCTTTGGGAACTTTAGTAATACTTTTACATATATGGGTTCATGAGATTTACAAAAAACATTTGGTGTCATGAATTCCTCATTTATGTCAAGATAAGATAGGTATGCAAGCCTCCAAAGTTGTTAGTAGTCTTTTTCGACATTTTATGTATTTATTTATATAATTTATTTAAATATGTAAACTCATCCTTTTATGTATTTTTAATTGATTTATCTACTTTTTTATTCACGTTCTACGCGTGGAGATAGTTATCACATACCCTGGATCTATTAGTATGGGTAGTAACCTGTCTGATTGGTACCTTGGCAGCGGTTCCTCATCCTGTGTTGATGGCTGTCGCGCCTGTTGCTTTGCATCTTCCTGCGGTTGCGCATTGGTCACCTGCCCGGGGCTGCGCGCCCGCTTGTCAGCCGTAACTCTCACGCATTCTTATACTCTGGCATCTGTCGCGCAAGTGCATAGCTCTTGCAGCTGCGCGCGGGAGTGTCGACAAAATGCTTTTTTGTCAATAACTCCCAAAATATACAGAATTCTCTAATTATGACTAAATTTTAGCTATGAAACCTAACACTGGGATTTTAAGATAAATAATTACAGTGGCAAAACATGCACTGGTGGCGCCGTGGGCTACAACTTCACTATTATGTGATTTAAGATGGGTAAGGAGTAGGAATTGGAGGGTAGGGTTGCTGAGTGACCCTACCTAAAATTAGGTGAGGAGTCCAAATCTTCAATAATATTTTGGATATTCATACTCTTTAATTTTTTGTTTATCAATTGTAATTAATTTTCTCATTATTGGTGCTTTGTCAGCTAGCTCTGACATAGTAGCAAGCTGAAAATGAATTGGTACTGGAGTTGACAATAGAAGCCTTTGGCTGCGGATGAGAGCGGTTTCTTGACGTATTTCTGAGTAATCCTGGGGAGATTTGAAAGCTCATCAACCTTTGTCCTTTGAATAGTGGTGTGTTGGAGGACCATTTGTATTGAAGAAAAGTCCCCCTCTTTTAGACAGGGCAAAAGGGTAGTTGCCCAGTTGCTGTAATCATTTTATAGACTGATACCCAGGAAGCTAAGGAGTGAGAGGAGATCTTGAAGGAAGTTTTGCAGTGGTGTTCCTGTGAAAAAAACTCTACAATTGGTGGCAATCTAGGTGACCTCTTGGGGCAGTTTTGCCTTGGTATTTCATATAGTGCTGTGATGCAAGTGAATTTCAGTCAGTTCAGTCCAAAAAAATATACTAGGGTAGGAAAGATGGCAAGATGAAGTTTGGACTTACTGTGCCTCATCCAAAATAATCCTGAACCAGTTTCTAGAGAAGATGATGGAGCATGGGGTGTTGGGGTTGGCTTGAATTTTGTTGTACTCAAATGAAACCAGGTTATATGATGTCAGAATCACATCTGCATTTTCCAGTAGACAAGCAATTGTCTGATACGGCCATTTTCCAAGGTAGGTGAGAATGTTGATGGCCTTTGACTGGGTATGCTTCATAATCTCTTTTTTCCAATTTTTCAGGAGGAATGGGGGGGTTATCAAAAGTGTGGCTTGATACAGAGTTTTCTCAGGGGGGGATCCAGAGGGAGGCCATAGGTCTGTGCTTGCAGCAAGGTGGTTTCAATGAGTGAAATTGATTATGTTGTTTTACCAAGACCAATGTTGTTGACCAGGATAGATCCAATTGGAAATTCTGGAATGTACTCATGCCTTGCAAGAGCCATGCTTTCAAAACTGATATTGTTATCCCATAGTGCACCACTATCAATTGAGGTCCTCTTCCACAGAGCCAAGGCAGATGCAGCACATGGTGATTCCCTATCAAGGAGGAAAGCAATTCCTTGAGACTGATGTGGTAGCAATGGGGTTTTGATTACATTGGCAGGAGGAGAAAGGGGGTCCATATCACACCCACTGGGCACCACAAGTAGAGCGGGGTTGTAATTTAGCTCTTTGATAGCTGAGGGGAGGTCTACAATTTCTGTGGCAAGGTTTGAAAGGGAGATGGAGTTGTTTTTTGTGGGATTGTATCATGGAGGGAGTTCAAGGGTAATGAATGAGGAAATAATTGAGGTGGTGATGGCCATGAGATCAAATTCGCTTCAAAATACCAATAATGCCAAATTGAATGTGACATCAGGCTGGGAGGAGACATGCAGAGCTTCCTCAAAAAAGATCTGGGAAGCTTTCTGGTTGAGAAATTCCAAAGTGAATTTGTCAGAAGGACCACATGAAGTTTGATCAGGGATATAAGGGAGAAGAAGATGTGACAGTGGAAGTGGTAAGGAGCCAAAAGGTTGATATAGGGTTGGGATTCTGAAAACAAGTTTGCCATCTTGGCGGAGAAGGGAGAACCAATGAGTTGATGGGTTGGAAATGAGATAGGGAGTAACAGTTTCAGGAATTGAGCTGAGGGTGGTTTTGAGGAGGCCAAGACATTTAGAAGAGAAGGAATGAATTTCTAAGGTTTAATGAGGTAATTTGATATGTAAGGGAATTGATAAAAAGACAGATGGATGAGATATGTGGGAGATTGTGGGAAGAACTATTATTGCAAGGGGGAAGAACCATGTTTGAAGGTGGGTATTAATATCTTTGAGCTGACCAGGAGTTGGCTCTGTGGTAGAAATTCATGTCAACAGATTGTTTTTTTGGTGGGGGGAGCTCTGTGGCTGGATTTGCAGGTTAGTGGAGTAGGGGCATGAAATTCTGATATCTCTGAGAAATTCTGATATCTCTGAGCTCTTCATCATGTGGGGAGCTTTGCCTCAGCCTGGATGGGCCATTCAAATAGGGTATGCTTTTGTTAGATTCCATGGGGAATAGTATCATGCCAATGATGTACACCATTGTTGATAAAACTATATACAGTTCTGTAAATGAGGGGCGTATGACGTCATAAAATTCAGGTGTATGCAAATTGTAAATGTGGAAGTATGCATAATGATGGGAGGGTTGAAATCTCACTTGTGTCAATTGTGGTAAATGGTCTGTGCCAAATCAATTTGAGAGGGTCTAAAATGGACTTGTATGCTGGGTGGAAAGCATACAGCTGCATTTTTGATTGATCTACATGGGTTTAACAGCAAATATGCTTGTGAAGTAACAGTAAACTTAAATGTGTAAAGAATAAAGAGAGCTTGAGCTCTAATGAGATGAAAGGATTAAAGAATGAGTGAAAGGGGCTTGTAACGTCAAGCATGACGGACCTGAGATCAGGAGGAAAAGGACACTCTGGTTGATGTGTTGTCTGAACAGATGATGAATTCCACTTGAGGGCACTGGTGTTTATATAGACTAAATACACTATAGGCTGACAAGTGGTTGAGTACAAAAGGAATAAGGTAAAATTAGCATAAGCAGTTTAAGTGACATAGTAAGTGAAATTCTATGACTAAAGAGTCTGATAGCCATGACTAAACAGTCTGATAATCACAATAGTACAACACAGCCCAGTTACATTTTACCTGTTGTTTTAGTACTTGAAGGTTAACAATAATAAGATCAAATCAATCCAATCAATGGTACTCTGAACTCCAGCAAAAGTCACATAAATGAAAAATCAAACTCTAACAAATTGTACACTGGGCAGCCCACTTACAACACCTGAAAGGATCATTGTGCATAGGACATAGTGAGATTGTGGATTGGGTGGCCAAAGTACAGCTCTGCTTGCAAGTGCTCAAAAAGGTTGTGGGCATAAAATAAGCCGTGTATCAGAGCTGGCTTGATATTCCCTCATCCGTGTGAAGGAAAAAAAAATGGAGTTGTATGCTGGCCCTCCAGCCTACAACTCCTAAAAGGATCATTGTGCATAGAACATGAAAGCTTATTATTACATAATCTTGTGTGTTGTATTTTGTATTACTGCACATAAGGTGATGTACATGCTCATCCCTTTGCTCAGCAATTCAATTTTTGAGCATAGCTTATGGGCTGGATTAGACTGGGTTTATATTCACATATGGCAAAGATGAAATCAAAATTTCCCATTCATTTGGTGTTTGACATCCTGAAAAGCATTGACTGAGTCACCCCAAAATTCCTGCAATCCAAAAATATATAAGAGCAGCCTTTCCCTCCCATTTAAATTCTTCCCCCACCATCTCAAACACCCATTTTAATTCTTCCTGCATCAATCAATCCATAAATCCATCCATCCATTGATCCATTGATCAATCCATCTATCCATCCATCCATACCATCACCACAAGAATTCTCCACTATGTCTAAATCACCTGTGCACAGCAAACCCACACCCTCAATTCCATCTTCCCAGCCCACTGAGCCCACTGGAGATCAACCAACTGCTGATCCAGTACACACTTAACCCCCATCCTCAATTCCATCTGCTCAGCTTTCTGAGACTGCTGGAGATCACCCAACTGCTGATTGCCCAGAAATCATCACCCCAGACCATGATTCTGTCAGAATTTTGATCTACTAGTAGTGTTGCCTGAATCTTTAGTGCAACCAGTCCTGTAGTCCTCCATGTTGTGCGGTCTCTGATGACCTAGTATTGAATGTCTCCTATTCATTTCTATTACCTTGTTCAACCACTTGTCAGCCTCTGCTGTACTTAGCTTATTTAAGTCAGCTGAACCACAAGTGAATGAACCGCATCTGTTCTTCCCTACACTGAACCGGAGTGCCCCCTTGACTCCTAAGATCCGCTCCTCTTGGCGTCACAAGATCTTTCCTCACCTCCTCTTAAGTGTTTCAACCGGAGCCTTAAAATCAAAATCATTCACGGTTAAAAGCCAAAGCTTCCCTCTGAATCATGTCCAAAATCATCGCCAACCAAAAACTTCTCCTTACCGTCAACAACTATTATACTTGGTCCATTGCGATGGAAGGCAAATTGGACTCCATTGATGCATTAGAAATAGTTCTCAAAGAATTTTCTCAACCCTCAGAGTCTAACAATGCTAAATTATTTGATAGAATTAATTGCAAAGCTTACAACCTCATCCTTGATCATATTAACAAGGATAACCTCTCCTACGTTGCTGGTTCATTTCCCTTGGCTGAAAAACATTTGTTTGTCAACCCAAAAAATGAAACTGGTTGGTCTGAAGCTGGAAGAGGAACTTACTATCATCCTCACCTTGTCAAAGCTGCCCTCCAAATTCAACTATCTGAAGAAATCCAATGAATGCGAAAACAAGAACATCGACTACATCTTGAAGAGACTTGAGAAGGATGAAGCTCAAGCTAAAATCAATCCCTTTGATCAACTCTCAGACCCCTTTCACCATGCACTGTAAAATAGGCCGGCGGTCTGCCCTCATTGAAACAAGCCCGGAAATCCTGCCAAGAACTGTTGGGTGAAATACCCTGAGAAGGCTCCTAAATCAATGTTGCGTCCAGATTCAAACAATATGGACAAAGCTCATTTTTACACCCTCTAGATCTTATAAACCACCTTTTATTGCTCAGTCTTTGGTGAAGATCCTTGTCATTTTTCCCATTCGCTTGCTCTTGGCCCTTTCTAAATCTTTGATTCAGCCATTGCTTGGGTCATCATCTTGCCAACTCCCTTCTCTGTTGCCTACTTGATGCAATCACGCCCTCAACATCATCTCTGTTACCATCAATTCTCCTGGTCAACTCTTCAAGTACCGACTTTCCACCATCATTGTCACCTTAAGTCAACCAAGTTAGATTGCTACTCAAGTTCTCCGGTTCAGCACTACCTCAAGTCACACATAGTAGTGCTAGGTAGTCTCATCCTTGAGTTCTTCGTCTATCATTTTCCTTTGTGGGTAATTCATTTATATGGCTCCTTTGTGGGAAAATTTTTCAAGTTGTTGCTCAGAATAGTCTGGGGTTCAGAAATTATGATTGGAATTTTTGTGTAACTTGTTGATGTAATAGGCTCTATTGTGGGTTCAATTGTAGTTCAAAAATCACAAGATTTCCTTCCTCTCTAATGGAATATGCCCTTATTGTAGTGTTCAAACATCTCTTCATACCAGGTGGTAATGTTGGATTTAATAGACATGCAAGAGTCAAAAATTCTTCAACTCTTTATTGTGTTTTAACTCCCCCAAGCTTCAGTCAAGGGGGTGTGTCAGGATTTTGATCTACTAGTAGTGTTGCCTGAATCTTGAGTGCAACCAGTCCTGTAGTCCTCCATGTTGTGCGGTCTCTGATGACCTAGTATTGAATGTCTCCTATTCATTTCTGTTACCTTGTTCAACCACTTGTCAGCCTCCGTTGTACTTAGCTTATTTAAGTCAGCTGAACCACAAGTGAATGAACCGCATCTGTTCTTCCCTACACTGAACCAGAGTGCCCCCTTGACTCCCAAGATCCGCTCCTCTTGGTGTCACAAGATCTTTCCTCACCTCCTCTTAAGTGTTTCAACCGGAGCCTAAAACTCAAAATCCTTCAGATTCCTATTTTAAATTTTTCATGTTTGCCTCACTTACTGAGCAGACCTCCCTTAGCCTTGCTTCCACCACCCCCACCAAGGGTCAAAGTTTGGGGCATGGAATCATCATCAAGCTGCCAGTCTGCACCCCCACCCCCATCCCTGGCCCAGACCAATGGCTTGATGAGCACACAGGAAGCCTTGGTTGTCTCAAAGTCTAACTTCCTTGCCAATAGCAAGCGGCAAATGGGAAAGCCGCTTAAAATGGAGGACAAAAAATCACTGCCACAATCAGTTTGAGACATGGCATTTAATTCCTTTAAGGGTATCCAAGATGCAATGGCCTGTGATTTGAAATGCTTGAATGCTAGTCTAAATCCTGGCTGATCCTCATTGTGTCCTTCACCAGTGGTTGAAAACAGTGATGACCTCCCTCCCAAAGAGGAGGTTCAGATTGGGTCAGGGGAACTTCTCACCAAAATATGGGCTGAAATTGCCACTGCCAAACCCAACAAGAGGAGGCAAAGATTTTCAACTTTTATGGAAATTGAAGAAGAGGAAAGTACCTCAGGCCCTGCTTCTCCCCCACGCAAGCAGCTCCAAAAGAAGTGCCCTCTGAAGAATCCCAACCTCCACTCTTTACCACTGAAGTCCCTGCAGAGCAGGCCTCCATACCCACTCCCCTTGAACCAAATGTTACACCAGTGGTACCAGACTCCCAAAGCGCCAAGGGGGCTACTCCTGCCACTTCCATTCATCCTTCAAATTCCCCTAGTGAGTCACTTCCATCAAATCCATTCACATTCCTTCCCTGATTGCCAATTACTGTAGCTCCCTCCATATATTTGCCCACACTGTTCAAAAAATACCAGGCTGAACTCCAGGAAGCAATTAATCCCTTTGCAAATGGAATCATTGACTCAAAGTGCTACAAGGGCGCTGTTGAGGCAGCAGTGCACCTCTTTGGATTATGTGCAAAATAAAACCAAGAATGGGGATCTTACCCTTGATTATTATCTCACACAATCCATTTAAACAACATCAGTGCCGTTATTAAGGAATGGATCAGAAAATTGGCTGCAAGTGGTAAGCTTGATTCCACTGGGATCCTTTGCCCTTACAGTAGCCAACCTCTCCTCATTCCTAAATATGCAAATCCATTCCCACCTTGCAAATCTGAGCCATATTACATGCCAGATCTATTTTCTCTGCCTCTTCTCCCCAGGTTGCCGCCCCACCGGCCACAACCATAGGAGCTAAGCTGCACAATCTCTGGATCCACCTCACTCACCCTCCAGAGTTTTCTCAGGTTAGATATGCACAATTATGGTTCCAATCCATTCTCCTGATCTCAAGAGAGCTCACCCATCCACCAGCATTTATCCAACCGCCAGATTCTGAAGATAAGGCAAGCCGTCTCAATAATCAAGTATTTTGCTGCTTTTCTTGGCTCATATGAAGACATGGCTCTGATTGAAGGACAGCCAGTTCACAGCCCTAGTCATGAATCTGGCTTCAGCTACCTTCAAAAATTGGTTGACAAAATCTACCACCTGCTCATTGCATTTTCTCTCCTGTGGATAAAACTTTGATTGGAGGGGTCTCCCACAGCAGTGGCACCACAGCAGGCCAAGTTCAACACCATCATGGTCACCATCCAATCACAGCCCTACTACCACATTCTTGTGGCCTACCTTGTTTCCGCGATACGTGGGCTCTTGCCAATACCATCGGAAATTAGAAAATTTCCCCTGGTTCAATAACTCCTGCTCCTGAGACTTGTCTCCAAAGCCAACCAGCTAGAGTCAAAGGAAATCAAGGAACAAGTATGGAAGTGGACAAATTCTTGCATAGTGTAGCTTATCCAAGAATGCTTTGTCAGTCCTGAATTTTCTGCCAGGAACACGGGTATCCCATTGTGGAAATTAAGAGTGAGATATTCCGCAAGTTGTCCCTAATTTCTGGATTTGATGGTCCTAGCGTCTGTAAGGATAAGGATGCACATTTTAAAGAGAGAGAGAGAGGGAGTCAAGAGATGAAATTCCTTACTTTTGTTTCCTTTCAATGTCATGAGATGTGATATATGGAACCTCAAAGCTGGGGTTGAGAGCACAGACTTTATTCCCACACTATCAACCATAACCTAAGTACAAGCGCAATGACAGCCCAACAAAAAAAAAAGAAAAGAAAACCTAAAAACCAGAACTCTACCCTAACCCTAACCCTTTCCCATACTGCAACCACCCTAAACCCCGCCTACCGTTACACACACCTGGTTGTCCTTCTCTTGATGCGGCCCTCTGCTGCACCCTACTTGGAGCCCCCCGCGTTTTCTGTATTGGCCCGGTGCACCACGTGATTTCCTGCCCTGTGGGTCGGCCCGCGCTTGCACACGCCGGACCCTCTCTTATAACCCCAATCTCCCCACTCTACCTTTCCAAACTAGCTGCCTGAAAACCTGGTTGAGACGGCTTCCATTCTTGGGTCTCCAATGTCCAAGTGGGCTGCAAACCGCCACACCAAGTTAAGCCCAACCCATGCCCCGTATGCTGAGCCCCACAGCACATACTGCTGAGACTGCTGCGGCTGCTTCTGAGCCTGCAGCAGGAAATTCTGAGACTGCGCACATCCAAAATGCTGAGCCTGACCTACCAAATTTTGAGCGCACAAACCGCGGCATGGTTCCCAATCCAAGGCTATATAACAACACTGCATCCCCCCCAACTTGAGTTATGTCCCCAGAGGTCTTTCCACCGTTAACTCAACCATACCTGCACTCCCACGCTTCCTACTTCACCGCCACCCCTCCATCCAATCCCAACTCCACTCCAAACTTACTTTGCTCCCTTGTATTGCCATGGCCACGTGCAAGTTCTGCTACCAAAACCAGTACGGGTGTTTGACTATTCCTGGTTGCTGTGCATGCACCCACTGCCACCAAGGCCATTTTTTCTGCTCTCTCAGCAAGGGTATGCCTCAAGCTCCTCCTTGATCAGGTCATTTTCCTTGCAAGAGGGCGCGTCAAGATCCGTTTGTGGTGTTGAACAACAACACCATCTTGGAAGACTCTTGGACCCCACCAGGTTTTACTTCAGCCCGCCGCCTCCTTCATCAGCCAAAAGCCAAAACTTAGCCTCTCCCCTCCACCGCACCAGACCACCTTGTCAGGTTGACTTTGAAAGTTTCATAGCCTACCAAGCTGACCTTCAGCGCTGGGCCAATTGAGTCCGCATCAACCAGAGTGCAACGGACCCGCGTGTTGAGGAAATCTTTGGACAGCACCAGGCTCCTCCTCTGGCTACTAGCCCTCCTCCAGCCCCTAGACCCACTTCCAGGCCACCACCTCCTCCTGCGGCTTTGCCATCCCCCGCTCCACAGTTGTCTCCTGAACACTTGAGGCAAGCCACAACCCTAGCGTCTGCAGAGAGGGTTCTGATCTCTCCCTCCCCTCCAGCCCCTCTTCCTTGTTTCATAGCTAGCCCCAAGATCCCAGACATCCCTACTGGGCCGGCGCTTTGCAAGGAGAACTTCAAGGAATTTGCGGCTAGGTCAGGCAAGATTCACCAATGCTTTCTCTTGGCTCCAGGCACCCATGGATGGGAATCCTGATGCAAACTCATGGCAGCTTTCTGTGGAATGTTGGACGCGGTGCAGTTGGAAATGGTGGAGGTTATGGATATAATCTAGGCGCATTGCCTCCTCCCCCTACTTCTTTCCTTTTCCTTATTCCTTCTTGTACCTATTGCATCCCCGCTTCCCCCAAAACCCTGAGAAATACACATGTTCACACTTTCCTTTTATTTGAGTAACTCCTTGAGAACCACCCGTGCCACAAGTAAGTGAGAGAGGGAGAAATCAGCATTCACGCGCCAACCCTGAGTCTAGCCGCAAAAGTGAGAGTGAGGAACTGGGAAGAGACCTTGAGTCAAAGATCCGGGTTCCAGTCCGTGGCGGCACGCCATGAGTAAGTGAGAAAGAAAGAGATCCGCATCCGTGCACCAACCCTTAGTGACCAAAGTTTTTGGGAAGATACCTGGACCGCCCCAGAAGAACTGCCACACAGTTCCCCCCACCTTTCCTAAAAAATAAAACAGAAAACAAGCTACCAGCGCTGGCCCACAACCACCAGGGAGAGAAAGATGATAAGGGAAACAAACATTCTGGGGTGCCTAGTCATTCCTTCTGTGAACCGGCTAGATCACCCCCTTACCAAAGCAATCCTGTCCCGTACATACTCCAAACATAACCATCTGCACCTATTGCACCTGTTTGTAGAGAAGGAAACAGATAATCAAGAGAAGCAGACCCAGACCAGAGAAAGAAAGAGAAGAAAAGTTTTTTTTTTGTGGAGTTCTCCTTGTCCTGCTTTGCATTCCGCCATTCTTTGTGGGGCTTTTTCTTGCGTATATGGACCCAGAATTTCCCCGGGCCTGCCTTCCTGAAAGAATTATGAACCAAAGCCAGTACAAACCTGACAACCCAATCCAATCAAAGAAATAAGGAAAAAAACATTCTGGGGTGTCTAGTTGTTCTGGCTGTGAAGCAGCTAGAGCACCACCTCACCAAATCAGGCTTCCTTTCCTTCCTAGCGCCCCCCCAGCTTGGTGGCTGTTCTCAGCGGTTTGCAGTATTCTACTCTGCTGGAGAAGTGCGTCAAGCATGGGCTCCTCAGAGGCTGTAGAGTCTGAACCCACTGGTTCTTCCATTGTTTCCAAAGCCAGGCCCCCACTACCAGAATCCACGTATTCCCCTGCCCTCTCATTGAAAGAGGTGGACCGGCACGCAAAGAAGGACTTCAAATGCAAAGCCACGGCCTTCCTTTCAAGAGGAATCCCGTCCAACTCCTCAAGCTGATATCCCCCGCCCATGAATTTAGAGGCCACGTGGTACAGGCCATTCCATTGGTTAGCAAAAAGCCTCCCCCACTGAGACTCCAGGCTACAATTTTAAAACAGTACCAGATCCCCCTTTTGCAATGGGTTTCAGAGGCAATGGGAAAAGCACTTCTCCCAGTACTGTACTGATGCCTTTTTAGTCTTCAGTAGCCGCTCCGCAGCCTTTGCCAAGGTTTCCTCATGCCTAAGGAGCTGCTCTGCCTGTGCCTCCACAATATCAACGGAGTTCTTGAACTTCAACCAATCAATGCCCAAGAATGTTTCCAAAGCAATGTCCGCCGGAAGAAGGGCTGCTTTCAAAAGAGTGGCTTTTAGGGTGAGTAACCCATCAATTTCTTCATGGAGATTGGATCAGCAAAGAGAAACAATTCAAGCGCCTCCTGCCACTTCTTTCCATCCTCTCCGCACATCTTCACCAGGGCCTTGTTGATGGGCTGATTCCCCCTCTCAATAATCCCTGCGCCTTCCGGAAAGTACTCGGTCATGCGACCAAACTTTGCTCCACAACTTGGAACCAGCACTATCAAACAACCCTAGAACTCTGCACCTCCATCCATTGTGACCAGACAGAGCAATCCATAGCGCGCAAACCAATCTTCCTCCAAGAACTGGGCAAACTTTTCCGCCAAAAACTTCACCAGGGGACGCGCCTCCACCCATCCCCACAGGTTGTCCTGTGCAACAAGCAAGTATGCAAACTTTCCCGCTTTGACCTGCCCCACATCAAGATAAACTTTCCCAAACAATGCATCCTCTCTGTTGGAGTTAAATTTGAGATAGATTGTTTTTTTCCTATTTTTAATTTTATTTTTATCCATTTTTGATTTTAACTCTTTATTTCTTTGAGCTCTCTTATTTCCTAAAACCCCTAAAGTGACTTGCACAGGAATCAGTTGAATTATGCATGTTCATCTGTCTAGCTCATCTGCTGTCTGATAAAGAGACGGCCAGTGAAAATCTTGAAAGTCTTCTTCTTCTTCTTCTCCCACCCAACTTTCACTTTTCAATTTCTTCTGAATTGTAAAATTATCACTCAAGATCAAGAAGCAAGTGAACAATTCAGGTTTTCAAAGAGGTCTCCAAGTAATTTGGTTCAATCACTAATTCATCCCTCCGTATTAAAATCTCTCCAATCTAATGGTCATCACTTTCAGATTCCATATCATCTTTATCCAAGGCGTGTGTTAGGTCTTACTATTTTCATTATTGGAGTATCTCTCCTCCTGTATCATTTTCACTGCTTGGTTAGGACATGTCTTCTTTGAATCTGTTCAACCTCTTTTATTCTCTTCTCTGACATGATGGAGTAGTTTCTGGTTTTATTTCCTTTGAAAAAATTCAAGTTAAATTCAGATCAATACTTTTTCACTCTCCCATGGGGTGACCACCCTCCTTTTGCAACCTCAAACTCCACCGCTGACAGGCTTTGCAAAACTTTACCCATTCTTGGACCACGCAAAAAACACCCAGCCACCAGAAAGGTTCCTTCACCCTCCTCTGCATCTTAATTTTTCCCCGGTGACCAAGGTTGTTGTGCAAACACCTCAGGATCACTTCCTGATCCATCCTAGAAATGGAAACCACAAGAGGGACGGGGGCACTCTGCTGCCACAATTGCCCATCCTGGAGGTAGAAGTTCAGGGCCCACTGCCTTGCCCATTGAATGACCATATGTTTTGTGCCTTCAGGGAAACAGAGATCCTGAAAATAAGAACACAGGACCACGTAGCTTCCAGATTGAAGCAGAGGCAAGCAAAACCCCGTATCTACCACCCCTACCAAAATAACCGGAGATTCCACATCCAAAGGCTCCGCTCCTTTTTACAGATCCTCCCAAGGGCATTACAACAGTGCATCTGGCATGCTAAACGCCTTTACTGGGACATGCACCACACCAAAGGAAAATAGCTGAAGGAACACTACCCACCTGGTCATTGGTTTTTTTGGCAGTGTTGGCAAGTTGATCATCCGCGCCAGGGCCTCTGCTTCCACCAAGAGCTAGGAATGAACACCCCATAGGAGTTGCTTAAGCCTTCCCACGATCTTAGTAACCCCTCAAAACTCCAAATTTGGCTGAGAATAGCGGCTCTCCACCGCAGTAAAGGTGACCAACTCAAAGAGCACTGGCCAATATTTCCCATCCTCCTCCTGCTTCAGGAAACCCCCTGCGCCAAACTTGCTAGAGTCAACCCCCAGTTGTATTCCTCCAGTTTTTTAGTTGAGGTCCCAGAGGAAAATGTCGCGCCAAACAATTTCCTTGAGCTTTGCAAACGCGTTGTCACACCCAGTAGTCCATTCCCACCTTGCGCCCTTCTGTGTTAATTCTTGCAGGGGAATTTCCACCTCGGCAAACCGCTCAATGAAAATGCAGACGTAGCTACACAACCCCAGGAACTGGAGGACATGCAACACTGTGCACAGAGTTGGTCACTCAAGGACCTTGTTCCGCTTCTTCTCCAAAATTTTTCTTCTGTTCAAAGCCAGCACCTGCCCCAAGACCTCAAGGGCCGGGATGCAAACCACAAGTTTCTTTCCCAATAAGGTAAGTCCCGCTTCCTCAATCTGGAACAGGACCCGTTCTAGCATCATGGCGTATTCCCAAATAACCCAACGTACGGTAGGAGCCTCCGCCAGAACGGCACCTCCATAATCTGTCCTTGGGCCCTTGATACTGGTTTTGTCAATGAAGATATGAACGCCCTCCAGAAAATTTTTGCGCAGTATCCACGTCATCTGGAATTGGTGCACTGCCACTAAGTTAGTTGTGCAATGCGGCATCTGTGTAAGCTGCAGCCTCCCCAATCCTGCCTTGAACCCGGTCAGCAGATGCAAATTGGGATGAAGTTCCTGCTGATCATAACCGCCCATCAAATCCACCAAACTGTAACACGCGGGCCCAGCCATTGAATCCAAGAATTCCTCCACCTGCAGGGGCGAACCGGCGTCACAGATAGTGAACAAGTTAAGACTGCAGATCATTGAAAATCCTTAGTAACTTTCCATCTTGCTTGACAACCGCAAAGATTTGACTGGAGTAACTCAACATGGATTTCTTGTACAGACCCATCCTCAGGTGCTTGCGCACCAACTCTAGAAAGGGTTCCGAAATGGTCAGGGGGAAAATAATTTGCTTGATCTCCCATGGCTTGTGCAGAACTGTGGGTATAACATACGGGTCACTGATTTTGCCTTTAAGAAGCCTGCCCTTGTCTGGGACAAAGGCAAGGGCCTTCTCCCGCATTACCAACACAGATGCCAAAAAATCCTTTTCTTCTGTGCTTAACCATCCCATGGGTCCAAAGTTAAGAGCATCAACCTGCTTGTCAGTGATCTGCCCCAATTGTGCTACCCAATTGGAATTCTTCAAGGGTGTCACCCACGGATGCGGGGACCAAGCTATTGGGGGAAAGGGTCCTTTAGGTCCCCGAAGCATTGGCTTGTTCTGTGGCCAGACCTTCTGCGCCATTGTCTTGTATTTTCTAGTGTTGAACCTTGCCATCCACACCCAACTGTTGTCATTGTAAGTCCTAGCAATAACCAAACCAGGGCTTTTGCCTTTGCCCACAAATGTGGCACAATGATAGGTTTTTCAAAACATAGAAACTCCCAGAGACGCACACTGATGAAGGGAACTTACTTCTTCCATCTGCCCTTCCCATGCCGCTTCCATTCCCACCAGTTCCTTGCTATTTGACTGCCTGCGTGGAGCCAGAGCTCCCCTGACATGGTAACTGCTGAGACTGGGCAAAATCCTCCATGGGATGACCCTTACAATCAACTCCCCCATTTTACTTGCCATCACCGCACATTGCCGGTCCCTGCACCCATTTCCCCTTCACATGGTTGCATATTGGTGTTTCAAACCGCACAAAAAACAAATCCTCAACTGCTAGCGCTTCTGTTCCCGCTTCCAGGTGAAAGCCATCTGGGCCTAGAATGCAAAAATGAGCGGCCAACCCAAGATCACGTCACCACATTCTACCAAAATAAACAATAAAGGCCTCCAGAAATTTTCAAACTTGACCTCCTTGCCTTCCACTAACCCATCCACACGGCACTACCTGCTGTTCAATGACCGGAGCCCCATCCCACACTTCCTCCACACCAATCCCAGCTCATCCACCAGCCTTGATGAAAGCAGGTTGACCATTGACCCGCTCTCCCCCATTTCCCATACTTTCTGCCCCGCAATTATCATTTCAATGTAGGCAAGCATAACCAACACAGACCTTGATTGGTACAATTTGAAACCCGCCTCCTCCTCTGCCACATTCACGCGCTGGACCATTGTTGAAACCTGGCCCTGTCTGCACTCCCTCAAAGCTTGGAAGTCCTCAACAACCACCGGGGACACAGCCGCTAATTCTTTCAGCATTAGGGGTACTGGCACCTTTTCCCCCATCACCCTCCGCAAAACCTCCATGGATTTCTTTTTACCTGTGGCATTTTCTGACTGTCCGTATCCAGAGGATGCGCGCGCACCTGTCTTTGGGGCCCGTGGTCTCTTGCCGACATCAAAGTCTATCTTTTCCATTGCAATTTGCTTGTTTGCCGCCAGTGCCCTTAATTTGGCTTCCACCCTCAGCGCTTCCCAGGTCTTGGGCGTGGTGACAATTCCAAGTTTCACCTGGGTAGCATCAGCTCAAGATTTCACCTGTTGCTGTATTTGGACCATTGGGGGCAGATGACCCTTTGCAGAGTCCACTGGTTTTCCTGTTGGGAATATGTAGGTGAGGCCGGATGTGCGCACCAACCCCTCATTTATGTCTTGCGTGAGGTGGGCACACAAAGACTTCCAGTGCCCCTTCTCTCCGCAATACATGCACATGCGTACCTTGAACCCCCCAAAGGGCCCGCTGGGAGGCTAAAAGCCCTCTTCCATGTGAGGAAGCCTTGCCTGCGGCGGGACTGGAGCTGCCAGAGCCATGGGGGCCATAGGACCCTTGGCCCAGTTAAGAAATATCTGCAGATCCCACAGGATCTCTGTCATCTCACCCAATGCTCGATCCGGGGCCTGCTGAGGTGTTGCAGCGCGCAGAATTGTTGATGGCCCTGCAACTGGTGCTTCCGCCGGGACCGGTACCAAAAGTGTTACTGACTTCTTCAAAACCGCTGGGTACGTTTGCGCCGTGTATGTGATGAGCTTGTCTAAGTAAATCTTGCTCTCCACAGCCTGGCAGATGACCAAAAAGTCCAGAAGGATTGCAATGCTCCCGTATAACAATCTCTTAACCAAGCCATGGTTGTAAAAGTATTGTTGCACCCACAAGCGGAGTGAAAACACAAGTCTTCCCAAAAATTCCCGCTTCATTGCCCCCTTCTTCCCCACAAAAACTTTGTTTTTCAACAGATACCCATAGATTCACTCAAACTTTGACATGAACTCCACCAATCCTTTGCGCTTCCAGACCCCTTCATGCTAAATTTCCTCCGCCGCATCTCTCTCAAAGTTGCTTTCCTGGAAACAAGGCTTGTGCTTTCCCCACCTTGCCAAAATCTTGCTCTTCAACCTTTCCCAATCTTGCCTTTCATACCCAACCTTTTCCTCCACTTCCCCAAGCTTCTCTTCCTCTGTGATGAGCCAAAAAATTGTACAAACCTTATCCACGCCCAACGCCCCTTTGGAGTTGGCAATACCCTCAAACCTAGAAAGGAATTGTTCCAAGTCAATTGTGCTTAACTGGAGGTGAGGAAAGTCCCTAGGCCTAAGTCACACCCAAGGAGGGACCTTGGCCACAATTTCAAATGACTCCCCTCTGATTGCAGAGAGAACCTGCCCGCCCTGGGAGCAGAAGCGGCCGGTGGAGGGGGCTGAGCTGGAGTGTTAGGAGTTTGTTGTAAAGGAAAAGAAGGTGGAACTTTTGATCCCAGTCCTGTTGTTAGAAGCATCCTGAGTACATTTGGGAGACTTAAGAAAAACAATTTTTCCCAGAAAGACCCCCAGATGTGGAAAGTAAGAGTGAGATATTCCCCAAGTTGGACCTAAGTTCCAGATTTGATGGTCCTAGCATCTGTAAGGATCAGGATGCACCTTTTAAAGAGAGAAAGAGAGGGAGTCAAGAGATGAAATTCCTTCCTTTCTTTTTATTTCTGTGTTGTGAGATGTGATATATGGAACTTCCAAGCTGGGGTTGAGAGCGCAGACTTCATGCCCACACTCTCAACCCTAAAATAATTACAAGTGCAATTAAAGCCCAAAAACAATAGAAAAGAACCCTCAAAACCAGAAACCTAGCCTAACCCTAGCCCTTTTGCATACCACAACCACCATACACCCTGCCTACCATTACAAACACCCAGTTTGTCCTTCTCATGAAGCATCCCTCCGCTGCGCCCTACTTGGAGCCCCCCGCGTTTTCTGTATCCACCCAGTGTACCACATGATTTCCTGCCCTGCGGGTCAGCCCGCGCTTGCGCGCGCCCTCCCTGCTCTTATAACCCCAATTTCCCCGCTCTACCTTCCCAAACTAGCTGCCCGCAAACCCAGTCAGGCCAGCTTGGTTCTTGGGTTTCCAATGTCTGAGTGGGTTGCAGTCCGCCACATCCAATTAAGTCCAACCCAGGACTGGTATGCTGAGCCCTGCGGTGCCTAATGCTGAGCCTGCTGTGGCTGCTGCTGAGATTGAAGTGACTACCGCTGAGAACGCACGCATCCCAAATGCTGAGCATGACCTACCAAATGATGAGCGCGCCAAACAGTGCACAGTTCACAATTCAAGGCTATATAACAAAACCACACCGTGTGGACCTTGCAAAATGTCTTGAACTTGATTTCAGCAATCATTGGCTGTCCCAAAACCCTTCAACAAATAATCCTGTATTCAGTTTACCTTGAAAATCCATTTTTTGTATTCCAGCTAACCCAAATTGATCATAGTTTCTTAGTGTACTAGCTTTTCTTTCTCCGTTTCTTTTAATCATCATCCTTATAAATAAATTCATGTATGGATTATACAAATTAATTCTTTATAAATGGGTTTATAATGTGAAATTGTGGCAAGATGAGTCCCATGAGCCCCGTTAAAGTGAGAGACTCAAAGTCCATGCACACTTTTTGTTCATATTCCTGAACCTTGGGCCAGATGCATTGTGGTAGCCCTATGGACGGCAACCATTGTTGTAGTCCACTGTAAGCATCTGGCAATGTGAGAGACTCAAAGTTCATGCACGCCGTTTATTCACTTGAACCATGGGCCAGATGCATTGTGATAGCTCTATGGATGGAGACCATTGTTTTAGTCCAATTTAAGCACATGGTAATGTGAGAGACTCAAATTTCATGCACCCTGTTTGTTCACTTGCCCAATGGGTCAGATGCATTGTGATAGCTCTATGGATGGCAACCATTTTTTTATTCCACTGTAAGAATATGGTAATGTGAGAGACTCAAAGTTCATGCATGCTGTTCATTCAATTGAACCACGGGACGGATGCATTGTGATAGATCTATGGAAAGAGAACATTGTTATAGTCCCCTGTAAGAATATGGTGATGTGAGAGATTCAAAGTTCATGCATGCTTTTCATTCACTTGAACCCTTCTGAAACTTTTTTTCTGCGCAGGTGTTAGCTTCTTTTCAATTTTGGGCTGTTGGGGAGTGTCAGCCATGGTGGCCAATTCAGAAAAGGAACTTATATGGATCAGGGGTGGTCAATTCCACAATGGAAGTTGAATGGGCCAGATTGCAATATGTTGGGATGAACTAATGATGATGTTGCCCATTATGAACAGGGAAAGACATGCACCTTTTATATCATCCCAGAGAGCCCTAATGGATTCATCAACATTGGTGCATCATTTTGCACTTGTTGGCAAGGAAATAATTGTTTCATCCAGGGTTGCATTATCCCTACATTCAAAAGATTGACTGGCATGTGCAATGTGCTGTGTGCCAACCAAGCACTTCCTGAAATGCAAGTTCACCTGATCATTGAAACCTTTACTGACCTGAATGTCATTGCCACTCTCTTCCATCAATTTATTTTAGCATCAAGCTCAATATAAATTCCCCAGTTTCTTGAGTGTGTTTGATACATGTACTTATTAATCACTTAAACCCATGCATCACTTGCAGAGACATAAAAACTGAAACTTGTATATCAACTTTTAGTGCATTAAAAACATTAAGAATATAAAATCTCTCAAGATACAGGAATAAATAAAAGACCACCCAAGTTGCAACTATTGTTGGCGCAATCCACTTGCACCAGGGGTGTGAGCTGGAAATATTCCAATTGTGGTCTCAGGCTTCTTTTTGATTTTTTTTGACAATAAAATGATTGCTGCAAAAATTTTTGAGTTTTCACATGGAGCCACAAGTTTGAGGTCAATTTGTGAAAGGGCTTGAAGCGCTGCAGGGTGATAAGCATCAATTGGAAGTATTTTTTGGCATTAAAGGAGGGTGAATTCCTTTTGTTTCATCTTGACTGATACACAATCAAGTAGTGATGCAATCGCTTGATTTTTTGGTGCTTCATAGCAACTTGTAATGCTATTCCATCTAGGAGTCAAGTAAGATGAGTTAGTTTGAAACTTCTCCAGGGGGTTTCAATGATTGTGTAAGTGAAATATTTATCATCCTCCCAATTAGAAACAACATCCACAAGGTCAAATATTGCAATGATTTCTGCTGCTTCTTTGGGAAGGAATTTGCGGGCTGTGTGAAAACACTTTTTACTTATCTGGAACTAAAACCAACACAAACCATCAGTGTCTGTTATTTAAATACAAAGCCCCAGGAATAATTCTCTAACCTTCTTTTTGGCTTGCTGGATGCATGTGCATTTGGCCTTGCTAATGGTATTTTCTTGAAACTTAGGCCCTAATAGTTCAGCTTGCCATTTCTTTTCCCTGACCAAAGACCCATCTCTCCAATAATTCAATCATTTTTTCCATGCCATCCCACTGAGGAGTTGAAAGTTGGATTTCAAAATCTAAGACCAGCAGAGTCTTTGACAGAAAAGAAAACAATCTTAAAAAAATAGTATCAAGGAGAGTCTAAGATGATGTGAAGGACATCTTACCAGTACAACAGGTTTGAAAGAGAGGAGATGGAAGATGAGACACAATAACTGACAGTAGAGATGGCATAGGAACAAGAGGAGACTGAAATGAAGGTCAGAAAAGAAGGATCAATGCTGAGTAAAGATGAGATTATATGGTTGAGGTAAGTTGTCTCACAGCTAGACAGAATCTGAGGTTGAGAGCCATCAAACAGCAGTGGGACAGGAAGTAAGTCAAGGATGGTTGAGAATGTTGGTTGAGGAAGGTCAAGAGTGTTATTGAGATTTGAGGAGGTGAGTTGAGGATGTTTTCAAGACTGATTGAAAGAAATCTGAGGAGGAGGCAATTTTGAGGTTAGAAGAGAAGATGAGAAAAGAAGGGAAGGACGGGAAGAAGGCATGAGATGGATGAGAGGATGGAGGCATGGATGTATCAGGATGGATCAAAAGAAGCAGAGAGATCAATGAGAATGACCAGAAAATCAAACAGAGGATTGAGAGGAACATGTGGATTCATATTTAGAGTATTGGCACTGGGGAATGTGACGATGTAGGATGAAGGCAGCTGTCAACTCAACACACCGCTGTTTCTAGTTGTGAGAGGTTAAACCAGAGGTTGTGAGAGGTTAAACCAGAGGTTTTGAGAGGTTAAACCAGACGTTTTGAGAGGTTAAACCAGAGGTTTTGATAGGTTAAACCAGAGGTTGTGAGAGGTTAAACCAGAGGTTGTGAGATTCAGGACTGATCATTTGGTTGCTGGTTTAGTTAATGTGTCAGCAAGCATTTGGTTGGAGGGAATCAGGTTTGTTATCAAGTTTTTGGCTTCTTGCTGTTCTCAAAGCCATTTGATCTGAGTTTCCACATGCTTAAGGGCGCTGTGATGAGACTGGAAGTTGACAAAATTGTTGATGGCTTTGTTGTCTATGTTGAAGCAGTGGGATAGAGAAAGATGGGGATTAAGATTGTGCAGTAGGTTTTCTAGCCAAAGTTTTTTTTGGGCAACGGAGATGAGAGATTTTAGTTAGCCTTTGGTGGAAGATAGGGAAACTGAAGGTTATAATTTTCTGTTCCACAAGACTGGAAAAACGTACAGCAGTATGATGAATCCAGTGTGACTTCTTTGGGTTATTGCATTGTTCCCACCATTGGAGTTGCTAAAACACTCAATGTTGTATTTGAAGCTGGTTGAATTTAACCCAAGAGCAAGATTCTTTGTGTGATTGAGATATTTCCAGGCGTGTTTGGCTTCCAGCCTATGTTGAAGACCAGGCATGAAGTTGAATTGTGAGAGGGTGAACACTGCGTGTAAAAGATCAGGGCGTTTTTGGCTGGCAATGAAGTTCAGGGATCCTGATGATGATTGAAAACTGATGTTCAGTTTGAGAAATTCCACATGCTCTTCATTGGATGCTTGAGATAAGTGAACATTTAGAGTCATAGGAGTAGATATTGGCCTGGATTTGAGTATGCCTAATTCCTCTAGTGCAAATTTTATATGTTTTGGTTGTAAGAGAGCTGGACCTTGGGGAGTGTCAACAAGATGGTTTCCAACAATTTTCTGAAGAGGACTCTTGTGAGAGATTGAGAGTTGTGATCAGATTTTCTTTTGGAAATTGGTGGAGTTGCCCATGAAAAATAAATAATTGACATAGGCGAAGATAAATATGGCATGATTGTTATTGAAATAAAGACAGGGATTGGTGCTTGAGGTGTTGAACCCTTCTAATAAAATCCAGGCATGCAAGGTGTCAAAACAGCTCTTAGGGGCCTTCCTGAGACCATATAAGGCTTTGTTGAGCTTGAAGTATGGAAATGGTGAAAATTATAAATCTGGTTGCTTGATGAACACTTTTTTGTCAAGTGGGGAATGCAGAAAGGCTGATTTGATGCCCATCTGGACAATTTCTAGGGCGTGGTGAAAGTAGTAGATCAGAAGAGTGCAAAAGGTGACAATTGATTTGGTGGGGGCGTAAGTTTCCCCATAGTCGCAGAATTCAAGCTGCTTGAAGCCTTGGACGCACATTCTTGATTTGAACAGGGAGTCGGCACCATTGGGTTGCTCTTTCAGCCGGTAGACCAAGATGGTAGATAGAGCCTGCTTTCCATCTGGGAGAGTATTACACCCCTCCCAGACTTTAAGCATGTCAATACCATCTAGCTCAACCTTCATGGATTCTAGCCAACAGATTTGGTTGGGACTTTTCTCTACTTCATTGTAAGACTTTGGGATTGATGGCATTAGAAAGCCATATATTTGGGGGCGCTGAAGGTTTGATGAATCAACAAGGAGGTAAGGGTTATCTGAGGTAAGGAGATTGGTGATCTGATTTTTGTCCAGAGTGCTGGAGTCAGATTCAAAAGATGGATCCGCTTCTAGCTCCTGAGAATAGGAAGAGGCTGAGGGATTGGAGATGAGAGAGTTGGGTTCAATGGTTGGAGAATTGGAACAAGGAGAATTGGGAGGTGAGGTTGGAGATTCATTTGGAGTGGACAAAGTGAGAATCTCAGTAAGGGGTTCAATATTAAGAATGGAGTCAAAAGGAGAGTTGGAAGGGGGTAGAAGAGAATTGTTGGATTTCATGTTATCAAATTTTTTAACATGCTTGCTGCAAACAATGGATCCTGATTCTGGTAAAAAAACCCTGAAGTAATTTAGATTGAGGTCGAATCCCACCAGTATTCCCTCAACACCCTTCTGGCTAAGCTTGGAGTAGTTCAATCTGTTACCAAGAACAACGGTCTTGGAACCAAGAGTTCAAAAGAGCCTCAATTTTGGCGTTTTTTTGTTCCAGATTTCAAAAGGGGATTGTTTGAGCTTCATGGAGGGGATTGAGTTGAGAATCTCTCACACACTGACCATGATTTCATCCCACAGAAATAGTGGAATGGAAATATCAATCATGTTTGTTCTTGATGCTTCCACGAGTGTGTGATTTCCACATTTGGCAACAGGGTTGTGTTGAGGAGTATAGGGTTCAGAGGTTGTGTGCAAGATGCTGTTCTCCTTCAGAAAATAGGAGAGTTGGGAGTTTACAAATTCACCGCCGTTGTTTGAATGGAATATTTTTAGTATTTGTTTGAGAAAATTTGAGTGGAGTTTGATGAAATCAATGACTTCTTGGGTGACGTTGGATTTAAGCTTAATTGGAATTCAGGTTTTGTACTTGGAGAAGTTCTCAGTGAGTAATAGAAATTATCAACATCCGGAATTAGAGATAGGGCTAATGGGTCCACAGACATTGGCGTGAATGAATTCAAAAGACTGAGAACTGAGAGGGATATGGCTTTGAAAAGAGGTTCAATGGATCTTTCCTTTTGCGCAGGCGATACAGGAGTCAAGATCCCATTTTAAGTTAGGGAAGGAGGCGGACAAGATTTTCACTTGCTCACAATTAACATGACCAAAATGCTTGTGTATGGTCAACATGGAGAAGAAAGAGTGGAAGTTGGAGATTTTTGGGTTTGATTCTTCTATATAAAGGAGATTATCCCGTATTTGACCAGATATGATCATTTCAGCTTCAAAAAACACCCCAAATCTTTTGGGATTGAGTTGAGCAAGTGTACAGCCCTTTTGGACTAGTTTGCCAAGAGAGATCACATTGACGGTGAGATCAGGTACAATAGGGAATTGGTAAGGGTAAGTGAGGCTGTTTTGGTATGAATGACAACGTTACCAGCTCCTTGGGATGTGATTGAGGCGTTTGGTTTTCCTGTATTTACCTTGGTGCTATTTTCCTTGATCCAGTTGAAGTAGTTGGGATCATTGAACATATTATTTGAGGCACAGGAGTCTAAGAGAAGAGAGCTCCAATTGATGTCATGTAGTTGAGTGATGGCATAGGTGTAGGCCAATTTTGCAGAAGCCTTAGGGTTAGGTGCTGGGGTTTGATTTTGAGGAGTGGGGTTATTGCTTGGATTATTGTAGTTTGGTTGGAGATGCAGACATAGAGCAAAACACTTTTTCTTAGGGTGGAAAGCCTGTGGGTTGTGCCAATTAGGCTTGCAACGTAGGAGTTCTTGACTGGAGAGCATTGCAGAGGCGTACGTTCCAGCTGCTACTTCATTCTTGATCTGATTCAGATGCCTAAGCACTAGATCCCCATTGATTTTGGCCTCACCAAGTGAATGATTTATTGTAGTCTTCAGATGCTCAAGTTGGGGAGGAAACTTGTATAGGATTAGGTAGGCCACAATGTTGTCATCCATCTTGATTCCAATCTTGGAGATTTGAAGCAAGGACAATTGTACGTCAGTGATGAATTTCTCAAAGTTCTTGGGGTCAAAGGCAAGATTGAGGAAATTTAAAAAAAATCCACAATTGATTTTCTGTTTGTGAGGAAGCATAATACTCATTGATCAATTTCCAGAGCGCAATGCTGTTCAGTGCATTGCTTTCCTTTACACAGTTGATATAGATTTGATTTTCTAGCTTGGCCAGGATATATCTGGCAATCTCCAGGTTTAAATTTGATGGGAACTCCTTATCTTCTGAGGTATTGAGCCAATGAGAAATCCCCTTGAGAGAGAAGATGGTAGTCAGTTTCAATTGCCAAAGAAAAAAATTTGATTTGTGAAGGTTGGGAATTGAGTCTGTCAGTGTTTTGAGAAGGGAGGAGTTAGGGTCTGCTGGTCCAGTTGAATCCATATTGCCAGTTTGTCAGTTTGTCAATTTTGGCTTTTAACGGTGAAGAGTTGAAAGTTGGATTTCAAAATCTAAGACCAGCAGAGTCTTTGGCAGAAAATAAAACAAGCTTAAACAAATAGTATCAAGGAGAGTCTGAAATGATGTGAAGGAAATCTTACTGGTACAACAGGGTTGAAAGAGAGGAGAAAGAAGATGAGACACAATAATGGACAGTAGAGATGGCAGAGGAATGAGAGGAGAATGAAATGAAGGTCAGAAAAGAAGCATCAATGCTTAGTAAAGGCAAGATTATATGTTTGAAGTAAGTTGTCTCACAGCTAGACAGAATCTGAGGTTGAGAGCCGTCAAACAGCAGTGGACAGGAGGTATGTCAAGGATGGTTGAGAATGTTGGTTGAGGAAGGTCAAGAGTGTTATTGAGATTTGAGGAGGTGAGTCAAGGATGTTGTTGATACTGATTGAAAGAAATCTGAGGAGGATGATATTTTGAGGTTAGAGGAGACAATGAGAAAAGAAGGGAAGGACTGGAAGAAGGGGTGAGATGGTTGAGAGGATGGAGGCATGGATGTATCAGGATGGATCTAAAGAAGTGGAAAGAGTGATGAGAATGACCAGAGAATCAAACAGAGGATTGAGAGGAGCATGGGGATTCATATTTAGAGTAATGGCACTGGGGAATGTGATGATTTAGGATGAAGGCAGCTGTCAACTCAACACCCACAACATCCCAGGTTGTGCAATTTTCTAGTTTGAGTAATGCTGGAGTATGATTGGACCTATTGCTGCATTCCAGCCAGATGATACAAAGGACGTTGCATGCCACTCAAATGTAATCCTTGAGAAACCCTTCTTTTGCAAATTGCTCTCACATGTTACATTAGCACTTGATGGGAAACTGTTGGTTGATGTCACATTGGGTGCTGGGTGGAATTGTGGGGGTAGAATCTTGGTTCTGATTCTAGCCACTTCTTCATTGTATTTCAGCTGCCCATCTGCTTGATTTGGCTTTCAACATTGTTTCCAGAAAGGCTCCAGATGCGCCATGACCTGCTGCACCCTCATAGGAGCCCACTTTTCCCGTTTCAGTATTTCTTCAGGAGAGGGAGGTGAGGTGAAGTTGGTTATGTTGGCTGGAATACCCATCAAAAAGCCAACCCATTGCTGTAAAGAATGCAAGATTGTACTAGATTGACTGGGGAGGGGGTTTTTTGTGACCATCTGGCACACTTTTCTCAATTTGCGGCCTATAGTCTCCTTGTCCAGTTTTTACTTTTCAGAAAGGTTTTTCAGTTCAATCCTAGATTGACCAGTGCAATAATTCATGTCCACTAAACCCATTGCAATCAGCATCTCTGTGTTCATGAAATTAGTGGACTTCCCAGTTCAATCATAATGCCCACCTGATTCTGGTATATTATCTACATCCAGGGGCACCCCCCTGATTAAGTCATCCAGGGTTCCCTCATGATATTGCAAACCAGAGGATACTTTCTCTTGCACACCAGAGGATACTTTCTCTTGAAAAACAGACAGGCAGAATTGGCATTTCTAAAATGGCCGCAGCAGGTTGGGAGGTATGGGCACTTTTTCTGGCATGATAAATAATTAATATTCAAGAGTTGGATAAGGGTAATATGATAAGATAGTATAGTGAGTGTGTGAGATAATATTGCTTAAATGTGAGAGAGTCTGAACAGATAACTTGATGGATAGACCAAGTGATTGGTATGGGGAAAAGAACAGATAGAGGATGATGATCAATGTGAGATAAAATGATTTCTTATTTATATTACTACCCTTGCCATTCACCAGTCCCCAATTCTAAACATTTGACAAATGAGGCTTTTTCTGTCCAATTCATTGGAAATTAATATGATTCATGATGACAATTTTAATATCCAAGATTCTGTTGTTACAAATATTACTTCTACCAAACTCACATCTAATCTCCATTTAATCATCCCTTAGGCCCCATGCCTGTGCACACAAAGCATCACATTGTTGGTGTTTGGTTTCCACTTTTCCACATTTTCTCAAATGATGCTTGTTGATGCTTTCTAAGGTTTCACGTCACCCATAGGCCATAAAATGTTGTAATTTCATGTTAAAATCTATCCCTGCAAATTCCTCAATCAGTTTTTCCCTTGTCCTCATCTGAGATAACAGGGAAACTCACTACTTGTTCCAGGGAAACCAAAGTGATTGTCTTGCATGGATAGCCAAATGTCCCCACAACATTGTCCAAAAATGCCACATGCCCCACTATCTCCTTTCCCCTCACCACCACAATCTCCCCTAGATCTTTTGAGACCACTTGCACATTTAACTTGGGGTGGGCTGTGTATGGATCTTTGGCATCTTCTGAATGTTCATCTTGGAATAACTGAATCAAAAACCATACATCCCCACCTTCTGATTGCACAAAGAGCTTGGTGATTTTAACAAATGAACAGAGTTCATCCCGCATGATCTCCACATAGGAATTGGAGTGATTTTTCCCTTGATTCAGCTGTTTCACTGTAAATCTTTTATAATGTATCAAGTTACCGGTGATTTCTTTGCACATTGTAAGTGAGAGACACATCCTGTTCCAAACCCAATCTTCCAACCTCTTTGATTCATAAGAAATGGATTTCTGGGTCTAATGGGGTGATTCTGAATTGGGGATTTGAGTTTTATTGTTGCTTGTTAATTACCTTGGAATGGATAAATAAACTTGAATATTGACTTTTTTTATTACATGTCTTCATGATTGTACCATGTATATCACCTGTGATAAATTCATTTATAATTTTCTTTGTTTGCCCAGTAAGAAGGAAGGTGTACAGAAATATGCTTAGTCAGCTCACCTGTGACATTGTTCTTTGGCATCCTTCCCACATACAATTCAACCTTTCATGGGCCCAGGCTGCCATGGCCATTGGTGGACCAAACCTTTTGATAACTTCTGTGTAATTCTGAGTAATGTGCACATTGGTTTTACTCCTTTTTTGTGGCCATCCAGTCCTGAGTTTTTGACAGTATTCCAGCATTATTTGTTTGAACTCCATAAAATCTTGGTTTGAAATATAATGTTTCATGAAAATGTTGGTTATGTAAATGAGGAGAACTGTTGAGTCCTTAAAGATTTTTATTGAGCCAATGTGATCAATACCATGTTTATTCTTACCACTACAAAAAGGAATCATATCAAGGGGATAGTAAACCATGTAGAGTGTCAGCCACTCCACAGCCTTAAGTGATCCTGCACCATGAAAGCCAACATTCTTTGGTACCCTTTTCATTCATGATGGCACCTTTGTGTTGTCAATCACCTTTTGGATGTGCCTCAAATCATGAATCATTAATCAAGGCCCTTGGATGGATGGTTCAACTTGAGCTGCTTTCCCTCTGTCATCATCCTTTTCCACTGGACTTCTTCCCTCACCCCCCATCATCTTCAGAGTACTTTTGTGGCTTTGTTGACTGGCTATACTTTTTGAACTTCCCAAACTCCAAATAATTCTATACTTCTTATAGCATACAAGCAAGTTCTAGTATATTTAGAAGATGGTTGAGATTTCTTGATTTGCTTTGAGGCTGATTATGAATTCCCAGCCTGTGAAGATCTCAATTCATATTGTCTGGAATGACTCCCAAGCTTTGTTCTGTTAGTTGTGTAAGTGCTCTTAGATTGCTGGAATTAAACCATCTCTTGGGAATTCTCTGGTAGTGATCACCCTCCTCTGATTGATCTTCTGGAGATCTCCTTCTCTTCCTCTTTCCAATGATGCTTTCCACATTATCCAGTGATCCAGTTTTCTCTCTTCTGTTCTTCTCTTGGATTTTTTCCTTCCCCAATTCTTCTCCCCCTAGAGCAATTTTAATATAACTCATGCTATGATCCTTGAGATTTCCCAAAATCAACCCATGCATGAGCTCTATTACTGAATATTTTATTGGGAGCCAATATTGAAGCCTGTTCAAACAGCTTTCTCTGAACCCCTTCTCCTTGGTAATTTGATCTTGCTCCCATGATTTCTGACATTCCTCCCACTTCTTTGCATTCTTCATTTGCTCGGCATTTCTCCTTGGCTGGAACTCCTTGAAATTTGGATCATTGATTCTGTCCTTTTTAATTTGACCACATGAGCAGAAAATGGTTGAATAATTACCAGGGATTACTGCAACCTTGCGCATAGCTGGCAAATCCCCAATCAATGGGAACAGTGCAAACAATATCTCCCTACCTTGAGGAAACTGGCTGGTTTCAGAAAACCATACTCCTTCCCAGAGTTCTTTGATTTCATCAACAAATGGATCTAGAATGTGGTTGATTTCCTCCACTTTGGTTTCCTTGGGTCCAGGGATAATACCAAAAGGATAAAATTCTCTATCTTGTACTGTTTGTCTAGTGGAATGTTGAGACAGGTCAAGATCACTGCTCCCAACAAGATTCAATTGTGCCTAAGCTTATTTCCAAATGGGTTGAACCAATCCACATAGAGACTGAAGAAAAGGTGCCCTGGTTGTTGGGTAAATTTCCTCTTCTTGTCTGAACCTCCAACAAAGTTGCGCCAAACTGAGCCATCCCAAAAATTTCTCATCACCTTTGCATTGAGGTTTTGATGATGAAGATTGCTTTCAATTAGCTTTTCAAACTCTCCAAACCATGATTTTCTACCAAGTCATGCCTTCAAGATTTGATAATGAAATTTTTGAGATGTTTTGATGGGTCTGTTATTTTTCCCAATGGTCTTCATCAGCAATTCTGTATCACAGTAAATGCCCTGCTCAGTACCAGTTTGGCGCACAACAATTTTGGTAGTGGAATAGAACTTGGCATTAAATTTATTGACAATTGATGCTTGGTTGTTGGATTTGTCTGGGAGTGGATACAGCTTGAAGCATTCTGGAAAGCATATCCTTGTTTCCAGGTTGGGCTCAAAACCTAGCCTTTGAGTTAGAGTGACTTTGCTGAGAAATATTGCCTTCATGATGTTATTTGAATCAAAATTGAATTCCCTCCCCAGATTCTTAATATTCTCCCTCTCTGTCTTCAAGAAATCTGTGATTGCCGACAAAGTTGATGAACAAGGCACAGTTTTGCCGCTTGGAGAAACACAAGCAGACTGTGCCTTTGGACTAGATGAAAAGAGTTATACTTGAGGTCTTTACTATCAAACCAGTGCCCTCCCCTGTGAAGTGGAATCTGAATCTGCTCTTTGCTTTCATTCATTTCTGGATTGTTGGAAACCTGAAAATCATCATATCAGGAAAATCAGAAGATCAGCACATGAATGTACAGTGTTAACTCTTTTCCCATCCCTCCTTTCCACTTACATTACTGCTCCCTTGTAATGTCAATATATCTGTTGTGACTTTCAGGGCCTGATGGAGTCTGGTTATAGTGGCCTGATGTTTCTTGAAGGCCAAGGAAGAAAAAGCCTTTCCCATCTTTTTGTTCCCATCTTAATCTTCATATTTTCCCTTGCCACATTTGAATTTAAGAAATTGGCATATCTTCCATTTGGCTGTCTTCATATCAATTGATGGATGGATCGATGGATGGATGGATTGATCAAATGATGGAGGGATTGATTCATCAATTGGGTGCACTAACCACCCACATCTTATAAACAACCTGGTATTCATATATGCATTGAGGAGAAACTCAATCTCAATGGTTTCCATCCATTAACTCAGCCTCATGGTTGTTGGCCATTAGCTTAGGCTGAGATTGGCCTGATGGTCATTCTCCATTAGCTCACCCCTATGGTTGCCAACAATTAGATTGCCCCAATGATCCCCAACCGTTAGCTTTCCCCAATGATTTCCAACCATTAGCTTGACCCAATAGTCCGCAACCATTAGCTTGCCCCAATGATTGCCAACCATTAGCTTGCCCCAATGGTTGCCAACCATTAGCTTGCCCCAACATTTGCCAACCATTAGCTTGCCCTAATGGTTACCAACCATTAGCTTGCCCCAATGTTTTCTGACCATGAGCTTGCTGCAATGGTGGCTGTCTATTGGCAAAGTTACACCATTTTTGACATTGAATTCATCATCCCCCTGTGCTTTGCAATTATTCAATGCTGAAAATTCTCTCCTACTTTCTATAATCATGCAGTTTCAAGAAAAAACAACCCATCATGGTCCAATAACTCTTGAATGGAGACCCATCAAAAAACCCCAGACCCTTCAATCAAGCTGTTTCCAGAAGTGTCCCTGGCTCCAACTCCCACTTCTCTCAATATCTCTCATCCTACTGTAGAGTTTTGATTAATATCACCAAGTCAACAGATACTCATTGGCAAAAAATACAAAATTCTCTAAAAAAATCCCAGGTTCAATCAATGCCATCATCTTGCATTCCTAAACAGATCCACTTCACTACCTCTCTAGTCCCATCCAAGTCTTCATGTCTACTATATGGAATATCAACCCTAGCAAGAGACGGTTTTTTTCAAGACCTTGGACAAATCAACTTCCCATGCTGTAGTTTCAATTGTTGTGAGCCTTGGGAATTGCATTGGAACCAGTTGTTCATTTTACTCATCATTGAACATTGGAACAATGCCCATGAAAATATTGCATTTCAAAACTACCCATTGAACTCAGTGCATAACACAAAATTCAATCTTACCATTGTCCTCAAGAGGTGTTCCATGGGCAGGAGATCCAATTTTACGTCTGGAAAATATTTTTCAGAAGTCCATGCAGCAAAAAAAAATCAGAAAAGAAAATCCAGAGGGCGCAAACAAGTAAGCAATTAATTGCTATCATCCCATGGTATTTATTACCCCAATTTTTTCACATGTTTTTTCCTCTCTGCCTACAGCTCTCAAATAAAAAAACAGAGATCTTGGAATCACTTGGATTACCAGAAAATAACTCCAGTATATTCAGTGAAACACAATGTTGCTCTGAAACCAAGGTCTCCAATGACAATTTCTTCCAGAAGGTCCAGTGCCAATGGCAATATCAAGTTTTCTCTGCGCTTGGTCAACAAATAGATAAAAGGTTTGAAAACATGAAAGCTGAAAAACATGGTAGACAATTCAAATGTGTTCAGTCAATGTGGATGATGAGGAAACCTTCCAACCTCCAAGAAAAACTAACAAAGGTGCCAACAAGACTTACCAGCAACTGTTATAATCCTGATTTTATTTCTTCCCTTTCTCCAGAAGGAAAACAGCTTCTGGATATGCAGCCTCCAATTGACCTTGCCTTCATAATGTCTAAACTCATACCTTAAATTATTCGTAGATCTAAATTCATTTTACAATATTTATTCTTGTGATAATAGAATGAATATAATTTTCAACTCTTGCTATTTTAATCCATAAAGTGTTGCAAGGATATCCTACTCAGAATATTTTTGTCATCAGATGGACCTGTGTTGTAAAATCACATAGATATCATTAAAGCTTGAAAATTTCCAAATTGTTTTAATTACTTTCCCCTGCATGAAAGTACATTCTAAATTGTGTAATTATTATGAACATAACGGTATCAACACCATTTACATAAAAGCTTCTTCATTCAATGATTTGATGTGGTACATACCTATGACATAAAAGTTTGCATTCAGAAACCACGCAAATGTATGTGTATGGTCTATCAAGCCTGTTTGGGTGACTTGTAAACTTAATCAATTTTTTTTGTAAAGGGAAATTGGCATCAAAGAAACCAATATTGGTGCCTGGTCAACTGCTTTGGGCAACCTATTAAACTCTGCTTGGCTCATTGTCAAATTCAATCAGTGCCTTGGAAAACTGGTTTGGGCGCTTATGAAAGCTTGGCACATGAATTGAATGGAATGGGAGAAAAGGGAGATACAAAAAAATAAAACAAATACATGGTAGACATGAACTGAAAGAAATAGGAGGGTCATGATAAAAGATAAAAAAAGTTGAAGTTGAAATGATAGAAAAGGTAGGAGATGACCTACCTTTAACAAATCTTGCAGTGATTGGCCACAATGGGGGTACGCCAAGCTTTTATGTGGGTCAAAAAAAGGTTGACCAGGCGCCAAAAATTTACCCCCGTGCAACCTACCCAATCAAGCGCCCTGGGCGCCTACACAACCCCAAATTGGGGAATGTCAATCTTAAATTTACAAGGCGCCCAAAGGGGCTTGATAGAAAATATGGGTATATGGCCATGGGAGAGGCCTAAAGCAACATTTTTCCTCAAAAATATACACATTTGGGTTGCAATATACAGCCCCATTTGCACATGTATATGCAACCCTGCATGTGAGGAGGAAATATATGGTTTTGACCCTGAATGTCTGGCCCCACCAGAATTATGGACCACAAGACACAGAATGCATAGTGATTCACATGCACACATACACTTTGTTGAACCACCCTGTATTTTGCATATGTGACATACAGAGTGTAACTTATTTTTGGCATGGCAGCACAAGTTACACCCTGGCTGCTGAAAAGAGCCTAAAGTTTTGCATGCTGGGCAATCAACAAACAAGGTGTAGTTGGTTTATGCCAAAATCCTTGGCAAGGGCTTGAAAACAGGATTGTATGGTGTATCAAGTGCGTCTGGTGTACTCAATGTGTTGTACCATGGCTTCTCAGCCTACAACCCCATTTTTTGCACACCACAAGGGTGCTGTACGTTGGCCAATAAGCGTAAAACTCTGGTTTGGAGAACTCCACTAGGGTGTGGGCATAATGAAATTGGTTGTCAAATTCTGGCTCCCCAGGGTGAAACTTCATTTTGGAGCACTTCACAAGGCCATGGGCATAATGAACTTGGGTGTGGTATGCTGGCCACCTAACGTAAAACTCCATTCTGGAGAACTCCATAGCTTGGTGGGTTGCCCAGCACATACCATTCATGTACCTTTCCCCCAAATCATCCAATTTTTCCCTCAAGCAGGAGAAGATAAAAAAACATGAGAAAAAAACAATAACCAAAAATATACATATATTTGAGAGAACCCCATACCAGGATGGGTTACCAGCAGATACCACTCATGTACTTTTCTCCCAAATCATCCAATAAGTACCTCAAGCAGAATAAGATAAAAAACTATTAGAAAAAATAAAAATAAAAATAAATAATCAAAATTAAAGTTGAAATAAATATCCAGCTTCTGTAATCCAATTCACCTTGTGACCTCAATTATTAAAGTCACAAATAATGGTTATATTTACTTGGTCATATTATGAACTAGAACATGGTTACTGATCTCTATCGTGTTATTTAGAACTATGTTCATGCAAGAAAATTTTTATCCCCCTGGTTCAACAGGCAGTAAAATGCTCACTGCAACATTGTGGTTGAAAAAGTGAATTCTTCACTCCAACAGTGTGTTGGAGTTGGTGGTTCACTCCTCAGTGAATTTTCCCAAGCCACCAAACACATAGCTATTTAATTGGAGGTAGCAGTTCTGATGAGTTGGAGGTTGAATGGGTTTTCCACTTGCCCTTGGAACTTGGTGGAGCAATGTGAGTTGAACTCCGAAAATGGATTCTGTCCAGGACAAGAGGGGATTGAAGGTGTTTTAGGGTAAAGATAGGTGGATGTAGAGTTGAGGGTGATGTGACAACCTCTGTCAATGACAGAGGGGGGGAGGTGATGTAAACTGGAGATACAACAGAGATAATTTTTGAGATATAGCTTGGATAGAGGTGAGATACAACTTGCCACCTGCATACAGGTGGAACCCTATTTTTTGTGGTGAAATGAATATTGGGTCTGATTGTTCTTTTACACACATTTTCATAGGTGTATAAATACAACATTAATCCAATGAAATGAAGAATATTGATCTTCCATAAGTATCTGCTATTATTTGACCCATTTCCAACTTTGAAAGCCATTTTGAAGAGGGAATCTTTTCAATGATTTAATTAACATCAAGTCTTTGTTTTATCTTTTCAACATCTTTACTTCTTCCAAGGATCTTAGAATAGCACCCCTTATTTTTCCTCAATTTTTCAAGCATTTCTTTCCAAATTTTAAATCATCCATTTTTGTCATACCCAAGTGATTTATCAATGACTCTAAAACCACAATTTCCATCACCAACTGGGTCCCAAACCTCACCCAAGAACTTATGTAATTTCTTGGTTATTGGATTGAGGTAATTAAATAACTAAAAATAAAAAGTAGTTAGCCACAACTAAAATCTCATTAAAGGAATCAAAACTCATTGAAGATGAGCTTCTGTTTGACTCCTAAATTTATTCTTTTTCATCCTTCAAAAAGGAATCTGATTCCAACGCCACCAACCCCAATGAACTTTTGGTTTCTTCAACTGAACTATGAAATTTGGAATCTGAGCCTAAAGACTAGTAATATAATTATCATCTCCCATCAGTTAGCCAGTGAAAAATAAACATTTTTCAAAATAAAAGACTTACTGTCTTTGGTATTTTTGATCCCATTTTAATCCTTTTTTCAGTCTTTTCTTCTGAGCTATGAGATTCAGATGAAGAGCCTTCCTTGAGCTACAGGAATCAATTTCTCATCAGTTCATTGAACCATAAAAATGAACATTTCTCAAAGTAAAATACTTACTGTCTTTGGTCTTTTGAGTCCCCTTTTAACCCATTTCTCCCTCTTAATTTATCTTTCCACATGCTCAAATTTTGAAATTTCACAACAGATTTCTTTCAATTTTGGTTGAATGCAGCTTGAATTTAACACCTCTTTCTCAAGCCTTGTATTTTGAATCAAATTGGATTTATTCTTGAGAATTTACCTCAGAATATGTAACCTAACTTATTCAGGTTGCTTGCTATAAATGGAATTCCACTTGTTAAAAATTTGAGATTCTTCATCAAGCCCTGGACCTGTTTCAAACTATCAAAAATCAAAATCATGATCAATTTTTTAATCCAAAAATTAATTTTTCAATCCAATAATTAATCTTTCAGTCCAATAATTGGTAGCCTTCAAAAAACCCTACTTACTTCATTGGAAGGTTCATAGCCTAACTACCACTGAGGATGAACATCCTTAGGCACAAAGAATCCTCTTGATTCCAGTATTTCACCTAAAATGTTGGGACAAGGCAAGCCCACTGTTTTTAAAAATTGATTTGAGCCCACCTGGCCATTTTGGTTGCGCTTTAAACTCTCAAATTTTTCACAATTAGTTTAATTGCCTCAATTGACAATTTGTAACCCAAAGTTAATAGTTCTGTTTGAAGAACTGTTCCCAAATTTATTCAAGGGTTTTTCAGTTCTGCATGGACTGATTGGATTTTACTTTCAAAAGTTCCTTCAAGGTTTTTCCACACATCCATAATGTTCCCAAAAGATCCCACTAGTTATAATTTGAAAGTGGAATGGGCCCCTTCTACCCAAGACTTAGTTTGATTTCCAAAGTCTGGATAGACACAAGTCCAAGCGGTTACAAAAATCTCTTTTATAGGAAAAATATTCTTTCCAAATACTTGAGTAAATTATTGCTGTCTTTCAAGAAACACTGTGTACAAGTTTCAAATTAAGCACTCCCAACAGATATCAATAGTCAATAAATTGACTTAATCTGAGTTAAGCATCATTTTCTTCTGCCTCCCACTTGTTTTTTGAGGCTCCAAACTTGCCCCAAATAATCATAAACTTTTTTGAACCTTTTTTGTCATTACTGAAGCGCACTTTAAAGTTTTCTTTTATGTTTTGAGAAAATTGCCATGTACAACACTTTCTGGATGACTCGGGAAAACTGTGTTTAATAGCCCAAATCAGAGCCTTTTCATAGTCTTTCACAAAGACTTTTGGAAGCCTCTTGAGATCATAAGCCAACCCCTTTCATGTGTTCAAAGCCCAACTATAAAATTCATAGGTTTATTTTGTTATAAAAAAAAGCCTTTGTAAAAGTATTTTTGTTAGAATTCATTCCTATGACATGCAGTAGAGGGATTTTGTACATATTTTTTTTTAAAGTACAATCCAACAATTCAAGGTGATGGAATTTTTTGCATAGTTTTATAGACTCAGGATGAGCCAAGAATAAGGCCTCTCAGTGACCCTATCCACCAAATTTGGACCTGGAAACCCACTTGGATTCCTGGAGCATTTCCAATAGATCATCCATAACACCTTTCCCATCCAGTTCAGCAACCTTTACCTTTTTCTTAGTGTTACAGATTTTTGTATTGTCAATGTATTCTCCACCATCAATCTTTCTCAATTTCCTTTTAAATTGAACTGTAGAGCCCATCTTTCATTCCTTCCCTGATTAAATCTAATGCTTGACCTGATATTCTCCTCATTTGAGGATGCGCTGAAGGACTTTATGATGGTTTATTATTGTGTAGGCCATTTCTAATGGAGAGATTCCATGTGTGATCTGCTACTTTCTTACTTGCACGGATCATGAATTGACACCCAAACTTCCTAGTGTTAGTTTCCCTTTGATTTTTTGTGACGCATGGCCCTTCATAAACCCCATATCTTTAACAAGCTAGATTGACATATTTATCATTCCTTGATTTTAAATTTTTCAATGCGTAGCCACGCATGGCTGCCCATTTTTGACAATTAATCATGGCTTCTTTCCTACTAGCAAAGGTTCTCACAGCAGGAGGGTCAAGCGGTTCTGGAACTTCTTAATCTCATAGTTACATGTTTAGATTAGTATTGATCAAGCCAAATAATATTCATTCAAATGAAATAAGAAATTTGACCCACCACCTTTAGTCAATTCAAGTTGTGGCGGGAAATCTTGTTCCTGTTGCAAAGAAACATCTGTTTTGTCAATTGTAACTCTAATTATTTCCTTTAACATAGCCTTGTTTAATCTTAGAGGTCTTGTGCTTGCCACTGTTCCCATAAAAAAAAATTCAACAGAAATCTAGTATTCCATGCAATTTTCAATCCAAAAACTCCAAAAGTTAGAGAAATTTTGGGTTGAGCAAAATTGATTTATCCACAGGCGTGTGGTGTGTGTGTACAAGGTTGGTGGAAGGAGTTTTTGAAAATAGGCAGAGTTTTTGATTCCCAAGTTTCTTTTTGTGGTCCAATAATAGTCCCACAAAGTATGCCACATCCCCAAATTTGGGTTGAAGCCACTCAAATGTGGTACAGGGGTGCCTAGGCACCCCAATTTCCCCCTCAAATGGCTCATTTTCGGCTATTTTTCCCCAAATGAGCCTGGAAAACATGCACAACCCCAATCCCTACCCCTGGGGGGTTGGGCGAGTTGGAATCAACCTGTATCATGCTTTGTTGGGGTGTTGTGGTTTAATTATATATCCTTGGATTGGGAACTGTGTTGCAGCCTGCGTGCTCAGCATTTGGTAGGTCAGGCTCAGCAGTTGGGGTGCGCGCAGTCTCAGCAGTGGCAGCTGCTGTCTCAGCAGAAGCTGCTCTGGGCCTGGCAGCAGGCGCTGCAGGGGCTCAACATACCAGCTATGGGTTGGGATTTTTCAAGGTGCGGCAGGTTGCAACCCGCTCAGATGTTATGGACCTAGGAATGGAGCCGGCCCAACCAAGTTTGTGGGTGGTTAGTTTGGGGGTGGTAAGAGCGGGGAAATTTTGGGGTTATGTGCGTGGGCAGAAATGCAGAAGCGGGGGCCAACCCACAGGATCAGGGAAATCACAACGGTGTGTTGGGCGGATACAGAAAAGAGTGGGGGGATCCAAGTAGGGCATGGCGGAGGGATGCGTCATGAGAAGGACTAACCGGAAGTGTGTAATGGCAGGCGGGCTTGAGCAATTGGGCTGTATGAATTAGGGTTAGGCTAGGGTTCTGGGTTTTAAGGTGTTTCTTCTTTGTTTGTCTTCCAGAATGTCTTTGCACTTGTACTTAGGTTAGGGTTGAGGGGGAGGGCATAAAAGCCCCCTCCCTCAGGGCGGGTTGGAGGAGGGGGCACCAGGGCCAAAATGGGGTCTCTGGCTGGCCAGTGACTTCATGTCACCATCCAGTCCCATTTTCTGGCCAATTAAATCCCTTTATGGGAAACTTCTCTTCACCAATGAGTATTCTTGAGTTCACCTCAGTTTACATCAAAAAGAAAATATGATTCACATTGTATTCACCATGGTGGAAAATGAATGTCACTTGTAAATCCCCAAGGAAAAAACCTGAATTCACTTGAATGTTCACATTGATTCAACCGGGACTCACTTGAAATTCCTTATGGAATAAAAATTTCCAATTAAATATTGTATATTTTGATATCCCAGCTACAATTTCAGTGATCAATATTTTCCACAATGCAATGACAGCTTCATTCTGATTAATTCCAGTATTCATAAAAAAAATTATTTTACAGTCATATCACTTTTATGTAAAACTACCACTTCTATAGTACAAATTTCATTGGTGTTTTTCCAGTCTTTCAGCTGTGTTTCACATCTGGTTGCATTACTGAAAAATCAGCTCCAAATCAATTTTAGTTTATCCTTCCCAATTGGACCCTACTCCCCCAGCCAGGTAAAACCATCAACGTTCCACTGTCCAAGAAAAAAAAAAGAAAGAAAAGTCAAACCAAGGAGGGCAATCTGCAAAGATAAACAATAGAAGGTGTATCCTAAACCCAGAATTGAGGTTGAATCGTATCAGCAATAGGAGTGTCATCCTTGTTGTTGAGTCACTCAGCTTTGTTTTTTTTTTTCATTTTTTCCTCCGGGCATCTTGCCATGGCCCATTGGTCTTGTCCAGCGAGTATTGATCCTAATTCAAATTGATGGGATGAAGAAGAGGATTGCCTCAAGGTTGATGCTGAAGGTGAGTGAGGGTGTCAAGGTGAAGCTGGAGAGAGAGTTAGACGCCTTGAGTGATCTTCACAATCTTGATGACATGTGGTTGCTTGATTTGACCTCAAGAGAGTCACCCAATCCGGCTCCTACTGGATTTTCTTCCACTCTTTGATTGTTTCCCCTTCATCCATGACTCCCATCCTCCCGCTTGCTCAAAAACTGGGAGGGTTCTTGGATCATCAGTCAAATTAGGATCAGGCTTGTGACCAATTTGGGGTCTTAGCCTCCCGGGTTTTGAAACCTATCTCAATCATCTTTCTCTCTTGTGCATAAATGATCTCTTTAGATCTTCCAAAACTCATTACAGGATACTTTCTACTGCTATCTACATGGTTTTGAAGGGAACTGCCCAAGGTTGGAATGGGATGTTCAGGACTGCCTCTGCACAAAGTTGTGAAATTCTTGCATGCTCTCACTTTCCACATTACCACAAACTCAGTGTTTTTTTTTTTTTTTTTGATCTCAATGTCTGACTACTCAATTGATTCAAAAAAAAAATTAAACAATTAAAAAAACATGGTAAGTGATTATTATTATTATTGATTTATGGGTTCTCATTTTTGATATATATAGTATTCTTTTGAGAAATCTATTGATTCAGAAGATCAAGGGTGATGGTCAAACCACATCAGAGGAGGAGGGTCAAAAGTGCAAGGATCAGAATTGATTTTAGAATGATGTCAATGGACCTGAACTCCAGTTCAACCTCAGAATACAAACATATCAGATGCTTAAAGTCCTTCAATCAATCAATGTGTGTTTTTTTTTGTAGCAGTTTCCACAGCTCCCAACCTATCACTTTCAAAATTCTCATCACCATCTTCTCACCAAGCCACCATCAACATCAACATCAAACCAATGGTTTTGAATCCCGTTTTTTTTTTAAAAAAAAAGAATCTCTTCAAGAGACTTCATCTTTCTTTTCTTCAACATCATTCCCCTTTGCAATCCTCACTCTCTCACTCACACCCTCATCAACAAGAACAAAACAATATTGATGGTACTGGATTTTTCAATTTTTTCAATTTTTTTCAATTTTTTTTTCCTCCAGCGTATTTTTTTTGGAGTTTTATGCTTTATTTGATATTTTTTCCAAAAATTCCAATCGTGTTGTTAAGTAGAGAGTACGTAAAGATGTTCAAACAATCTAAATCCCAAGAACAGAAAATGAATAATACATGCCTTTTATTATTTATTTTTTTTGAACGATTGAATTTAGCCTTGAAACAGAAGCCCAAGAATAAATGGACCGTTTTAAGGTCAATTGGTCCCATTATTCTTATCTAGCCACCATATGTACGTACGTACACTTAGAAATCCCTTCGTTCAACCCTCAAGTTTCTTCACCTCACTACCAGTGGAGTTGTCAATTTTCTTCATTTGGATTTGATTTTGATCAACAAAACCTTTTGTCTTCAACCACTTCTACCTCAATCCTCACGGCTGCTCGGAAGCTTACCCACCTGTTTCAATCCGCAATTGAAGGCAAGACCATTTGTCAAATCAGTTCATTCCTTGGCCGGTTTAGAGGATTCATCTTTGCACACCTTGTCACTATTACTATTGTGATTATGGTGATTATGATCATCATCATCATCAGATATGATCAAGTGACCACAAGCTTGGGCTACGGAAATCTTGGTGGTTGTTTTGCCCTGTTGAACACTGTAGGTTGTCTTTTGTTTCTTGGGTTATTTGACATTAGTCTTCAAGTTTGAATTGGACGCTTGCTTGCTTTTTGGAGCAGATACCAAAGGAATAATGATTTTGACGTTGTTTGTAATCTGATTTTTGGAGGACCAAGGCTTGTACACGGTCATGATAGTGTCACGGTACCGTTCCAAGTCGCAAGACTTGGTTCCGAGCATGATATAGCTGTTGACCGTGTAAGCAGCTTTGGTCAAGAGGGAGTGGTAGACACAATTTCTCAATCTTCAGAAAACTCTTTCCAAAATCAAGGAAAAACAAGGCTTGATTTGACGTACTAGCGACAAACTGTTCTGCCAGGTAACCTTGCAAAATTAGGTGAAGGATTAAGTTTTCCAATTTCTTTGGATGAAAACAAGGGCAATTGAAATAATTAAGAAAAAAACAATGACGTATTGGGCAGTTAAGCGTTCTCATTCTTCATTTTTAGCATTCTGTCTTTAAGAAGATCAGCCAACCTATTTATTGAGTGCAATCTTATTGAGATTCAGTTTGTCTAGTACCACTACCTTGGGAGCTAGATGGGTTGGCGAATCATCAAAATCTTGGTCAAATTGGCGGGTTTGAATGATTTGAATGATTGAAGGCCCAACGCCACACATCAAATCCCCTAGTTGGATCATTGTTATTTGGCCGTTCATTCTAGTTATGTAACCAATGATGTGGCAGATGTGACAAGCTTGTATTGTCAAGTCATTGTATAGGATTTGAGAAGGATCTTGTTTGCAATTGTCACAATTTTTACAGGGCTCAGGAGAGAAAGGTAGAGGATTGCCAGAGTCGCAAGTTGAGCGGGAGCTGTTGAAATAGTCGGGAAAGAGGGTACTACGACAGCGTTCCACTTTGACAGCGTATTGGGCCATAGAGCAAACTGCAGGGGGTGGCAAGACACCACGTCAAAAAACTGGGTTGTGACCAAGATGTCAAAGAATATGAAGGCCTATACATTTTGTGATCCCATCAGTCTTGGAGGCAACCATTCCAGAGAGTGGGATAAGATCACTTGTTTTCCAAAAGAGCAAACAGTCTGAAACATTCCCATCACGTCCAGCACAACCTGATTCTTGATAATAACCTTCAGTACTTTTTGGAAGCGTATGATGGATCACAAAGCAAAAATGAGGAGCGTTGATACCTAAAATAAGAGAGACAATGAGCAATCCTCAACACCTATCTGAATCAAAGGACGACGGTTTGGATGACCTGAACTTGTCTTACCCATCCCAAGTGGATTCTATGTATTTGCTTATGTGGGACTGATGGAAGGAATCAGACACAAAGCATCAGCGTGAGCAGTGGTCAGACCTCCAAGTTGCACCAAAATCCTCCTGTTTGGATGCATGCATCCAAACACTAACATTTTCATGCAACTTCCATGCTTTAATCCAAGTTGCACCAAAATCCTCCTGTTTGGGTTCATGCATCCAAACACTAACATTTTCATGCAACTTCCATGCTTTAATCCAAGTTGCACCAAAATCCTCCTGTTTGGATTCATGCATCCAAATACTAACATTTTCATGCAACTTCCATGCTTTAATCCAGGTTGCACCAAAATCCTCCTGTTTGGATGCATGCATCTGAACACTAACATTTTCATGCAACTTCCATGCTTTAATCCAAGTTGCACCAAAATCCTCCTGTTCAGATTCATGCATCAAAACACTAACATTTTCATGCAACTTCCATGCTTTAATCCAAGTTGCACCAAAATCCTCCTGTTTGGATTCATGCATCCGAACACTAACATTTTCATGCAACTTCCATGCTTTAATCCAAGTTACACCAAAATCCTCCTGTTTGGATTCATGAATCCAAACACTAACATTTTCATGCAACTTCCATGCTTTAATCCAGGTTGCACCAAAATCCTCCTGTTTGGATGCATGCATCCAAACACTAACATTTTCATGCAACTTCCATGCTTTAATCAAAGTTGCACCAAAATCCTCCTGTAAATTGAGTGTGGTTTTCAAAGCATTGAGTGAAGTGTGGTTTAATCATTTACATATACCGGTGTTGTGTAATTTAACCTTGGTGGTGGGGCTCAAGTCACCTGGACCACACTTGGGTTCTTTCAGCCCAAATTTTCATGCCTGGCCTACTATATGGGAGTGCACATCACTGCACTGGCAACAGTGAAACTACAACCACATAAGAGTGTAGTCCCTCCTCTGCCCACCCTCTCATGTGGATGAAATACACACTATGATGAGTCTGTAAAGTAACTTCACTCTTTTTATAAGAAACAAGTTTCTTGTATCAAATAAATGTTGCTTTGTAAGTCTAAGATATTGTCAAACAAAGATTTTTGGGGAATTGCTCTGGTCAATATTAATTGGCCTTTGCATGCTGGAGACATTGGTTCACATGCCCAAATGAGTCCATTAAGGAAACCGTGCAATGTGTGGGCTTTTGTTGTTGATAGTGATTGTTTCTTTGGGCTGTGGACGCGCCATGCTCAATGGGCATTCCTTCCTACAGCTGATTTGAAGTCAAATAGGCTTGAATCAAAAATTAATGCAGGCAGGAAATTTCATAAATATGTTACAGGGGGGCATTTTGAATTTGTACAAATGATTGTTTAAGGCTTTGACTGAAAATCCAAGCTTTTAGCCTTTGAACATAGGTTCAAATTGGATTGGTTGTAGTGACAGAAATAGAAGGGGTTTTTTTGAGATTATGAGTAAAGAGAATCTTCTGAAAAAAGATATCCCCACCAGGATGATACATATTTTAGTGCAGAAATCCAACTATATAAAACATGTGGATCAAAAAATGAATGAAAAATAAAGGCAACTAAGGCAGCTCCTCAGGTGAGTATTGAGAAAGCATACAATAAACCCTGAAAAGGGAAAGCTATTTAAAATCAATGATTGTTGTGGTTTAAACACATTAGCACCTTTTATGCAGAAAATTGATTGATATGAAGTAAATGGAACACAATAACCCCATCTAGGATGGGAGAATGAGGAAGAATAAGATTTATCTTAGAAAGGAAGATTTACCACCACATGCCTTGACAGTTGTTGAGGAGTTTGTTGAAATGAGTCGGTGCTCTAAACTGAATTGGAGATTTGCCTTGCTTTTCTTCTGGAAGTCTCTTCCTGGCTGTCTTGTTTTATCCTAGTATGATTCTTCTTCCCATTACTGTTTACAAGTGCCACCTTGGGTTTGTTTCATCCCTCCATGTGAGACATTTAGGGAGATATCTATTCAAATTCTGCATTTCCTGGCAGAGATATCCATGTTTTTTACATTGAATAAATATTTGAAGAATGAAAAAAAGGCTTTCCTGTAAAACCCTATCCATAAAAGCTTTTAAAATATTTGAGTGAACTTTGAGTTTATTTGAGGTGTTTCCCTTGTGAAATTATATGAGGGAGATCTGTGCATTGAAAAATACTCCTGGGTCATTCAAAATACCTTTAGTTCTATGGCATTCATGTGCTAAATTAAGGTTTTTTTACCAGGTACAAAGCCCATGTTGCCAGCTCTGAGATGGGTTAGCTAACTCCAAGGATTAGCTTGAAGATGGGATCCTTGGACAATGTGTGATTGCACTTTTTTACCCACAAGTAAAGTGGGGCCTGTGCCCCAGGTGCACCAGCAAAAAGAAAGTGAACTGTGAGCTGATATGAAGTGATTCCCTTGTGAATTCATAGTGACACTGGCGGACACTTTTTGTTACATTTATTTTTAGTGAAATGCTGGGAAGAGTGTAACACTCATCTCTGAACAGAAAATTCCTTTGGATTTTGCTATAACTTGCTTTATTTTTTTCTCTGTTCATTTATATATTTTTTTTGTTGGGATAAATTCAGCACCAATTTCATTTGGCATGGGGAGGGCATTTATGTTTTCATGTATGGATACCCACATCTGTTACATAGACTCTTGATGGCCTGCAATCTTGGCCTTGGAAAAAATTCCAACTGTTTGTAGGAGATGCAGAGCTTTTTGAAATTATAATTTTCAAGCTGTGAAAATTGAGAATTGCAAAAACTGAAAACGGTTTATAACCATTTTTATTTTTCCAACAAACAAACTTCCTTTACAAATCAATTTCCCTGTAAAAAAATCAACATGTTTCAAAAAATTGATTTTTTCCAGAAATAGTTCTTGTTTTATCTTGGTGGAAATGGCAGAATTAAAAGTTCATGATTTGGGAAATACAGATGAATTCCAATTTCCAAAAAGGTGAAATCAAGGTGATTCTCATTTTCAGCAGCAGTGAAATCTTCTGGACTTTTGTTTTCCATAAAGGTGAAATCCACAAGAAATATTGTGTACAGCATTGTGAAAAATTGAATTAATCATTGTGAATTCATGGGGAACTTTTTGATACTTATGGGGGACAAAAGTGGCCACAAAAGTGACTTCATGTCACTGGTCAGCCAGAGACCCCAATTTGGCCCTGGTGGGGCATGCCATCACAGATCACGGTTTTGGGGAAAAGCAATTCATCTCTTTTTCTCTCAACTTAAAGGGCCCATCCCCCACCTCACAGAGGCTAGAAATAATAACTTCCAAACACCAGGACAATTCGGGAAGTTCCTCTATCTTATTTCCACAGCACAATCCAGAGTTTGCAACTGCATACGTTTGTTAAAGGCCATTCACAACTGTTTTCAACCTTTGGGTTGCAAATTTAACATTGAACTTCTGGCCATTCTTCCACCCCCCCCCCCAATAAAAAGATATTTTGGCACCTGATGTAGTTGTTTCTTATGGAAATAGGCTCAGCATAGAGCCATTGGGGGGGGTGTGGGCTCTTAAGCACAATCATCAGGAGTGCTCATCCCAGCTTCCAGCTACCCCAGCGTGTGAAACAGAACATCTCCCTTTCAAGGGGGTCCCCTCATGCCATAAGCAGGCAGTGAAGAACCTTGCAGAAAAAGAGAGCACAAACCAGTCATGGCCTGCCAACTGGAACCCCAAAATCCAGTCCAGGACCACAGGTAAGATTAAAATTACTAGGCACCAAGACTGGGCTTTGGGAAGAAGTATGAATTGAGGATTTGAAGAGGAGGTGTATGGCCAAGATGGAAATCAGGAGGCTATTGAGTATGCACCCAAAGACCCACTTTAAGCGTTTCCAATGGGTTTAAGATCAGGCAGGGGGTGGTTGGGATCATGGCTGGTGAAAACCAGGGACAAATCATGCAGAGATCAAAGGGCATCCATCAATCAGGGTTTCCCAGGACCCTCTAAGGTAGCCATGTTGGGACAAAGAGGCTAGTCAAAAAATTCAGATTGCAAGCAATTGTGTGAAAGGGCTTGTGGAACAATTGGGGCTAGGCAGATCATTACAGGGATCAGTCAGTTGTGGAGGTGCACTAGGGGGAATTGTAGTGCAGAGGGAGTTCCTTGTGAAAATCTTTGGTATTATTCTTTTTTTATTATTATTATTATTTATTTATTTGAGGGTTGTATATGTAAGGCTATGGTTAAATAATCATGTAGGGGGAAGCCACAGATTTCAGGGACAAACTAACATATGTAAACCAAAACTTTACAGAGCATTTATACTTGGTCCTGAAGGAGTCTAGTAGTGTTCAGACTTCTAGAGTAGTTTCTGCTAAATAGTTACAGAACCCATAAGAGATGGTTTTCAGAGATCTGGGAGCAAGAGTTGTGGAGTTTGGATACAGATAGAAAAACATTCAAAGGACAATCCCAGACTGGAGAAGGATCTTGGCAGAAATTTGGCCTTGCCCACAGGTCTGTCTGCACCATACAACTCCAAGACTTTCCATTCCCCTTTCCTCAAATGTTGACATACATTGAAAATAAAAGAGAAAGAAATGGGAAAAAAAATTAAATGATGATTGAGTGGAAAACATTACAATCAAAGATTTCTCATCAGCCTTGATTTCTTGAATTGATTTTAATCAATCAGATGGCGAGTTCATGGTGGGTTTTGGGCTTGGTTTATGATAGGACCATAGGGATGGGTGGGGTGTCCTTCCAATGAAGCTGCACACCCCCTGCCCATTGTGTAATTAAGGGACAGAAACTTTGGGGTGTGGGAACAGAACATGTAAAGGGTTGAGGCAGGGGGGGTTAATCTTGATTTCCTGCCCTGCTGTACCCCTTTCCTACTTAAAAGTTTGTCGTCAAATGAATTTTTACAACCTAAATGGGAAATTTAGTAGAAATCAATTAAGATACTTGGAAAACTACCTACCCCGCTTTGAAACAGGAAGAATTGAAAAGGAATCATCATCTCATAGATTCATCAGTGGGCCAAATTCTTTCCTATGGTCAACAACATATTGAATCTAGAACCACAGAACCAATCCAGGTGATATTTATGGGTTGGGAGAAACCTGAACCAGCTTATTCACTACAGGGGCTAAACCTGATGTGGTCCAAGATTCTGGGTGTTCATCAATTTTGAACAAATCCTACTCTGATTTTTTTTGGGATAAATCTGATCTCAGTTGTCTTTCAATGTTGATTCTCATTTTCCGTCAAGTTCATCTTCTTCCAATTTTCCTAATTGTAAAGTTCTAATACTCTCTCATCTGGAGAAATTTGTTATTGGATCACACTCTGCATACTTATCATTCAAGAATAAGAACCACCAGAACTGCTTGAAGGTAGTGTTAGCACTCCTTTTCCAATTGTAATGCTCCACAGATAGGTCAAAAGGGGTTTTTCTTCTTCTTCTTATTTCTGCCTGTTTTTTGGTATAATAAAATGATGGCCTCTCCTCCAATTCAATAAATGGCATTTTTTAAAGGAAAAGGGGAGTTTCATACCCAAAAAAAAAAGATACTAAATCCATGTGATTTTTCAAAAAAAAAGGTGGGATTTTTAGAAATTCTTATTTGATCAAATCATGCAAGAATTGTGTCATTGGCCTGATTCTAATGATTTTTATATTCAAATAGGGAAATGTTAAATTTTCAAACCCTGGGTTGTTAATGGGCATGAAAAGCTGTTCACACCCCATATGAGTTGTGAACAGAGGTTCACAACCCATATGAGGTGTGAAAATAATCAAAATAAATAAATTAGTAATAAAATAAATAAATCATAATAAATAAATAAATAAAATAAATAAATAAATAAATAAATTTAATTAATTAATTAATCAAGAAATAAATAAATAAATAAATAATCAGATGAATAAATAATCAGATAAATAAATACATAGATAAATAAATACATAGATAAATAAATACATAGATAAATAAATACATAGATAAATAAATATATTGATAAATAAATACATAGATAAATAAATAAATAGATAAATAAATAAGTAAGTAATTAAGTAAGTTAGGAATTAAGTAAATAAATAAATAAATCAATGAATAATTAAATAATTAAATAATTAAATGACTGAATAAATAGAAAAATAAATAAATAAAAAATAAGTTAATATGTAAATTAAAAATAAATAAATAACTAAAATATATCAAAAATAAAAATATAAATAAATAAAAATTAAATTTTGCCACCCTACACAACCCGTTCACACCTCAAAACAGTTCGCGTGGTGCGGTTTGCGACCCATTGTGCAGTGTGAACAGTTTTTGATGCAAATTTAACATTGCCCTTTTACATAATTTCATCCTATTAGGTGTGTTTTTCAACCCCAGGAAGGCATGCAATCCATAGAAAGATGTGCCCATACAAAACAAAAAATGCACGGATAAAGATATTTAAGGTTTTTTTATGTTTTTGAGAAGTGTCTGGGGTTGGAGAAAATGCATTTTTTGGATTTTTTGGGCCCTTTAAGAACTTTAAGTATTACTTAAGGCCCTTTCGGGTAATTTAAGGGCCTCAGAATCCCTGTGGGGTGTTTCTTGAGTATGATTTTTTGGAGAATTCAAATATTGACACCAATTGAGTAAATTGATACTTATAAATTCAATAATTATAAATTTTATTTATTTAAAAGAATTCAAATCTGACCTTGTGTTTCAAAAATACTTCATCCAATGTAAGAAAAACAAGAAAAATGAGAAATCATCAATTTCCTAGCAATTAGTGAGAAATATCCAGTGGATTGTAAATACCTTTGTACCAAGTCTAGTAAAAATTACAGAAAGTCTACATTTATCTATTTTATCCAGGTAATTTAAATGGTTTAAAATATTCATACAAAAATATAATCCAGTAAATAAATCATTACCAAAAAATTTAACAAAAATACTACTTTGAAGCAAATTAAAGATTTTAAATGGAATGTAAATACCTTTGTACAAAACATAACAAAAACATATAGAAAAATTTCTCCGTATGTCTATTTCATGAGTAGAATTCAAAAATTTCAGAATATTTCAACAAAATATTCATCAAATTGAAAAATAAAAACATGAATTGTAAAAAATCAACTATTTCAAAGAAATTTTCTTTTTATATTTCTTTGGTTATCCTTGCACTTGATAGAATTTCTTTTGTAATTTTTTTTGAGATTGTAGTTTTTCCCATGAAAACGTTTCATGCAGAGTTCTACTTTATTTTTTATTTTTTTTAAAAGATATCTGAATTCTATCACAATTAATAACTTTTTTCAAAGAAATCAATTTTTTATTTCATAAATCAATTTTTTATTTCATTATTCTTATTATCTTACTCAACAAATCATTTTTTGGAATATTTCAAAATATTTGAATAGGCCTCACAATTGAGATGTATGTAGCAATTTTCTATTTGCCTTTATTTTTTAAGTTATTTCAAAAATCAGCAGAAATTTCAATTATTATTCAAATAAATCAATTTCTTTACATTGGATTTTTTTACAGTTGTAATCCATGAAAATTTTTTTTTAATATTTCAACATATTGGATGTCTCCTTGTAGAAGACATATACATAGTATTTCAATGTATATTTTTATGCTAGGTACAAATTTATCTACATTCCATCACAAATCTTGAATTTTCTTCAAATAAATATGTTTTTTATGCTTCTTATGATTATTTCTGTGATCTATGTTGTTCTTGTTCAAATATTTTGGATTTTTCAATTTCCCCTCATTAAATAGGTATATGTAGCATATATATATATATATATATATTATGTTTGGCGGGAATTTATTTACGTTACACTGGAAATATCCCATTTTGTGTAAACAAAATGACAGGTTTTTCATTTTTCTTATTTCTCTTACAATTGATAAATTTTGATTAAAATATTAAGGTCACATTTGAATTCCTCAAAAAATAATTGGTATTCATAGCATTTTTACATCTTGCATTTACTCAATTTGTGTCCATATCTGAATTTTCCAAATAATTTTACCCAAGAAAGACCCCACAGGGGGTACTGAGGCTTTAAACTGGCCCCCAAGGGCCTTAATGAATATTTAAACACCTTTGGGGGTCCAGAATTTCATCAAAAGTCATGTTCTCCCACCCCAGGCACTCCTTTAAAACTTGAAATTGTGTTCCAAACCTTAATTGCCTATATTCACACCTTTTGTTTATGGTTGTTGATAATTTCACAACTCCCAGTCGTGTGGGATTGTTAAAGGGCCCTACACGGCCCAATGGAGGCGTGGGGGCCCCTACACGCATCCAAAGCTGGCGTGGAGGCGTGTATACGCGTCTAAATGCGTCCAAGGAGTAGTCTCAAACATGTGCAACCCCTGGGGAGTTGTATACCCCACGTAAACAGCTTTTTTGGGTAGTGTAAACCCATTCACAGCAGATTTGACGCATGGCCATGGGTATGGAACCCCCTGGGGGTTTTGCCACAATTTTTGGCACCCCCTGGACCACATTTGGGTTGCATAAAACCAAATTTGGAATCAACGCATACTATGTGGGACTGTTTTACCAAATCTAGCAATCCCAACGTCACACAAAATTGAATCCACATTGAAATTAAGTGAATCTGTGAACCAAATCATTGAAAATAAAGGAAAATTTGAAAAACATCTCACAATACTGATTTTTCTCAACTTGAAAGTGAGAAAACTTGTTATTTTTTCAATTGAAAGCTGGATTGAATACTGAAGTACCATTGCTTTTTCTTTTTAATTATGGGAACAGTGGCAAGCACTCCTTTTTGTAACATGGCTGCATTGAAGGACTACATTGATAGTGCCATGAAAAAAGCTGCAGAAAAAAAGGATTTGGGTAGTGAAAAGTTGGAAGCCACAATTTAATCCTAATCAAGGGTGACAATTGAGGAAAAAAATGTTTCACAAATAGACATGACCTCTGGTTTTGAGTAACATTTTAGGTTACTCTGTTCTTTGTCTGATTTAATTTAATTGAAACTGAACTTTGAAAATTTAAATATGGGTGGCATACCTATGACAGACTCACTTGCCCCACATCCTGTGAGAGCTTTTCCTCCTAAGGAAGAGTCACAAAACTATTTTCAAACATGGGAAATGAAGCATGGTTATGCTTTAACAGTTTTCAACTCAAAGCGTGATAAATATGTGGATTTGTCCTGTGCTAGACATGGTTCATACTCTGGCCAATCGCTCACCATACGGTCAAGGAAAACTCACACAAGGAAGGTTGGGTGCAAGGTTTCAATCCATGCTAGTCACAAAAAGGCAAAGCCCTTGTGGCAGATCTCCTACAAGAATGATCAACATAACAATGAACCATCTCCATGCCCCTCAGTGCATCCTCACCTGAGGAGAATTTCTGGGGTAGCCTAAGACAATATAAAATAAGGCATGAATGATGGGCTCAATACACTTCAGCTGAAAAGAGAATTGAGCAAAATCAATGATGTCAAATATGTTGATGACCAAACAATCTATAACACTAAGTGTAAGGTAACGCTAGAAGAACTAAAGGGTAAAAGTGTTATGGAGGTCCTCTATGAACAAATCGGTGATTCAGGTTGGGTTCATTGGTCAAATTTCAGTGGAGAGGGAAACTTGAAGGCCCTATTCTTGGCCAACCCTTGGTCATTAAAGCTTTTAAAACAATTCCATCATATAGCTATGATTGATTTTACTTCTAAAGCAAATAAGTAAAATATCCCCCTATTGCATGTTTCAGGAATTACAGCCAACCAGAAAACATTCACAAAAGCTCTTGTTTTTGTAAAAAACAAAAAATTTGATTTCTACAGTTTTTCTGTCAATAACCTTAAGGAGTTGGGTTATGATCCTGAGAGACTTCCCAAAGTATTTGTGACGGACCGTTAAAAAGCTTTGATCCATGCTCTAGAAAAAATTTTCCCTGAGTAATCAAACAGTGTTGTCAATGGCACTTTTCTACAAACATAAAAGAAAACTGTAAATACAGCTTTAATAATTGCGTTGAAGGGTGGAAAAGCTTTATGCCTCTGTGGGCAATTTATGGGGCCTAAAAGACCAAGGAGAAAGCAGAGGTCAATGATGCAGAACTTAGATTAAAAGCCAAATCACTGCTTTTTCTGTTCATCTTCTGAGTTTTGGGTTGCTTACATTATGACTTTTATAAAGTGTTTCTTGGCAGACCATGAGGATTTGCTTGAATATATGGATCATAATATCTTCCATATCAAAGATATGTTTGTAACAGCTTGGACTTGCAGAAAGGTGGTTTTGAAATAAAACAATGTCTTGGGTTGAAGGCTCCCATGCTACTCTGAAAAGATTCCTTGCAAATTCTTTGAGAAGCTTGTGGGATGTTTGGAAAAACCTAGAGGGAACAGTTTCCAATCAAATCAAATTGGCTCAGGCTTCCTGTTGAAATAATGCCATATTATCCTCTCAGGCCGCGCGCTCCTCTGATTTCCAATCCTAAGGCAGTCATCTAAGTGTCCTGCACCTGTCACACGCTACTCCCATGAAACAACAGCTCCCACCATCTCTCCCGTGATTTTATTCTCTAACATCTACCTCTCCATGACTTCTACCCACTTCCTTCTTGACCCACCTCCTCCTATCCTCTTCCTTTGACCTCCAACCTCTTCCATTTTCCTCCTGTTTTCCTCTCAACTTCAATCTATTCCTCTCCTTCTTTTTCACCAACCACTCTTCTCATCCAACCTCTTCTTTTATTCATCTATCAAATTGTCATCCAACTCCTACCAAACTCAATCAACTCTTAAGATTCACTAAGATCTCCTACATTGCCTAAGTCAAAAAACTTCAAACTCACCTGCATCTATTTCAATGTCACTTTCATCTGGTGAGAATTGAACAACCAGCATGATCATTGACCAATATTGACCTTTATCACTTTTCTTTTTTTTGTTCAGTCTTCCTATCATCATAAGCTTCTTTACTTCATCTCTTTAGTGTTCATCCTCCTCTGTTCTCACTTTTTTTTTGCTCTACACTATATTACGGCGGTATTCTCTTTCATTGTTTATTTCTTCATTATTTTTCTTCATTACTTTGATTCTGTTTCTTTCTCTAACGTTTTCTATATTTTTCATTGCTGGTAGGCTGGTTTTAGATTCCAGTAATCGAAGAAATCATTTCTCATTTCTTCACTGCCCTTTCAAACTCTCAAATAAAAATTGGAATAGTTCTTCCTACTGAACTGTTACTGTTGGTATACAAGGTTTCTTTACAGGAAGTCAGCTTGTTGTGAATCAATTAGAGAGATTAAAGCGGAACCATGATTGGGAAGTTTGCACCAAGTTATTCTCAATTACTATGGGTTTTCCCTGCTCCCACCAAAAAGGTGACCTATTAGCATTCCAAGGATCCATTGTGCCTGAAGATGTTGGATTATGACCCTTGCAGTTCTATTTCTGTAATTTGGTTCAAGTTGGATTTTTGGATTGTTCAAATGACTTTGTGATTAATGCTTTTTGAACAATGATTCCTACTTGACTAATATTTTATCCTTTTGAATTTTTAAAGTTTGATTTTAATGAACTGCTAAACAATTCTCAGTTACATGAGAAGCTCAATTCAATGATCTTGGCTCATGCTGAACAAGATTATTGAGGGCTCTTGAAGCACTTGATGAAGAAGACAGAAAATTATCAATCAAAGCCAAGACTTGAACCTAAAGTCTTTGGATTGAGCAGAGGCTTTCCAAAATTGACAGATACCCGGCAAGATCCTTTTTGATTTCAACACTTTGAAAAGAAAATTACACAGGAAAAGAGAATTATAAGGGCACCAAAGAAGAAAAGAAAAAACATTTTAAGTCTTTTCTTTTGTGAAAAGTTCATTTTTTTGGTTTAATGAACTGATGGAGAACCTGTTTTATTTCAAGTCAGGCTCTTCATCAGAATTTCATAGTTCAGAGGAAGAGACTGGAATTTAATTGGTGTTGTTGGCGTTGGAATCTGATTTGATTTTGAAGGATAAAGACAAATAAATGGAGGAGTCCAAAAGAAGCTAATCTTTGGTGAGTGTTTATTCCTTTAATTAGATTAGAATTGTGCCTAACTAATTTTTGTTTTTAGGAAGTGAATTACCTCAATCAAATACCCAAGAACTTAAATCAGTTCTTGGGGAAGGTTTTGGATCCATTTGGTGATAGAATTGTGGATTTAGAGTCATTGATATATCACTTGGGTATGATGAGAATGGATGGTTAAACGTTTGGAGAGAAATGCTTGAAAAATTGAGGAAAAATAAGGGGTGCTATTCTAAGATCCTTGGCAGCAGCAAACATGCTGGAAAGATCAAAAAAAGACTTGTTGGTATGACATCAATGAAAATATTCCATCTTTAAAATGGCTTTCAAAGTTGGAAATGGTTCAAATACTAGCTTATTATTATGGAAGACCAATATGTTTCATTTCATTGCATTCATTTTTTACTTTCACTCCTTTGAAAATGGGTGTAAAAAAACAATTGGATCCTATGTTAATTTGCTTTGTTAACAATAAACATTGGTTCCAGCTTGTAATTAAGGGACATGTGATTCCAATCCTGCCCATAGTTTCCAAAAAAAATTCCATGATATCCAAAAAAGCATCTCATTGGGTTGATCAACTCAAATTTAAACTTGAGTTGTATTCTAAATTATAGATTAATTTCATCATTTCAGTTTGGCTTCTGATGCTGATCTTTTAACTCTATTAATATAAAGGGTTATGACATTTTTAAAATCATTATGTTGAGTGTTTTGAGTTAACATCCTTATGATTAGTGTTTTGAATGAGATTTCAATGGTAAGTCAGTTCAACTTGTGCTGGGCTGATCCCATCATAAGGAGTATTTTTACTTCTTATGATGGGATCACATTGGAAGAATAATTGGCTCCAGAGATTACCCCAAGAGAGACATTTTCTGTTATTGTTGTAGTTGCATCGACTATTTGGGGGTAAATAATGGATCCTAAAAATCACCAAATAGCTTTCTTTTACCCTTTCTAATGTCCACCAAAAGGATGGAAGCTCAAAAATTAGAAAATTCTTTGGAAAGATAAGGGGAAAAAAAGTTGAAAATAACATCTTTTCTTCTATGTCAATCCCATTTTTTGGTGAGAAAATGAGGTACTAAAAATCTTCAAAAATCATATTTGAATTTCCTGGTTTATTTGTGAACTTTCTGTCTCTTCATATTTTCCACAATGATTAGAAATAAAGTATTAAAACAAATGAATAAATTTGGGACATATTTTTTTTTCAATGCTTTGAACATTATTTTGAAGACCTTCAAATGGACCAAAAAATCTCAAAAAATGAGTAGATTTTTGAGATGGCCCCCTACGCAGCAGGATTTTTTATTTATTTTCATTGTTCCTTTGCAAAAACTTGCAAATTGAAGGAAAACAGTGTGGATGGGGGATGTTGTAGGTAAATCAGAAACACACAATAATAAGAATTGGAGGTGTGAAAAAATAATGCCCAAATAAAAAATTATTAATAACCTGCATTAGTTTTCTCAAAAGTGCAATCCTTCAAATCATTGATTTTCTACAACTGCCCAATATCACTCTCACACAAACAAATCCTTTTTTTCAAGGGTTTTTCTGGAGCTTTTTTTGAAAAACAATAATCTGAGGCTGCAGCCCTGTAGCTAGGTGTCGAAACCCTTATATAAAATCTTTTCTAATTTTCAAAGCATCATAACACCTTAAAAATTTCACTCAAAAAATCAAAAAAATCAAAGTTCTCATGGCATTTGTAGATCTTTTCCTTTCTTTTTCAATTAATTTTTTTTTGGTGATTTAATATTTAATAAATTTAACAAAACCATCAAAGAGCCTTTTTTTTTTTTGGAATTTATTTTGATGTAATATTTCACCTTCAAGAATTCATTTAAAAAATCAAAAAAATTAAAAAAATAAATTTCTCATTTTATTTTTGGATCCTTTGCCCTGATTTTTTAACTGATTTTTTTGTGGAAGATTTAGAAGGCTAGACAAACCTAGACCAGGATGGATGAATTCCAGAAGGAATATAAGTGAGGGAAGAAACAAAAAATAGTATTTGAGGAAACAAAAAAAAGCAGCCACTAGTTCCATGGGCCAGATTATGACCTCAAAAGAGATTTAGGCAGAAATTTTGGACAATGATAGGAACTTTTTAATAATCATCCCAATGTAGATCTTCAGCTGAGGAACAACATTATTGTGAGTTCAATTTTGAGCTGGAAAAGAGAGCTGGTGATCAGGTGGAAGTCCTGAGGTTGAGCCTTGAAGTCCTGATGCCAGAAGTCTTGATTAGTGACAGAAAGAGATCTGGGAATATCAAAGTCAGAGCTTGCAAGGGAGGATTGTTCAATATTCTAGGCTTAGAAGTCTACTCTACAAGATTGGGGGTTACACGCTTGTGACACTGTTGACTAGGGTAATGGAACCACAACCACAATTTAACAGAGTGTATGTGAAGAGAGAGAAACAGAGGAGTCATGCACAAGGAAGTAAGCAGAGACAGAGGAAAGTTAAAACATCAACATGCCAGCCAAGGTCAACATCAAGAGGAAGAAATAGTTCATGCTCCAACATTATTTGCCAGTCTTACCACAGCATTGATTCTGGCTGATTTTTTTCAGGAATCTGCAAGCATGTCTTGCAAGGAAATCAGCTTAATCAATATGACTCCATTGGACCAATTTTTTCAAATGCTCTTGAGTTTGATTTCAATTTATTTGGCGGGAAACTTACTACCAAACCTTTTGATTTTGTCATGCAGCCATTTGTTTTCAATTAGATTCATAGGGGGTTCAAGTTTGGAACTCCAGATTTCCCAAAGAAGATGATGGAGCCAGTGGCCTTCAAGGTGGCTGGAAGATAGTGCATTTCACTCGGACTTGGTGGAAGAGAGAGCTATGCTCTGTTGCTTCCTGCTGGTCCAGTAAATCAGGAAACTCTTGAACAAGTAGGAAACCTGTTTGAGATAGTCTGGTAGTGGGATTGTCCCCACAGGTAGCATTGCTATAGGTCACTAGATGGTTTTCCAAAGATTTTCATTGAAAGACCAGCTTGTAGTCTATGGTATTCAAGCAATAAGGCCAAATGTGGATCAACTCCTTCCAGTGGGTGATTCTGTGGTTCTTGCAAAATTTTTCCAGACTGGACACAGCAAAGCTTATTTCTGGCCTGGCCAGATTTGCTATAAATTTTAGTGTTCCTACAGGGGAGCAATAGCTTACTCCAAGTTTCTTAAATTCAGCAAGTTCCTCTTTGGATGCAGATTTGAGATGAAATCCCCAGGTGCAAGGGTTGTTCAGCGGTTTTGTGTTGAGCAGGTTAAGTCATTTGATTCCTTTCTTTATGTGTTTGGAAAGATAAAGAGCAATACAGCCGTTGCTTGTATCCACCTTCATTCCCAATAGTTTATCTAATTTTTGAGCTGAAGAATATTTGAAATTTTTGAGGAATTGTTTTTGGAAGGATTCAGTATTGCCTAAAACTAAAAGGTCATCAACATGAAAGAAAAGGGCCATAAATTGGTGATTGTGGAGATGTAGACATGGATTGCTGTTGCTCTCCTTGAACCCATTGTCCTTGATCCAAGTGCTGAGGATCTTGTACCAGTTCAGCGGTGCTTTCTTGAGTCCATATAAGGACTTCTTTAGCTTGAGGTACTTTTCTGTTCTCTTAGAGCCTTTTGGAGTTTTGATGTAGACATTTTCATAAAGGGGTGCGTGGAGAAAAGCACGCTTGACATCAAACTGTAGTATGTTGATTCCTTTGTCAACAGAGTAGCAGAAAAGCAAATTAGGGAGGCAATTTTGCCTGTTGTTGCGTAATTATTGAAGTATTCAATACCATATCTTTGATTAAAGCCTTAGACACAGACTTGGGATTTTAGAGAAATGTCACAGGAGTGAATATCTTGCTTACACCAAGAAGCCCAGGTTGTGTCTAGTGGATTGGTTACTTCAGCTTCATCTGCATATTCCCAGACACCAGGATCCTAAATTTTGTCCAGTTCCTTGTCAATAGGAGGAAGCCAGGCGGGAATTTGCATTGCTTCATGGATTGAGTTTTTTATTTCCCAATGATAGTAGCTGTATCTGTCTGAAGCTTGTACTTTGGTTCTGTCGCGTAGATTGGGCCTCAGAGTCTGCTGAAATTCAGCTTTGGAGTCTTCCAATTTCACTGGATTAGGATTTTCATCAAGATTAACAGCAGGTTTTTTTGTCCTCAAGAGTACTCATAACCTCATCAGTGCAATCTCTGACACTTGTCACTTTTACAGCATTCCCATCTTCATTCTGGTCTGTTGGCCCCTTTGAGGGAGTTGTGATTTGAATTTCTTTATCTTCTAAAGCATTTGCACGTGGATTTTTGGGTAGTCAAGATTTGAGAAATAGTTTTGATAATCTTTCCAGTTTTGGTGATCAGCTTGTAAGATAGGAACCTTGGGTTTTACCCTATTAACCATCCTTTGGCACCTTTTTTTATCATTTTTGAGTGGATCTTGGTGTTTCTCAGGAGGTAGATAGCAGGGTTTCCAAGTTTTTGGAGGTTATCATTGGTTATTTTTTTCTTGTGTAACATCTCCCAGGGAGTTGGTTCATCTTCCTTTGCATTTATCTGATTAAGTGAAAAGCAGCAGCACTGAATCAATACATTCTGTTAAAATACGTATACACTTACGCGTGTGCTATGTATAAGTGTAAACCAAATGGGATGCACATATGGGCCTCTTTGGCCTATTAGACACTCACACGGACCATCCGGGCCTGTGTGGATGTCACGGATTTGGGACAACTGGCCTCAAAACGCGTGAAACAGACCTATTACTACACGGGCCCTAACGGTCCCGGTTAGTTATATGGACAAATACAGCCAGATGGGCCTTTATGGGCATAATTGGGCCCAAGGTTCATTTTGGACATACTTGGCCAGACGGGCTGGCCCGCCAAAGTATGGTTTACTTAGTTTTCAGGCTTGTGGCGGCCCATTGGGGCCACTGCCCGTGTTGCAGCCCAGTTTGGGCTGCCGCCCATGTTGCGGCCTGCTTGGGGCCGCTGTTTTTGCCTTCGGCCCATCTATGGGGCCCAAAGGCCCACGCAAGGCCGTCATTGCAGCTGTTGAGCCAATTGCGGCCTCCGCGCTGGGTGGCAACCGGCTGTTGGTGCCGTGAGGGCCGGGGCCAACGGCCCCGGCTCCCTTGCCCACCATTGCAAGGGGGAGGTGGGGGCAGCTGGTAGCAACCAGCTTTCCACCCAGGCTGGTCGCATCGAGGCAACCGGCGGTGGGGGGGAATTGACCACCCCCCCACCAGCCCAAGGTGGTTGGGGCGGTGACAAGGTAGCTGGTTGCAACCAAGCAACCAGCGGTGGGGGGGACCTGACCACCCCTCTACCATCAAAGCAAAGGGGCACTCTCCCCCCCCCCTTTACCAAGGGGGAGGAGCAACTGGGCTGAGGGGATTTGACCACCCCCCAGCCCACTTCCATTGATGATGCCCTGGGGGATCAACCCCCAGGGCCCCTGGTAGGGGGATTTGACTTCCCCCTACAGGGATCTGTGAGAAAGAGGGGGGGGGACAGCATTTCTTCTGGTCACACCCCCCCCCCCATGTGGGTCTGAAGCCAGACCCAGGTGTGTCCTGGGTCCCACCTGGCCTTTGTATGGCCAGGGGCTGGTTGCATGAGGCAACCAGCCAGTATGTGAGGTCAGGGATTGAACAGCACAGGGGCTGGTTCAGTCCCATAATGGTGGAAACACCAGAAAGGACCGGAATAGGCTGGTTGTTGTGAGAAATAAAAGACTAGAAAACCAAGACCAGACTTTATTTCATCCAAAGAAAAGAGTAATCAGAAAGATAGCCAATAATCTGGAAAAGAAAACAATAAATGAAAATAATAAAGTGACCAAAAGGAGGCTTCTGAAGATGATACAACAGAAGAAAACAGACAAGCAGACTATCAAAAGAAGGAGACTAGACAAGGGCTGAAGTATTCAAATTGAGGTCAGAATTGATGCTGAAAGGGTAGTCGGCATGTAGAGGAGATTTACTAGAGGGGGCCTGAGACAAAGGAGAAGCCACCAATAAGGTTGGAGTAAGAATTCCTGAAAGCGCCTTGAACGACTGTTGAGATGAGGTCAGTACATAGAAACCCAATGAGTTGAATGAGTTCCTCACAATTGTGGAACTGGCTGCTAGTGAAGATTCCTTGAAGACGGTCGCGGTTGGTTCTGGTGGGAGAAGATCTTGAGGAGGCAGACGGTTTGATATGGTCAAGATTTGAGAGAGATCTTTTCTGGCCTTCTACAGGTAGCGGTCGAGCAATGAGTTGAAGACCGCAGGTACTCTGAGAGTAGATTATGCGCACTCTGAAAAACAGTCCGCAACATACAAGATGAGGTCAAAACATGAATAAAGAAAAAAGAAAATCAGACAAGAATAAAGAAATAAGAAAACAAAGAAAGAAGAAACAAGGACGCACAAGGAAGGTTCAAAAGATAAACAAGGAAGCCAAAGCTTGATGTAACTGAAAATATTACGTAACTAAGATTCAAAGAAAATAAATGATGATATCAGATTTAACATTCAACACTCCCCCTCGACTCAGAGGTTAGTGAAAGGATGAAAAAAAATAATTTACAAGTCTCAAATTTGATCCTATATTAGCTGCTTTTGTCAGCGCATTGGCAGTCATGGATTGAGAGGGTATGAGTTTTAAGTCAATTAGGTTGTTTTCAAAGTCTTCTCTTAAGCTTTTAATTTTTATGTCAATATGTTTGACTTTGGAGTTAATGCCGAATTTTTTTACTTTATCTTCCAAGCCTTTGTTGTCGATTAGATGTAGAGGACAATTAAATTTTTCTCAATAGATTTTGCCAATCAATTGATGCAGCCACCGACCTTCTAGATGACTGCTGGATAACGCTACACTTTTGGACTCCGTAGAAGAGTGAGTGATACACCGTTGCCTACGACTTGTCCAATATAGAGGACTCCCCTTGAAAGAGAACGCCATACCGCTTTGAGAGATTCTGTTGAGGGGATCATCTCCCCAGGTAGCATTGCTGTAGCAGATGAGATGATTCAAGATTGAGCAAGGACCTAACATAAGACATATGTTCTTGGTGGCAGATAGGTAGCGCCATACATGGATCACTTCCATCCAGTGTGAGTAACCAGTTTTTTCGGAAAAACGCGCCAGGCTAGACACAGCAAAGCTGATGTCTGGTCTGGCTGACCTGGCGATGAAGTTAAGGCGACCTATAGGATAACAATAGTTCACATTGAGGGCGAGAAATTTTTTGTGATGTTCCTCAGTGGCAGGCGACAGGTGGAGTCCGGTGGTTCTGGGAGTTGAAGCTGGTTTACACTCAGTTAAGTTCAGCTCGGAAAGACCTTTTTCAATGTGAAGAGGCAAGCTTGAATGGAGAAGATCATTTTCTCTTGTGACTTTCATCCCTAGCAGGGTATTAGGAGCGTGTGCGGAGGAATGTTTGAATTGGTCCAGGGACTTATCTCTGAACTGAGAGGTGTCTCCAGCTACTATTAAGTCGTCCACGTGAAAGAAAACAGCTGATAGGTTATTGTTGTTGAGAAACAAACAGGGATCACATGAGGATTTGGAGTATCCTTGATCTTCAATCCAAGATGTCAAGGTTTTGTACCAGTTACGAGGAGCTTGCTTTAGACCTTACAGAGATTTTTTTAACTTCAGAAATTTACCTTTTCTACTGGAACCAGGAGGATTAAAAATGTAGACGTCTTTGTCCAAATCGGCATGAAGGAATGCCCCTTTAATGTCCAGCTGGAGTAGTTCAAGTTTTTTATCCATGGCGAATGTGAGTAAAGCTTGAAGAGAGGCTATTCTTCCGGTAGGTGCGTATGTTTCCATGTAGTCCAGACCGTATTTTTGGTTGAATCCCTGGACGCATAGCCAATTCTTGTAGGTGGGAGGTTCACCATGCGCGTTCTCTTTTACTTTGTACACTGGAACCGTCTTGAGAGGATTTGTGACTTCATCTTTGTCCACCTCTTCGCAAACGCCTTGATCTTCAATGGATTGAAACTCCTTCAAGGTGGAAGCCTTCCAAACTGGAATGGTAAGAGCTTCCTCAATTGAGGAAGGTAGTTTTTCTCCGAGATAACCAAATCGCTTGGGTTTTCTCAAAGTCTCTCAATTTCTCAGAGACGGTCGTAAGCTAGCCGACACAGTCTCCTCATCAGCTGATTCGTCATCCATTGAGTCAGATTCCACTTCCTCTTTGATGGTGTTAACGGGAGTTGCTCTTGGTGAATTATCTTCTGATGGCAAGTTGGTAGGAGTAACGGCATTTTGATTATCCGTACGGATGGTAGGATTGAGACTGATGTTGGAAGCGTCGTCTTGAAAATTGAGAATGGTTGTGTTGGACTTGCAAAATTTGACATGTTTGGTGTTAATGATCTTTCCTGAGCTGGTGAGAACTCTGTATGAGAGTAAGGAGGGATTGAAACCGATGAGGACACCAAGATTTCCTTTTTCATCCAGTTTGGATTTAATTTGAGGATCGTTTAGTCAATATGTTAGTTTAGATCCTATTGGCTTCAGATAATTGGCTGGTAGTTCTTTTCCATGCATAAGAGCCCAGGGTGATTTACATCCTTTTTCTTTGGGGATTTGATTGAGTAGAATGCAGCAGCTTCTGATGATTTCATTCCAATAGGATTTGGGGATCTGAGTTTTGCAGAGTGTTGTTCTTGTTGATTCCATAACAGTACGATTGGCCCTCTCTACTCGACCGTTTTGTTGAGAGTGATACGGTTCCGAGACAATTTGATTGATGTGTTTTTCCCTATAGAATGACGACAGCTTGTTGTTGACAAACTCACCTCCTCCATCGGAACAAACTTCAGAAGGGTATCGTTGGTTCTTTCTGTATTCGTTCTCCATGATAAATATGAGAGTGCTGGAGGTCTCATCCTTTGATCGAAGAGGAAAGCAGGTGATGTATCCTGTGAAGGAATTGATTAAATTGAGAGCAAACCTGTATCCTCCTTTCGCCGTAGGATTGAGAGGTCCCATCAAATCAATGTGGATGCGGTCGAAAGCCTTCTTGGCAGGTTCTTGAGTCTGAGGGAATGGTGATTTTTTAATCTTGCTTCTGTCACAGTCAAGACATTCAAAAGCTTCCTTGTCTTTTGTTGAGATGGATTCGTTTAAGAACTTTTCCATCCGTCCTAGACTTGCATGACCTAGGGTTTGGTGTATCTTGTGCAAATCGTTGTTAGAGTACAAACCTTGGTTGATCTTCCTGTCCATGTCTATCACGAAAAGGTTGTTAAGGACTTTCCCTACAAATAACGTTTTCCCGTGAAATACAAGGGAGAAGGAGCACGGAGAGTTGGAGGAGTTGACTCTTAAGCTGGCACCTTTTTTGACCAACGCCCCAAGCAAGATAAGGTTAACTCTGGCGTCAGGCACCCAAGCTGAGTTACTGAGAAGGACGTTCAATTTGAGAGATGGTATGAGGGCGGTCCCCAAGCCTTTGATTTGAAGATTGGAGTCTTTCTTTCCAGTTTGGATAGCACCTTTATCGTCAGAAGTCGAGATCGATTGGAACCGGGACCTATTGACAATCATGTGGATGGAACATCCGGAGTTGAGGATGAATCGATTGGAGGGTGAGTCGCTTTGATCGTTTGAGGTCATTCCACAGAAGAAGGAATAGTAATGAGCTTCCTCTTCTGTTTTCTTCTTTGCCTTCTTTCCTCAATTATGGAGATGGGAAGGCTTCAATTCTGGAAATTCAGCCCAGCATGAATTGGCAGGGTGAGTGGTCACGGCAGGGTTATGTTTCCCGTTTTCGCACCTTGGTCCATTGTACAGGGCCGTGTTTACGGGGTTTTTTTGGGATTCCTGTGCACTTATCTCGTTTTTGTGTTGCGTTAGATGATCCAAAACAGTTTCTATCTTCATATCGGCCGTAGAGTGCATGATTTGAGTCTTCATGTTTTGCATAGAAGGCGGAAACTTGAATAAGACAAGGTATGCTATGATATCCGTTGGTAGTTCTATTCCCACTTCTGTTAGTTTTTTTAAATAAGTTTTGATTGTCGTGACAAAACTTTTGATATTTGTAGACATGGAGAGGTGGAGAAAGCTATTAAAGACCCTTGCTCTGTTTTCCGACTGAGAGGATGCAAAATGCGATTGAGTTGCTATCCAAATGAGTTTGGCATCGTCCTTGTTATGGTCATTGATGATGTTGTTGTACGTATTGGTGTCCAGTTTGGCGATTAGATATGCCACCATTTCCTGATTTGTCTCCTCGTCCAATTCTAATGATTCGTCTGTTGAGCTCATAAGTCTGAAAATCCCACGCAATTTAATTAAGTTCTCCATTTTTTTTGCCACATACTATAATTGTCTTTGTTTAAGAGTGGTGTTGATTCAATGAGAACTTTCATGGCCTGCGCTTTGAATTTTGTGGAATCTCCCCCTGGTCCTGGTGTCAATGAAGGACCGGCTTCTGGCATTTTGGCTTTTAGCCGTGTGAGAAATAAAAGACTAGAAAACCAAGACCAGACTTTATTTCATCCAAAGAAAAGATTAATCAGAAAGATAGCCAATAATCTGGAAAAGAAAACAATAAATGAAAATAATAAAGTGACCAACAGGAGGCTTCTGAAGATGATACAACAGAAGAAAACAGACAAGCAGACTATCAAAAGAAGGAGACTAGACAAGGGCTGAAGTATTCAAAGTGAGGTCAGAATTGATGCTGAAAGGGTAGTCGGCATGAAGAGGAGATTTACTAGAGGGGGCCTGAGACAAAGGAGAAGCCACCAATGACGTTGGAGTAAGAATTCCTGAAAGCGCCTTGAACAACTGTTGAGATGAGGTCAGTACATAGAAACCCAATGAGTCGAATGAGTTCCTCACAATTGTTGAACTGGCTGCTAGTGAAGATTCCTTGAAGACGGTCGCGGTTGGTTCTGGTGGGAGAAGATCTTGAGGAGGCAGACGGTTTGATATGGTCAAGAGTTGAGAGAGATCTTTTCTGGCCTTCTACAGGTAGCGGTCAAGCAATGAGTTGAAGACCGCAGGTACTCTGAGAGTAGATTATGCGCACTCTGAAAAACAGTCCGCGACATACAAGATGAGGTCAAAACATGAATAAAGAACAAAGAGAATCAGACAAGAATAAAGAAATAAGAAAACAAAGAAAGAAGAAACAAGGACGCACAAGGAAGGTTCAAAAGATAAACAAGGAAGCCAAAGCTTCATGTAACTGAAAATTTTACGTAACTAAGATTCAAAGAAAAGAAATGATGATATCAGATTTAACATTTAACAGTTGTAAGGGTACAGGGACTGATTCCATGCGGGCTGATGTAGTCCAAACCAAGTAACAAGGACTGTAGAGTCTGTAGAGCTCTTTTGGGGAGGAAAATTTGCCTTTTTGCTTGTTGTATCATGGGCTCACAATAGGCCAATCTTTTGTACTTAAGGAGCTCTTCTCCCTGCTGTTTTCATCATTCATTCATCATCCAAGTGAATTCATCACCAATATCATCCAAGGTATTCCCCCATTGTTAGAGCCCATCAGCAATTATTGACACAAGGTGTCCAGCATTTCTTTTGCTTTAAATGCTGCTCATTTGCCTAAGCTAATTGCTGGCCATAATTATAACACATTCCAACAACTCTTGGTGATTGAGGTTGAAATAAAGACCAATTTAAGGGATTCCATGATAGTAAAATTTGCCCTTTCAGCCTTTCCATTGTGTTGAGAATGATAGGGCTCACTGATCAAGTGATTGATTGACTTAGATCCAAGAAAGGATTGAAGGTTCTCATTTACAAACTCCCCTAAACTATCAGAGACAAAGTCTTTTGGATAGCATATTTGTCTTTTGGCCTTGTTCTCAATTATGAAATTGATTGCTCCTGCAGCAGCTCCCTTGGACATTAATGTAAATGCAGATAGATAACAGGAATTGTTATCAATGACTGTCAGTGAGTAGCGCATACCCCCCTTGCTCATGGGATTAAGTGGGCCCATTAAATCAATGTGAAGCCTTTTGAAGACTCTTGATGCAGTTCTTTGATTATTTTTGAATGGTGCTTGGGTAATCTCAGCCTTTTGGCACGCCAGGCACTCAAAACTTTCTACAGCCTTCTTGTAAATGCTGCAACCAAGGTGCTTTTCTATGCGTTCAATTCTGGAATGGCATAAATTAAGGTGAACATTTGATAGATTGATTTCTGTAGCATAGAAAGAGCTGTGGTCAGGTTCAGGTGAAGGCACTTCCCCATTTCTGATCAGCAGCAGTTTTTTTTCTATTACTCCATTGAGAACCTTGCTTAGCTTGTGTTGCAGCAATAAGGCTGGTGGCTTGACTTAAAGATTCACCTTCAATAAGCATCCCTTGTCAAGAAGAGATCCAAGAGATACTAAGTTAACCTTAGCTTTGGGTACATATTCAGAGTTTTTAATTCTTATTCTTTGGCCATTGATTACAATTTCTGCTATCCCAATTCCTTGGATGGTTATTCCTTTGCCCTTTTAACCCATTTTGGTTTTTCTTCCCCAGACTGTTCAGAGAAAGATACAAACAAGTTCTTGTCACAAATCATGTGTATCAAGCATCCACTTTCAAGGATTTAATGATCATCCAACATTCTGTTCTTGTGGTTGAACACGCAGAAGAAGGATTAATAATGGGATTCCTCTTGGGATTTTTTCTTATGTCCGCATCAAGCCTTGTTTGGAGGATAATTGAATCTTAGTCCAGCAAAATCAACCCAGCAGGCGGATTTACCATGAGATTTCACTGCAGGATTGTGTTTTCCATTCTCACACCTAGGGTAGTCAGACTCTCAAGGTTCTCTTTTGTGGTTGGAGTGAAACATGGCTGAATTGATGTTGGATGATTCAATTGATTTAGATTGGAACTCATTCTTATGTTGATCCAGATGTTTCAGCACATATGTTATGGATATTTTGGTTCCTGAATGCATGATTTGAGACCTCATTGCTTTGAGTGTTTTGGTCAGTTTAAAGAGGATGAGATAGATGAGAATGTTGTTTGGTAGTTTGATTCCTACCTTTTCAAGCCTTCCCAGGTGATATCTTACAGTTGTCACAAACCCATCTATATTGTTTTGGTCAAATCCAAGGTACAAGAAGTTAAAGAAGACTCTTTCTTGATTGGCTACTTGGCAGGAGAATAAATTACTCTTGGCTACTTTTCAGATGAGTTTTGTTGAGTCTTCATTCTGAGGAGTAATGATTTTGGTTTGGGTTGTAGCATCTAGCTTGTACATTAGGTATCCTTCCATCTTGTTATAATCAGGAATCTCATCATAAGAGTCAGTCAAATTTACCAACTCAAGGCTTCCACACATTTTGAAGAGTCTTTCCATTTTCTTTTTCCAAATTGAGTAGGGATTTGAAATTTTCTTTGAATCCTGGTCCAGGTGGTTTGGATCTTCTAGTTGCTACCGTTGAGCTTAAAGGATCCATCTTTGGCTTTTAACCATGTAGAATATTTAGAAGTCCAGCAGAACCTAGACCGGGCTGGTTGAATTTCAGACAGAACATAAGTGAGGGAAGAAACACAAAAGAGTATTTGAGGAAACAACAAACAGGGGCAAATAGTTCTACAGGCCAGATTATAACCTCAAAATATATTTAGGTAGAAATTTTGGACAATGATAGGAACTTGTTACCAATACTCCTAATGTAGATCTCCAGCTGAGGAATAACAGTATTGTGAGTTTGATTTTTAGATGCAAGAAAGAGCCTGTGATCAGGTGGAAGTCCTGGGGTTGAGCCTTGAAGTCTTGATGCCAGAAGTCTTGAGTAGTGACAAGAAGAGATCCAGGATTATTGAAGTCAGAGCTTGCAAGGGAGGATTGTTCAATGGTCTGGGCTTAGAATTCTACTCTACAAGATTGTGGTTGACACCCTTGTGACATTGTTGACTAGGGTAATGGACCTGGGACCAGAACATAACATAGTGTATGTGAAGAGAGAGAAACAGAGGAGTCAAGCACAAGGAAGTAAGTAGAGACAGAGGAAAGTGAAAACATCAACATTTTTTGGGTGAATTAAGCTTATAGAGATTGTATACAATATTAAAAGAGCTTTCCATTAGGGTTTATCAGAGTTAGAAAACCTGAAATTTTTTTAATGGTGTGTTTTTTCAGAATACCCCAATTTATAAAACACCATTAATGATAAAAAAACCCACTTATTCCACATCAGACATGTGAGAGTTACCTGAAAATAAATGGGTTTTTCAGATAAATCATTTAAAGGTTTTTGAAACCACAACCAAACATCAGTCCACATCATACACCCCTGGTTTCCCACCTCCTTCTACCTCCAACCTCATCAGAAAAATCTCCTTCATCACTCTCATCAAATTATCACTCTCATCACATTATCACTCTCATCACTTCATCACTCTCATCACTTCATCACTCTCATCTCTTCATGATTAGTTAATTCCAGTTCTTTTGGAGGCCAAATTCAAAATTCTTCATCTATTTTTATATGCCAAAATGCTTTATTGAAATCAAAGGAATTTCTGACTCACTTTCATTGTGCCAATATTGCAAGTGCCAGGTTTAAAGCTTAAAAAATGGGAAATGGGAACAAACCTTCCTCAAGAATTATCCCTTTGATTTGTTTGTATCATTTTTCAACCAGTTGGAACTTATTTTGGATTAATTTAAGACTGTTTTGCAAGAAACTGGACAGAAAAAATCTCTTGGAACAAAAAACCACTCAAATATCTGGGAATAATTAATACTGGAACTATCAATATTTTCTATGTTTCATAATTTCTTCTGAAATATTTTGCCTTCTACAACTTTGTCTAAATAAAGCTTCCCAATTCAAGGTTCTGAATGTATAACTATTTTAAGAATATATTAAAGAATAACTGCTTTCCATGAATTTTTTCAAATAAAAGTTTCCTTTTTCAAATAACAAGATTCTGCATCTACTCTAGGAGCTCCTTGAAAGAAAATCAAAAAAATATACCCCCCCCTATTGTTAAATAAAAAAAGCATTCCCTTTATTTATATATATATATAAATAATAAGATCAAACCAAAAAAGCCAACCTTCTCATCTGGTCAAATTATCCACATATTCCAAGAAAAAATAAATATTTCATTTCAAATTTGCAATGCATCATAAGGGAAATTACCCCCTGACTTCCCGTCATCCCTTCATGATAAAGCATTAATAACTCTGCACTCCTACTTTGTCATCCCAAAACTTTCCTTCCATCAGAATTTTCACTTCCTATGACACAATTCATGTTTTTTTTCCTATGGTATTCCAAAAAAACTTCCCTGAAAGAATTGACTGAGACATCCTCAAGCATTATCTTCAAAATCCTACTCACCAATTCAACTACTTAATTTCCCCACAGATACTCTATATACATTATCTGTCACCCTTGGTATTCTTTAATTTATCCTGCCTGTTTCCCCCAAAACAAAATCCTTCTTCCACATGTCCTGGATTCCAATTATGGTTTTCCCCATGCTGTTACAAAATCCGCATTCAAGAAATTTCATTTTCCTCAAATTCATAAAGCTTCTCTTTGCATTTCTTCTCTGATATCTTGAGCCTCCACATTTAATTCTTCTCATTCCATCTATTTATCCATAAAAATATCCCTCTGAAATTAAAAATAATAAGAATACAAAATTTATTCCCCACAATCTTCCAACAAAATCCTGTCCTTTGCAATTAAATCTATCCACATTTTTCTGGTCTTCCTCTGCAAACAAGGAAATTCCACAGTTGAAGTCCTGCTCCTCTCTTCCCTTTTACTTCTTTTGTTGCCAAAAACTTCAGAATAAATTTTTCTCAAATTAAAAATCTGGATTATAATTTTTTTTTGATACATTGGGGGTTATGAATATTCAATGACATCCATGTCCCAAAGAACTTCATTTTCCTTGAATTTTTCCATAATACACCCTTTAATTTTATCAGAATTGAAGGCTTCTCCAAAACCTGGTTTTTTCAAATTTTGTGTCACCTTTCCCTTTAGAGCACTGACCACATTTTACTGAGTTTCCAAATCATCCCCTAGCTTAAATTATTCGAAATTTGACACCTTGAATGGATGGATCATTTTAACTTATGGGCAGAAATTTAATGAAATCCACTACATAATATAGATTAATAGTCACTATATTCTCACCTAACTATGATTTAGTTCCAGTATTCATAAATTCCTTATTTTTCTAATCAAGAAAAACCCGGAAACCTCTATGATAATTTTCTCTCCTTCATAAAAATAATTTACTCATAACAGTAAATTTTTCTTCTGAACCATGGTTTGTTCTAATTAAAAAACTTTCTGGAAGGCTCATAAGATTATTTTATCTTATGGAACATATTCAATTCACCCTCAAACTCCTCTGAGTATCCTTCCATTTCAATTGGTCTGGTTTTCCACAAGAGCTCCCCCTTGAACCCCAATGGACAGATCTTGTTTCCCAGATGAAAATTATATTTGGTTAAAATTGTGGAAAAAAACTGGATTTCTACTAAGATATTTTCCCAAAGCCATCAGGCAATTGTGTATCCTCTCCACCTCCTCCCCACAGTTGTAATTTCTACATTCCATTTATGAGGTGCAAACCACCCCTGCTTGAGCTCATAAAATCTAAGCTAATTTTCCCAAAGGGGGTGTTCCAACCCTTTGCCTTCCAAAAATTGTCTTTTCTTGAATTTATTCTCTGGTTTTTTCAACCCTGAAGCCTTTTAATCCAGTCCCATATTCTCATCATCCCACAAAATATGTCTAAATAGAGGTTCCAGGAGCTTTTTTTCAAGACCATTAAACTTCCCTCAGGATTGGTTAACCTTATCCCACTCTCAACAGAGATCCTCCCTCTGGATGAAAAGCCTGTCTAGTTCATTCTAAAAAAAATAAAAATTAAAAAATTAAAACATCATTGGCCCATCATTAGGGTCTTGCTTCCATAGGTGCTCTCAAAAGTTCTACTGCTCCTGTAAAACTTCTGGGACCCCTTCTCAATCCCTGACTTGGATCCCTCAAGCTTTCCCAAAAATCCCCTTGGAGTTGATTCACTAGAACCTAATCCCAAGCAATAATGAGGTTGATCTTGGTCTTATGGAGGCTGAATTGGAGGCTAACCTCTGCAATACCAATGGAAGGGTTCTGAAAATTGTTTCCAAGTCAAAATTCAATCTTCCACACAAATGGAAATAGATTTCTTGGGGTATAATTGGGCCAAAAGAGAATTATATGGATTACTCTTGATTTATATTTTATAAATTCAAAAATATCTACATGGAACTCATAAAAAACCCTGCCCCATATATATATATATATATACTATCCTTTGTTTTATGTATTTATTTTATTATTTTTTGTCTCTTTATTGCCTTTTTCTTCTTTTTCCTTTTTTAAAAAAATATTGTTTTACCCTAAAGATTACCTGATTTTTTCAAAAAAAAAGAAAAAAAAAAGAATTAAATTTGCCTTGAGAGCTATATAGAGACAGATAAAGCACGTGATGGGTTCCTGGACTTCCCTATTAATGATATCTACATGAGACCTCTGTGCATTCTACAGAAATAAGCCTTCCAGAAGGAATGTTTCAAATTTTTCCTGGGCCACCACTGAAAAGGGGATTCAAACAATTCTCAAACCCCACTAGAAGACACAAAAAAAACATAGATGAGACATAAAATAAAAATTAATAAACTTAGGCTTTCCTAAAACAGAAATGCCCAAAATCCATTCTGCTCACCCAAATAATTTTTTTGCCATACATCCTCTCCAAATTTTTATTTCACAACTCAACCATATTTTCAAATTATTTTGAACCCCATGCATAAAAAAATTTCAAATAAGCTTCTTCAGACTTCTTCTTCAATTCTTTTTGTATAATTCCTCTGGGAAGTGGATAAAAGTATAATAGAGACCATTTCAGTGGTTTGGCCAATTTAGGACACAATCATTGGAGGGAAAAAAGTAGAATAGCTGAATGCTATCTTTTATGTGGATGTAGGGAAAGATTTGGGATGGCAAGGATATTTTCAGAAGGCATTTTAGCAGATGCAGAATTGAAAAAATTTTATTGAAGATTGCATATTTTGTGGAATTTTTGTTGATAATTGCAGATTTTTGCCAAGAACTTCAGAGATGCATTAAGTATTGCAGAGGTTTAAAATGATGGTTAGAAAAAATCAGACTTTGGGTAAAGTTGGTTGGCATTTTTAGAACATAGTTTTGGATTCAGAATTTTTATCAACATGGTAAAGGTGAACTGGAAACCAAGAAAGTAATCAATTAAAGGAAATATCTTTGGGAAAACAGGAAGTTAAGGGCTTTGAAAACCAAGGAAACTGGATTTGTAATGGAATATTAAACAAGAGTGCTTTCATGACATGCTAAAATAAAGGAATATATTTGATATACAACTTGAGGAAATTGTAGGAAAAGGTGATTGAGGTGGTGGTATTAGATGAATTTATTAATTCAGAAGCATTGGGGTTGTATTTGTGGGAAAGAAAGGGTAATACCACATGGAAAAGGATGAGTAGAATGTTTTACTAGAAAAAGCCATAATAATTTGAGGATCCAAACTACAGGGTAAATGAGAATCAAAGTATTCTTTAGGAAGCTATAAAATTCTTTGACAAATCTTGAGGAAGCCAGGAAATTCTTTGAGGGACTTACTAGGTTTTCAGGCTTTGAATGTGCTCAAAAATTCCAATACAAAAGGGAATTGAAGTGTGGTATTTCAAAAAGCATGCAAGGTGGTCAGAAATTAAAAAGCTCAAAATATATGTGATAATAAATTCTAATGATTTCAAAGTGGAAATAAAAGCATAGTCTTCAAAATTCAAAAAATGAGATGATCAAAAAGTAGAGTTTCATATGAAAATTAAGTTTTAAGGAGCACATATGACCAAGGGAATAGTTGTTACATGTTTACAATAGGACTTTAATGCCTAAATTTGAATTGAAAATGATTTTTCATGAAGCTAGTACCAAAGGGAAGTGGTTATATTACAAATTATTTGAATGAGTAGGGTTTACAATGGAAAATTATGGTAAACAGTGCAATATGCAGGTTGTTTGTGACATCTTTTTATTTGAAAAATCTGGAATACCCAGGTGAGAGTATTTATTTACTTGAGTTAACATATTAGACTAGTGCGGGAACTTGCACAAAATATTACTGAGGCAGAAATGAGGAGGTTGGAATAGGCTGTGGAAGTAGCAGGGGTTGATTTTTGCAGATATTCAGAGTGATTTCCTCTTGATTAAAATGAGAAATCTTAACAGATATTTTTTGAATGAAAAGAATCAATCAGGATTTCAGTGTGAATTTGGATTGAAAGAGGTTGATTTTTGGTCTTGATGAGGGAGGTAACTGGATTTTTAGGTGCTGCCAGTCACAGATGGATGAGAAGGGATACAAATGGGACATTTGGGACAGGCTCAGGAGGATGAAAGGAAGGTAATATAAAATTAGAGGAGAATATTAGGGAAAGGAGTGCTTGAGGCTCACACCTGGTGAAGTTGCTTCCTCATCTGAAGCCTGCTAAAATCAAATGTAATATTGAGTTTTAATTAAGGTTTAATCTTGATTGAATACCATGAAAATACCACCTGAATTAACTTTTTTGATAGAATGGATACAATTATGGTGAGTATTTCAAATCTTTGGAACCAACTAACCATATTCAAAAAACCCCTGAGTTGGTTGAAGTGTAATATTTGAAGTATGCTATTGAAACTTCTAAAAAATAAAATCACCCCTTCCTTTTTTATTTAATTTTATTGCTTTTAAATTATTCATATCTTTATTTATAATTTATTCTTTCTTTTCATATTTTATCTCATTCTAATTATGATATATCATATTTGATTTATCTGTTTGGACTAGAGAATAATTACCTGAATCACTTTAAAAAACACAAGAATAAAAAAAATATTAATGGGAGCTTTTTTTTCTTGATAAAAAAAATTAAAGTTTTGAATAGGGTCTATCACAGTTATAAAATCAAAAATTAAAAAAATTTCGTTTTTTTTACTAAAAATTTCATTAAGAATGACAGGTTTCTTAGCTTAAAATACACACTGAATGATGTATTTCAAGATGGTGTGTTTCATAAAAAATTTTCATTTTAAAAAACAAATCTGCTATTTATGCATCATCATCCATAAAAATGCAAGAAAAACATCCAAACATCCCAATACTCTAGTGGCCCTGGCTAAATCCATCCCTTCAAAATTACTAAATTCATGACCCAGTTCAAAGAAAGGCATGATCTTAGCATATTTTTCTTTTTCCCAGACCATAATGTTGAGAGGAATTCATCTGAATTCCAGCCCTGCTCCGGTGCACACCAACCTCATTTCACTCCACTGTACTGCCTTCTGCTCCATTCTTCTCTATCCGTTCCTCTCCATTTTATTCTCATCCTCTTCACACCCCAATCTTTTATCACTCACCTCATCTTCCATCACATCCTCCCTGCTCAACTCTCATCCTCCATTCTGCTCCCCTTCATTGCTACCATTCCCTTTCTCAACACTACCATCAATTACCCTCAACTCCTTCAACCTTGCCAAACCTCACCTTCCAATAAATCACACGCAACTTCAAGCTTCAACCCTGACCCTCTCACCTAAGCAGCCTCATCAATATTGATCAACTTCCTCTTATCCTCTATTCAGACGTGAGACTACCTCAACCCAGAAAATCTAAGACAATCAGCTACTGATATCCTTTCATTTAGACTCCTCAATCTTAGTCTCCTTGTGCCACTAATTTAATTTTCACTATCCCTAGAGAGCCCTCACTCAACTTCTCCTCCCTCTTTGTGAGACTCTTTCCTTTCTCAATTTCCTCAACTTGTTCTTCAATGCATTCTTTTTTTTTAATTTCCTGGTCTCCATTCTTTTGGTCTAGAAATTATAAATATAAGCCTCTTCATATAATTGTACCAAAAGAATTAGTAAACCCATGCCAAAGCCTTGATTTTGGAAAAAGAATTCCGAAAATCACGCCAAAATGCATTGTAGCACTTTTTCTGCTATTCTGAAGCTAACTATCCTCATTTCCCACGCCAGGAAGGCATTCAGACCTTTTAAGTTTTAAAGGGGTGCCTGGGGTGGTAGAAAACACCATTTGATGGCATTTTGTGCCCCCAAAGTCCTGTAAATATTAGTTGAGGCCTTTGGGGGCTAAATTGAGGCCTCTAGACGCTGTGTGGGGTCCATCTGGGGTAGAATCTTTATAATAATTCAATGATGGATACCAATGAAGTTAATTCAATATGTAAAAGATCTTGAAGTATCAATTTCTTTCAAAGGAATTCAAATTTGAGCTCTTATTTGGAAAAAACAACTTCATCTGATGTAAGAAAAATGAGAAAAATGCTAATGATTTGTTTGGTCTACAAAAAATTTAATATTCCCAGTGCAATGTAATTGAATTTGTACCCCACATAAGAAAACATAAAAAGTGGTATATATACCAAAAATAAGCAAACATAAAAAAAGTGCTATATATGCCTATTTCATCCTGGTAATTCATGTATTTTGAAATATGTAAACAAAAATATTATCCAGTTCATAATGATTGGAAAAAATATCAAAAAACACATTTCTTTGAAGAAAAATAAAGATTTCTGATGGAGTGTAAATAAATTTGTACCAAAAAGAAAAAGAAAAATTTAAAAATAACTATTTTATAAGAGGAAGAAGAGGAATGGGAATAGGGCAATGTTAAATTTCCCACCCTAAACACCCCATTCATGACTCAAAATTGGTTGCAAACCGTTGAGTAATGAATGAGTTGTGTATGGTTGCCAATTTTATTTATTTATTTTATATATTTATAGTTTGATTTTTAATATGTTTTATTTATTTATTTATTTTTTATTTATTTTATTTTTGATTTATTCATTCATTCATTCATTCATTCATTTACCTATCTATCTATTTATTTATTCATTTATGTATGTATGTATTTGTGTATTTATTTATTTAATTATGTATTTATTAATTTATTTATTTATGTATTTATTCATTTGTTTTTTTTCTATTTATTTATTTTTAATTTACTTATTTATTTATGTATTTTCTGATTTTTGTTCACAACTAAAATGGGTTGTGAACCCCCATTTATGGCTCATATGGGTTTTGAATGGCTTTTCACACCGGTTTGCAACCTGTGTGTTGCAAATTTAACATTTCCCATTCAAATAATTTGAAATATTTACAAAAAAAATTCATCAAGTACAAAAATAAAAAAATCAAATATAAAAAATTGATGATTGAAAAAAAAAACAAATTTTGTTATTTCTTTAATTTTTCATGCACATGATGGAGGCTTTTTTGTAGTTTGTAATGTTATTTGAATTTTTAATGTTTGATGTTCTCTTGTGTAATTTTTTCCTTTTTGGTAAATTATACCTACATTCCATTACAATAAATCATTTTTTTGAAATAAAAACATTTTTTATCTCATTATTCTTAGGCCAATGTTAAATTCACAACCCAGGGGTTGCAAACAGGCGTTAATTGCTTAGCATAACCCATATGTTTTGTGAATGATTCTTCACGACTTGAATCAGAGAAAGAAAAGTTTCTCATGACGTGCGCATCCCATGGGGGGTTGCAAATCCCTGATCACTCCCCAAAAAGGGTTGCAATCAGGGATTTTTGAACCTTTTGAGTTATGGTTGTGGATTTTCAATCCCCCAGGCAATGCACAAGTTGTGATTGGGGTTTGCAACTGCTTTCCTGGCACCCCTGGACCACATTTGAGTTCCCTCAACTCAAAATTTGGGGTGTGGCATACTATGTGGGAATATAATTGGACCATAAAAATAAATTGGAAACCAAACTTGGGAATCAAACAAAAATTCTGCTCAAAAATTGTACACATAATTTGCACACTTCAAATAATTTTACTTTCCTCAAACCAAAATTGAACAAAAATTTGGAGTTGTTGAATTGAATACTTAATGTACCTTTAATTTTGTTGGTTTATGGGAACAGTGGCAAGACCAAGCCCCCCTGTTATTAAGATGGCTTTGTTAAAGAACTTAATTAAAAGGTTTGTTAACCAAGGTTTGGTGGAATCCAGGCATTTTGGTAGGAAGTTTGAAAAGAAGACATTGAAAGCCCCAATTGCATCCTCATCTAGGGTTAAAATTGAGGAATAAGATGTTTATTCACAGCTGGAATTTTCTAAAGGTGGTGGTTTAAATTTCATCTTTCATTTGACTGAGAAGGATTTGGAATGTCAAATACTAATGTAACTAAGGGGTGCCAGAACAGCTTGACCCTCCTCCTGTGAGAGCCTTTGCTAGTTGGAAAGAATCCAAGATTTATTGTCAAAAATGAGCAACCATTCATGGCTACAAATTTAAAACATTCAAGTCAAAGAAGGATAAATATGTGGATCTAGTATGTGCAGATTTGGGGTATATGAAGGGCCATTCCTCACCAAATGGCAAAGGCAAACTCACCAAAGAAAGGCTGGTTGTGGATTCATGATCTGTGCAAGTTTTAAAGTAGCCAATCCCATGTGGCATCTTTCCATTTGAAATGGCCTACACAATCATCAACAATCTGAAACCCTGCACTGCATCCTCACCTGAGGATAATCACTGGAAAAGCCTTGGATCTACATAAAGAAGGCATGGAAGATGGGCTCAATACAATTCAACTTAAAATTCAATTGAGCAAGATTTATGGTGGAGAATACATTGAAAATAAAACAATCTATAACACTAAGCAGAAGGTCAAGCTAGCAGAACTGGATTTGAAAGGTGTTATGGACATTCTATTTTAAATGCTCCAGGAAACCAAGTGGGTTACCAGGTCAAAATTTGGTGGAGAGGGTCACTTAGAGGCCCTGTTCTTGGAACACCCTGAGTCTATAAACATTTTCAAAAAATACCATCATATTGCTTTGTTGGATTTTACTTATAAAACAAATAGGTACAACATCCCTCTATTTCATGTTGTAGGAATGGAAGCCAACAAGAAAGATTTTGCACAAAAAAAGAAATGTATGATTTCTACAGTTTGGAATTGAATGCATTAAAGGAGTTGTATTTTGATCCCAAGAGGCTTCCCAAATTCTTTGTGAAAAACCGTGAAAAAGCTCTGATTTGTGCTATGGAACATAGGTTCCCTGAGTCATCCAGACAGTTGTGCTCCTAGAACTTGTCTATAAATATTCAAGCAAATTTTAAAGTTTTCTTGAGTAATTAAGATAAAGGATGGAAAGGTTTCATGACTGTGGGAAACGTATGGGGCCTCTAAACCCAAGGGGGATGCAGAATTCAATGATGCAGAACTCAGAGTTTGCAAATTTATTGCTCCTTCTGTTCAACTCTGCTGGGAATGCTGATGTTGAAACTTGCATACAGTTTTCCTTGAAAGACCGTGAGGATATGCTTCAGTATATTTCAAAGAACATTTTCCCTATCAAAGAGATGTTTGAAATAGCGTGGAATTGTGTCAACACTGAATTTGGAAATAAAACAACGTCTTGGGTAAAAGGGGTCCATGCTACTTTCAAATGATTACTGGTGGGATCTTTGGGGATAATTTTGGATGTGTCAAAACACCTTGAAGGAACCTTTGAAAGACAAATCCAATCAGTGCATTTGTAACTTAAAAAGTCTGAATTAAATTTAGGTACTGTTCTTCCAAATTAACTTTTCCCTTTGGGTTACAAATTGTCAATTGACGCAATTAAACTCATTGGCAAACAATTTGAGATGTTAAAGTTCAACCATGATGGCAAGATGTCCTCAAAGTCTTATTCAAAAACAATGGGCGTGCTTTGTTCCCACATTTTATTTTAATTAATAGCATCATGAGGATACATTATGCCTGAGGATGATCATCCTCAGTGGAGGTTATACTATGACCCTTCCAGTGAAGTAAGTGGTCTTTTTGGGTTTAATGAAGGGTAAAAATTATAGGATTGACAGAAATTATAGGATTGAAAGATTAATTAATGTTTTTCTTTTTGAAAGAGTGACACAGATCCAGTTTTTGACAAATCCCAATTGTTCAACAAGTTATTTCCATGCTTATGGAACAACCTCAACAATTTAGATTTAATATTTCAAATTCTGTGGTCAATTATACAGCAACTTTGATTTCCAATCAAAGGCTTGATCCAAGAGTTTCATGGTCCAGGTGCGGTCAAAAAAAATTGAAAGCTACTCATTGTGAACTTACAAAATTTGAACAGGTTGAAATGGAACTTAATATGAAAAAAAATGGTTTAAAGGGAACCAAAAATAACAAAGATAGTAATTCTTTTATTTTGAGAAATTTTCATTTTTATGTTTTAATGAACTGATGGGAAAATGATTGCTGTAGTGAAAGGAAGGCTCTTCATTTGAATTCCATGGTTCAGAGGAAGAGACTGAAATTGAATTGGCTCCCTTCATTTGGAATCAGATTCCCTTTCCAAGGAAGAAGAAGAAATGGAGGATTCAAACAGAAGCTCAGCTTTGGTCATTATCAATTTTTTTAATGAGATTAGAGTTTTGGCTAATTAATTTTTGATTGTAGGAACAAAAATTGAAACACCTCAATCAAATACCTGATAATTCACATAATTTCTTGGGGGAGGTTTGGGAACCAGTTGGTGATGGGCATTTAAGATTTGGATTCATTGCAAAATCACTTGGGTAAGATTACCATGGATTGTTTAAAGTACAAAAGGAAATGATTGAAACATTTAGAAAAAAATAAGACCTGCTATTCTAAGATCCTTGGTGGCATTAAAGACATTGAAAAGATAGAACAAATACTTGATGTTAATGACATTAACAAAAATATTTCCTCTTCAAAATAGCTTTAAAATCTAGACATGGTACAATGTGAAGCTGGTACTTAAGGAAGACCAGTACGTTTCATTTCATAACCATTGGGTTCAAATTTTACTTAAGGGAGATGTGATTCCAATCCCACAATTTTTTTCAAAACCTGCTTCTTTGACTTCTAAAAAAGCTTCTGTTTGGGTTGAACATCTAAAAGATCAACTTAAGTTGTATTCTAATTTATAAACATGATCTTAATTTCATCATGTGGGTTTGGATTCTCATGCTGATCTTGTAATTCTATTAATACAAAGGGTTATCACATTTTGAACATCATTATGTTGAGTGTTTTGAGTTGACATCATGATGATAAGTGTTTTGAATGAGATTTTATTTTTAATTCAGTTCAACTTTTTTTGGATGGATCCCATCATAAGGAGTGTTTTTACTTCTTTTGATGGGATCAGCTTAGCACAATTTGAACTTGGTTTCTTTTTTGGGGGGGGTTTACTTTAGGTCCTGTAGTAAAAACACCAAAAATATAGACTTCAAAGAAGTTTTTTTTGGTGTTTTTACTTTAGGGCTAGTCCATAGAGGTGGGCTTGATACCAGTCACAAGTTGAACTTGATTTTTTTGATTTTTTTAATTTAGGGCCTGTCCATTTAGGTGGACTTGATAGAAGTCTTTTTTGTTTTTTTTAATTTAGGGCTAGTCCATTGAGGTGGGATTGATACAAGTCCACTTCCTTGGATCAACTTGAAACAAGTTGACCTTATATTTTTTGGCATTTTTAATTTAGGGCTGGTTCATAGACTTTCATTGTTTATTTAATTTTTGGAGTTTTTAATTTAGGGATGGTCCATAGAATTTTGCATTGTTTATTTATATGGGCTGCAGATTCATGACCCCAGATTGGTGAAACCTTTAGAATTTCCATTTAATTTTTTTATTTTTTTACCTTTTTTGGTGTTTTTGTTTTGTTTTTTTTTGTTTGTTCAATTCTTTATTTATTTTCAATTTCTTGTCTTTTATTTTCTTCTTCTTTTCTTTTCTTTTTTTTTCTCACAGCAAATGGGTTGTGAACTGCTGCTTGCAACCTATTTTAGGGTTGTAGGCAGCCTCACGGCCAAAATGGGTTGTGAGTGGCCATCCACAACTGAAATGGGTTGTGAGCTACTGTTCACAACTGAAATGGGTTGTGATCAGCCTTTCACAACTGAAATTGGTTTTGAAACGCACCACACGACCTGATTTGGGTTGTGATTGAGTTGTTTAGGGTTGCAAATTTAACATTGCCCTCATTCTTATAATTTTACTCAATGAATTATTTGTTGGAATATTCCAAAAAATTGCAATCCCTCTCAGATTATAGTTACATCCACCACTTTCTCATTTTTTTATACCTGTGGTAAGGCATTTAAATCTAGCACCAGGAATTTTAATTCTTTTTCAGTGAAACCCATTGTTTAAATTAAATGTTTTTATTTTTTTACTTTATGAAAATTTTGTTGATATATTTCAACATTTTTGAATTCTAAATTTAAAATAAATATATTTAGTATTTTTCTATTATGTTTTATTCTTGGCACAAAGTTATCTACATTCCATCACAAATTTTGAATTTTCTTCAAAGAAGTATGTTTTTTATTTTTTTGTAATTATTTATGTACTCAATGATATCTTTTTTTAAATATTTTGAAACATTTTAATTATTAGCATCAAATATGTATATGTAGAATCTGTTTGTATTTTTTAATCTTTGGTACAAATTTATTTAAATTCCACTGGAAATATTCCAGTTTTTGTAAAAAAAAATGAATTACCAGGGCATATCATAGTTAGCAAACCCACCATTTGAACCCTGTTTTTTATTTTACAAAGCCTTCCATTCAAATGGTACGTTTCTTAATCAAACATACCCTGTAACTGGTGTATTCCAAAATGGTACATTTCAAAAAAATGGCAGATTTCAGCCATCAAACCTGCCATTTAGGCATCATCAATCCATCAAATGAAAAAAACCCCATCCACCCATCAACACATCATCAAACATTAATAAATAATATAATCCCACTCATTTATCATTTACCAATCCAAAAATCACCCTGTTGAATCAAGCATGGCCTTCACCTCATCCAACCACCAACCCCAGAAGTTAAAAATTTAGAAGAAAAAAACTCAAAACTCCAGTAGGTATTCCTTGAATACTTGAACTCACCCTCTATGAGGCAGAGAAAAACTCATCTGATGTCACTCTAGCCTCCAGGAGTTCAAATTTATCAAGCACATACCCAAAATAATCACATAATTTCCATCCTTGGTCAGACCTTTGCTCATTTTATCTGTCACACCAACCAATATCCCCACCATCAATTTATTAAAAAGATATTATGTCATACTCCATTTCCATTTTTTCATTGGCTCCTCACTATCACCATCCTTCAAATGTTGGAAAATTCCACCCCATGAATCTCCATCCAACCCAGATACCACCAAACAAGGCCAATGTTAAATTGGCAACCTCAGGGTTGCAAACAGCCAATCATTTCCCAGAAAGTAGAAAGCCAGGTTCCTAGTGACTTGTGCATCCCCTGGGGGTTGCAAAACCCTGTTTGCGACCCAAGTTTGGTTGCAATTGAGGAGTCACAACCCAATTTGGGGTTGCAATCAAGGGTTGAAAACCCAATTTGGGGTTGCAATCAAGGGTTGAAAACCCAATTTGGGGTTGTGATCAAGGGGTTGTGCTTGTTTTCCTGGCCCATTTGGGCTACTCCCCCTCCCCTCCCCCCTCCCCCAAACAGGCCATTTGAGGGGGGATTTGGCGTACCTAGTCACCCCTGGACCACATGTGAGTGCTGTCAACCTGAATTTGGGGATCTGGCATACTATGTGGGACTATTATTGGATCACAAAAAGAAAATTTGAAACTTGGAATCAAACACTGACTTACACACTTACCACTTGCCCAATGCATAAATTAATTTTGCTCAAAATTAATTTTTCTCAACCCAAAAGTGAGCAAACTTTTGGAGTTTTTGAATTGAAAATTGCATTGAATACTAAAATTCCGTTGAATTTTTTTGGCTTATTGTAACAGTGGCAAGTCCAAGCCCTCCCAAATTAAACAAGGATATGTTAAAGGAATTAATTAAAAGTTTACTTAACAAAGTTTTGGTGGAATCTAGGGATTTGGGTATGGAGTTGGAAAATAAAACATTGGAAGCCCCAATTGCCTCCTCATCTGGAGTTACAATTGAGGAACAAGATTTTTCTTCACAACAGGAACAAGATTTTCCATCACATGTTCAATTGACTAAAGGTGGTGGGTTCACATTTCATATTTCATTTGACTGAGAAGGATTTGGCTTGAAAAATACTAATGTGAATAATGGGTGCCAGACCGGCTTGACCCTCCTCCTGTGAGAGCATTTGCTACTAGGAAAGACACCAATATTTATTTAGCTACACTTTCACCAAAGTGGTATTCAACACTCCTCACCCAATTTTGATCACACCTCACCTAGCTACACTCTCACCAAAGTGGTATTTAACACTCCTCACCCAATTTTGAACACACCTCACCTAGCTACACTTTCACCAAAGTGGTATTCAACACTCCTCACCCAATTTTGAACACACCTCACCTAGAAACACTCTCACCAAAGTGGTATTCAACACTCCTCATCCAATTTTGAACACACCTCACCTAGCTACACTCTCACCAAAGTGGTATTCAACACTCCTCACCCAATTTTGAACACACCTCACCTAGCTACACTCTCACCAAAGTGGTAGTCAACATTCCTCACCCAATTTTGAACACACCTCACCTACTACACTCTCACCAAAGTGGTATTCAACACTCCTTGCCCAATTTTGAACACACCTCACCTAGCTAGACTCTCACCAAAGTGGTATTCAACACTCCTCACCCAATTTTGAACACATCTCACCTGGCTACACTCTGACCAAAGTGGTATTCAACACTCCTCACCCAATTTTGAACACACCTCACCTAGCTACACTCTCACCAAAGTGGTAGTCAACATTCCTCACCCAATTTTGAACACACCTCACCTACTACACTCTCACCAAAGTGGTATTCAACACTCCTCACCCAATTTTGAACACACCTCACCTGGCTAAACTCTCACCAAAGTGGTATTCAACACTCCTCACCCAATTTTGAACACACCTCACCTAGCTACACTCTCACCAAAGTGGTATTCAACACTCCACACCCAATTTTGAACACACCTCACCTGGCTACACTCTCACCAAAGTGGTATTCAACACTCTGTCAGAAATGGGGTCCATGCATGGCTACGCATTGACAACTTTCAATTTGAGTAGAGACAAATATGTTGATCTAGCATGTGACAGATTTGGGGTTTATGAAGGGCCATGTCTCACCAAACGTCAAAGGCAAACTAACACTAGGAAGGTTGGGTGTCAATTCATGATCGGTGCAATTAGGAAAGTTGCAGATCCCATGTGGCATCCCTCCATTAGAAGTGGCCTACACAATCATCAACCATCAGAAAGTCGTTTGGTGCATCCTCAACTGAGGAGAATATCAGGTCAAGCGTCAGATTTCCTTAGGGAAGGAATGAAAGATGGGCTCAATAAACTGCAACTTAAAAGGAAATTGAGCAAGATTGATGGTGGAGAATAAATTTACAACAGAACAATATATAAAACTAAGCAAAAGGTAAAGCTTGCTGAACTGGATGGGAAAGGTTCTCTGGACGCTCAATGGGAAATGCTCCAGGAATCCCAATGGGTTTCCAGGTCCAAATTTGATGGAGAGGGTCACTTAGAGGCCCTATTCTTGGCTCACTGCAATTCTATAAAAATATGCAAAAAATTCCATCATATTGCATTGTTGGATTGTACTTAAAAACAAATAGGTACAACATCCCTTGATTGCATGTTGTAGGAATGACTTCCAACAAAAAGACTTTTACCAAGGCTTTTGTTTTTATAACAAAAGAAAGGTATGAGTTTTACAGTTGGGAGTTTAACGCATTAAACAAGTTGTCTTATGATCCCAAGAGGCTTCCAAAAGTCTTTGTCACAAACCATGAAAAAGCTCTCATTTTTTCTATTAAACACAGTTTCCCTGAGCCATCCAGACAGTGATGTCAGTGGAACTTGTCTAAAAATATCCAAGAAAATTGTAAAGTGTGCTTCAGTAATGACAATGAAGGATGGAAAAGTTTCATGACTTTTTGGGGCAAGTATGGGGCCTCTAAAACCAAGGGGGAGGAAGAACCAAATGATGCAGAACTCAGAGTATGCAAATTTATTGCCTTTTCTATTGATCTCTGTTGGTAGTGCTTCCTTTGAAACTTGTATACAGTGTTTCTTGAAAGATTGCAAGGATGTACTCCAGTATATGGGAAAGAATATTTTCCTTATCAAAGAGACATTTGTAAAGGCTTGGACTTGTGTCTACCCAGACTTTTGAAATAAAACAAAGTCTTGGGTAGAAGGTCCCATTCTACTTTCAAAAAATTACTTGTTGGATCTTTAAGGAACATTTTGGATGTGTGGAAAAACCTTAAAGGAACTATTAAAATTCAAATACAATCAGTCCATGCAGCACTTAAATACTATTGAATAAAGTTGGGAACAGTTCTTCCAACAGAACTATTACCTTTGGGTTACAAATTGTCCATTGAGGCAATCAAACCCATTAGGGAACAATTTGAGAAGTTGAATCGCAATCATAATGGCAAGGTGTGCTCCAAGTAATATTCAAAAAAAATGGGCTTGCCTTGTTCCCACATTTCAGGTGAAATACTAGCATCAAGAGGATCCATTTTGCCTTAGGATTTTCATCCTCAGCAGCAGCTAGACTATGACCCTTCCAATGAAGTAAGTTGGTTTTTTTGAAGGGTACCAATTATTGGATTGACAGATTAATTATTGGATTGACAGCTCAATTATTGTATTTACAGATTAATTATTGGATTGACAGATTATTATTGGATTGACAGATTAATTATTGGATTAAAAAATTGATAATTCTTTTGGTTTTGACATTTTGAAGCGGATCCAGGGCTTTATAAAGAATCTCAAATGTTGGACAAGTGGAATTCAATGTATAGGGAACAACCTAAAGAAGTTAGGTTGGAGGTTCTAAGGTCAACACTCAAGAATACAGCTGCTTTTATTTCCAAGCCAAGGCTTGAGCCAAAGGTGTTAAGGTCAAGCCACTGTAGACAAAAATTGAAAGCAACCTGTCATGAGCTTTCAAAATTTGAGAATGTTGAAAGAGCAATTAAGAGTGAAAAAGGGGTTAAAGGGGACCCAAAACACCAAAGACAGTAAGTCTTTTATTTTTAGTGAGAAATTTTCATTTTGATGTTTTAATGAACTGATTATAAAATGATTTCTGAATTGCAAGGATGGCTCTTCATCAAATCTCATATTCCAGAGGATGAGACTGAATAAAAACTTAAAAGGGGATCAGAAATACAAAAGATGATCAGTCTTTGATTTTGGTAAATGTTCATTTTAATGGTTTAATGAACTAATGGGGTAATTATTTCTGTAGTGCAAGGATGGCTCTTCATCTCAATTTCATAGTTCAGTGGAAGAGACTGAAAGTTCATTGGATTTGGTGCTGTCGGAATCAGATTCCTTTTTAAAGGATGAAACAGACACAATTGAGGAGTCAAACGGATGCTCATCTTTGGTGATTGTTGATTCCTTTAATGAGATTAGAACTTTGGCTAACTAATTTTTTATTTTATGAAGTGAATTACCTCAATAAAATACCTGGGACTTACATAAGCTCTTGGGTGGGGTTTGGAATCTGGTTGGTGATGGAAATTTTGGATTTAGAGTCACTGCTAAATCAATTGGGTATGATGAGCTTGAATTTTTTCAAGTAAGAAAAGAAATTCTGAAAACATTGAGGAAAAATAAGCCATGCTATTGTAAGATCCTTGGTGGCATTAAAGAAGTTGAAAAGATAGAAAAAAGACTTGATTCAAATTACATCAATCAAAATATTCCCTCTTCTAAATGGCTTCAAAAGCTTGACATGGCTCAAATAAAAGAAGATACTTATGGAAGAGCCATATGATTCATTTCATTGGATTCATCTTGTACTTTTACTGCTATGAAAATGGGTGTAAAAAAACAATCAGATCCTATGTTCATTTGCTTTTTTAACAATAACAACTGGGTCCAGCTTGTACTTGAGGCAGATGTGATTCCAATCCCTCACACAGTTTCCAAACCATGTTCCATGATATCTAAAAAAGCATCTCATTGGTTTGATCACCTCAAAGATCAACTTGAGTTGTATTCTAACTTAGATGTTCATTTCATCATTTGGGTTTGTTCTAACATGCTGATCTTCTAATTCTATTAATATAGAGGGTTATCAGATTTTGAACATCATTATGTTGATTGCTTTGAGTTAACATCATTATGATGAGTGTTTTGAATTAGATCTTATTGGTAAGTCAGTTTAACTTGTGTTGGGCTGATCCCTTCATAAGGAGTATTTTTAATTCTTGTGATAAGATCAGCTTAACACAAGTTGAACTTTTTTTTTGGGGGGGCTTGTACTTTAGTGCTGGTCAAGTTACTTGTCTTTTTCTTGGTGTTTTTACTTTAGGGCTTGTGAATCAACTTGTTGTTTTTTTGGTGTTTTTGCTTTAGGGCTTGTCAAGTTACTTGTATTTTTTTTGGGTGTTTTTAATTTAGGGCCTGTCAAGTTGAACTTGTATCTTTTGGCACTTTTACTTTAGGGCTGCTCAATAGACTCTTTATTTTTATTTATTTTTATTTTTATTTATTTATATTAATTTATTTTTATTTATGGCAAATGTTAAATTTAAAACCTTGGAACCCCTTTTCACTACCCAAAACAGATTTTGTGGCGCCATTTGCAACCCATTTTGGGTTGTGAATGGCAAAAAAAAATTAATTTAATCATTTATTTCATTTTATTTATATATATATATATATATATATTAGGGTGATGATAAATTTGCAGCGCAAATAAGCCGTGTACACAACTCATTTGAGCTGTGTAAAAAACTCATTTGAGCCATGTGGCACGGCTACAAAACTACATTTGAGCCGTGCAGAGCCCTACACGACTTGAGTGTGGTTGGGCTGTACTCCACATGGCACCAGACCACCATTTGGGGGTCACATGACTACATTCAAGCCATGTAGAGCCCCAAAAGGCTCAAAGATAGTTGTTTTGCCATGACACAAAGACCTCCCAACCACATCCAAGTTTTTTGGGGCTCTACACGGCTCAAATGTAGTCATATAGCAGTGCCACATGGCTACAAGTCTGGTGGGCCAAAAAAAAAAACTTAAACTAAAACTAAAAGTAAAATATACTAAAATATGAAAACTTGATATTTGGATTTCAAAGCAGGAGCAGCTAGATTCTGGTGAAAAGAAAAAAGGATGAATAAACAGAAATAGAATAAAGAGACTTGAGAATTGAAACAAAGAAATCTCACCGGGTTAATGGTTGAATAATAAAGGGCGGCTGAGAGGCTGACAACTGCGTGTGTAACTAAGACAACAAGGCTGTATAGTACAAGACAAAAAAAGGAAGAAGAAGAGGGTGAGCTAGATAGAAATGAAATTAGAAACAATTGTGATCAAAGTTTGATAGAGGAATCTCACAGCTAGACAATCTGACTGTAAACTTGAGAGGTGACTTTGAGAAAGAATACAACAATCTTGATGTATGCGCTGAGGTTGACTTGTTTTTTAACTGATCAGATCAATATTTGACAAGAGACAATGGGTTTAATAAAAGAGAATTAGAGACTAGGTGGTAGGAGACACAATGTAGTATAAGAAAGGAAACATGAGCAGGTTTCACCATAATCAAAAAATTCCACTTGTCTGAATCCCTTAACACAAATTCTGGACTTGAATTGAATACCATTGTTTTCAGGGTTATTCTTGATCTTGTAGACCCACACAGTAGTGAGGGCCTGTTTACCTTTGGGCATAGTTGAGCAGCCTTCCCAGACTTTGAGAAGATCAATGCCATTGGTCTCTATTTTCATAGAATCAATCCAGTGGCACTCATTGAGGGATTTAATTACATTGGAATAGCTTCTGGGAATGACTTGGGAAATGAATCCATACTGGTCGGGTTTTTGAAGTGTGGAATGATCACAGAGTACAGGCAATGTGGAAGGGATATACTCAACAAGCTTTTTTTTGATCAACAATTGATCTTTTGAGTCTGATGAGGAGGAAGAGTTGGATTGATAGGTTGATGAATCTGAATTTTTTTTCTTTGGGAAAACCAGATTTGGAGCAGGATTGATCATGATTTGATAACAAGGGAGGATCAGTTTTTGAGTTTAGGAGATCAGTGAGTAACTCTTCATCCTTGAGAAAAAATTCAAATGGTGATTCAGATAGGGAGACAGGATTGTCAGATTTAACATTTTCAAATATTTTTACATGTTTTGAGCGCAAAACATGCTTAGCAGAAAGACAATGAATTCTGTAGGAATTGAATAGTGTATTGAAACCAACCAAGATTCCCTTGACTCCTTTTTCTTCGAGTTTTGAATTATTTGAGGTCTCATTCAGAACAATATTTTTTGAAACCAGTTTCTTTATGAGATTTAATTTGGGTTTCTGACCAGACCAGAGTTCAAACAGTGAGACTTTAGTCTTGACAGAAGGAAGAAATTTTAGTATGGTGCATGAGCTGACCACAATTTCATCCCAGAGTTCAGTAGGGATATTCATGTCAATCATGGAGTTTTGGGCAGATTCTAGCAAGGTTTGATTTCCCCTTTCAGCCATGGGGTTATGTTGTGGATTATAGGCTTTGGAAGTTGAGTGGGTGATGCTGTTTTTGTTGAAGAAAATGGATAATTTGTGATTGAGAAATTCTCCACCATTCTCCAAGTGTAATTTCTTTGACATGCGTTCAAATTGATTTGCGTTTAGTTTGACAAATTTGATTACTGCATTGGCAAAATTGGAATTGCGTTTGTTTGGGATGCATTTCTTGAATTTGGAGAAATCATCAGTCAGGAGGAGAAAGTATCTGAATGCAGAATGAGAGATAGGATTAATGGGTCCGCAGACATCAGCATGTGTTGTCTTTTTGATGTTCATATTCTTTAACTAACAAATTTATTCACCTTATTGCTATCTTATTGTTTTCATCATCTCATTACCCATGTCTTAGGCCCACTCTGGGGCTCTCTAGTTGTCTCTAACCGGCTGCCTTAGGCCCCCTTTGGGGTTCTGTAGTTGTCCATAAATACTGGTCCTTCTCTTGGACCATGAATGAAACTCATCTGATTACCAGACAACTGAACCAGAGTGTCCCTTCCTCCTCTTCAGATCAGTTCCACTTGACTATACAAGTACTTTCCCTCTTTCCTTGGCTCTTTTTAGCCTTATCAATACATCTCATTTGGCTCTTCAGTAGCCTACCATACTCCTTCCTTCTCCAAATAACCTTGCTCCTCATATCAAACTTTTCACGGTTAAAAGCCAAAATCTCATCCCACTAAGCTATCCAGTCAACTTCATTGTTCCAACTGGTTTACTTACCATTATCATCTTGACCTATCATCACCATCATCCCTCTTCAATCTTGCCATCTCCACCATCCCTTCCCTCAGGTTTCCTACCTCCATCAAATCCATTCAAGCCAAACTGATCAACCTCAAACTCTACGCTTGAAATCAATCCCCACCTCCGCTCCTTCTTGGCCCTCAATCATCAGTCCTGCCCTCTCCCTTATTGCTTCCTCATCTCATTCCTCTTCTTTGGAATTCCTTGCTTCTTCAACATTACAACTTCAATCCTGAAATTTCTAGCTTTCAACTTTGATTTATACATGGCCCCTTTGATCCTACTGCCATCAACCCAACCTCTATCTCTGCAGTCCAACTATCCCCCAATCCTCTCATCACCTGGCTCCATTGCCTATCCGCTCACTACCCAATCCTTGCGCTATGCCCATAACTCCCCCTCAATCCATCAGCACGGTGAAAACCGTCCTTCCAGAAGATTAAATCAATGCCCGCCAAGGGCCCAGTTTTACAATGTACGGCCAAGCTGGCTTGATCAAAGAGAAGACCAAAGTTGTATTCATTCCAGACGTGAATGCAACTGCTCACGGCGGAACTGACAAATCAAATCACAACACAAGTGCCCAAAGCATGGCTAAAATTTATCTACTTCCTGATTTGACACCTGCAGTTATCCACTCAAGCACCCTAGGTTCAACAGCCTGTCTTGCTTTGCCTTCACAACCGCCCTCCCTTCCTGGGTCTTGTCCCTCAACTTCCTCCCTAACTCCTCCCTTCTCCCTCATTCCTCCTCTCCAACTCAGCAGAACCTTGCTCTTCGGGTACTCATCCTTGCTACTGCCATCCTGGGTCTCCTCCTCCGTCTGTCAATCAATGCTCATCATTGCATCCAATTTGGCTATCATCTCCTATCCCTCCAGGGGGGTTATTCCCTTGATGTATCAATCCTCATCCTATGCAACCAACTTGCAATCTGTATTGATTACCTTTGATGGATTTTTCTCCTTGTCATCCTACTCCTCTTTTCCCTTCTAACCATCTTCCTCATCCCATCCATTGCTCACCCTGCCGCTTGCGCCGCCTCCGGTTCATTCTTACTCTTTCTAGCCATTGACCTATTTGTCAACAAACAATGCTGCATGAGCCGTGGAGTCTGTTTTTTCTTCAATCATAATCCACATCACTCTCAGGATTTATCCAAGTATCATCCCCCCGTCACGACTCGCGTCTTTCTGGCCATTATCTGGGGCTGCATGATCCTAGGATGTTGAGAAAAACGCGTTCATCAAAAACCCTCAAGTTCCACCTGTCTCTGCCATCTCTGTGAAGTTGGGTCCTCCAAAAACCCTTCCCTGTTGTCAATCATCACGAAGCAGCCTATCACCCAGGACTCCCCAGCCCCACATGAATTCAAATCTCCCTCTACCTCTGAGCATAGGCACAGGACCAACTCATGTGATACTGGGTTGAGCGCTATACCTGAACTCACCAAGCGTAGCACTAGTCTTGTAGATGGTAGTCAAAGTCTCAGTGCTAGTGGCCAAAGTAGTCTTGGGATTCTCCAAAACTCTCACAGGTATCCATCCAATTTGACGTACAACTCTATCCATTGAAATACGTTCTCCTCCGAGCATCATCCTAAACCCTTCTGCTCCATCAATTTGATTGATTGAATCTTCAACTCCATCCCATACCCTCTTTATCATCATCCTACTCACCTCCACCCTTGCCTGCTCTCCCAACATCCTCTCCACCTCTTTGACATTGCTTGCAACATCAATTTCCTCCCAGCTTCCCACCTTTCAACCTTGCTCTTGCAACACCTTTGCGCGCTTGCTTGCACCACCTTGATTGCTCTTTAACCTTGATTTCTTCCTCCAAGATTGTTAGCGCACTTCTCCTTGCTCCTCCACTCCTCTCTTGCTGCCTTGATGGTAACCTTTCTTGCGCTTCATCCATGATTTCTCCAGCTGCTTCATTTTCCATCCAACTTCATTCCCCAATTCACATCTTCTCTTCAATTCATCAATCTACTACCATCATTCTATGAGGGGTGGTCCATTCATTTGGCCCGTCCTTTCACCCTTGCCATTCTTCCATTGCCCCACCCACTACATCTCTCCTTGCTTCATCTCATACGCTCCTCATGCTACATCACTACTCGCTTACTCCAATCCTCACGCTACATCACCACTTGCCTGCTCCCATCCATCTCATCCACTTCACCCGCTACTTCTCTACTTGCTCCATCTCTAACATCAATACACCCATCATCAATCTGATTCAATCATCATTCCATCCATCAACCACATCAACAACATTCAATTCAACTTCAGCAAAATATCTATATTCCTTCTCATCTAGTATTGAACAGGCTGGTGTGTTGGAATCCTTCCTTTTTTTGTTCAATACTATCTTCTTCCACCCTCTCTCATTACCATCACCACATTCATTACAATTCAATACTGTCATCACCCACCATCATCAAATAACTGTCGCCACTTCATTCCAACTTCATCTCCATCATCATCACCATTGCCATTACCATCACCATTACCATCATCATTACCATTACCATTGCCATCACCGTCACCATCATCATCATATCATTCTTCCCCATTAAGCTATACCATTACCCTCATCATCATCATCATATCATTCTCCCCATTAAGCTTTACCATTACCCTCATCATCATCATCATCATATCATTCTCCCCCATATCATGCTAGGCAAATATGCCTGAGGTCCTTGTTGCTCCTCTTAAAATAGGCTATCATTCCCCATCTCATATAATGAGAAGGTGGTGTCTTGTCATATATTCCTCAATTCTAATATTCTCCTCTCATTTCTCATGAATCTCTGGAATAGTTTCTGGTCGTAAATTGGTTCCTAAATTTTTCAGTTAAGGTGGTGTGTTGTCTTTTTGATGTTCATATTCTGTAACTAACAAATTTAGTTACCTTATTACTATCTTACTGTTTTCATTATCTCATTAAACATGTTTTAGGCCCACTCTGGGGCTCTCTAGTTGTCTCTAACCGGCTGCCTTAGGCCCCCTTTGGGGTTCTGTAGTTGTCCATAAATACTGGTCCTTCCCTTGGACCATGAATGAAACTCATCTGATTACCAGACAACTGAACCAGAGTGTCCCTTCCTCCTCTTCAGATCAGTTCCACTTGACTATACAAGTACTTTCCCTCTTTCCTTGGCTCTTTTTAGCCTTATCAATACATCTCATTTGGCTCTTCAGTAGCCTACCATACTCCTTCCTTCTCCAAATAACCTTGCTCCTCATATCAAACTTTTCAGCATGTATGAGTTCAAATTATTGTAGACTCTTGGGAAGATTTTTTTCAAATGGGAGGCAATGGATCCTTCCCTTGTCACACAAGACACAGTTAATTTGATCCCATCTAATTTTTGGAAAATTTCTGGAAATCAGCTTGGTTTGATCTGCATGTGGATGTCTAAATTTTTGATGAAGCAAGGATAAAGAGAGAAATGAGTAGGCCACTTTGGGTATATGGGAATTGCCTTTGTGGATGAACATCAAGTTGTCCTCAATGATTCTGCTTAGAATTGTTTTTCCCTTATAGAATACTCCAAATTTTCTAGATTCCATAAGGGTTAGAGAGCAGCCCTGACTAATTAATTGTCCTAGTGAGACAAGTTTTCCAGCAAGATCTGGAACAAAGATCAAATTCCTCAGTTTTAGATATGCATGATGGGTGTTTAACTTAGAAACTCCAATCCTGAAAGGTGGTACTGAGGCATTGGGTTTTCTGGTGTGTATCTTGGAGTTGTTGGGAAGAAGTTCATCAAAGAAATCAGGATTGTGGAACATATTATTTGAGGCTCCTGAGTCAAGGAGAATTCATTGTCAATCCATGGCATGGAAGTGGTTCATAGCAAACGTATAATTCAGATGAGCCAATGGATCACTACTTGATGAGGTGTTGCTGGCATTGTTGTTGTTCTGGTTTTGGTCCTTATTGGGTCAGAGATGTGGAAATAATTGATAACAGGTATTCTTGTGATTACTTGCTTGAGTATTATGCCAGGTAGTTTTGCAACAGAGAACCTTGTTTTCACTAACCAATGCCAATGCATATGTTCCGGTTGCAATTTTGTTTTTAATTTGATTGAGATTTCTGAGTACAAGATCACCATCAAGGTAAGTTTCACCAAGGGAGTGGGTGATAGTGGTCTTCAGATGCTCTAGCAGTAGGGAATGTATACAGTATTAGGTACACAATTATATCTTCATCCATACAAATTCCAATTTCTGATATTTGGAGTAGACAAGCCCTCACTTCAGTGATGAATGGTTCCACCTTTCTGGGATTAAACTGAAGATTGGGGAATTTAAAGAAAACTCAAGATCTTCTTGCAGTTTTTGAGGATTCATAGAATTTGTTGATGGATCTCCAGATATCAATACCACTTTTGAGATGATGTTCTTTCACGCAGTTTATATGTCCTATTTTCTAATTCAGCCAAGATGTATCCAACAACTTCCAGATTGGTTTCTGCAGAACACTTTTCAGGTTCAGCGTTTTTCAGACAGTGAGCAATACCCTTTAGGGAAACAATGGTGAGTATCTAGGACTGCCAAAGTGAGAAATTAGATTTGTTGAGATTGGGAATGGAATCAGTGAGAGCCTTCAAAAGGGAGGTATTCAAATTTTCTGGTCCAGGCAAGTTCATGATGAGGTTTGCCTGGTTGGTTTAGTTGGTGAGCCTTTTGGCTTTTAGGCGTGAAAACTTGAGATTTGGATTTCAAAGCAGGACCAGCTAGATTCTGGTGACAATAAAAAATGATGAATAAACAGAAATAGAATAAAGAGACTTGAGAATTTAAACAAAGAAATCTCACCAGGTTAATGGTTGAATAATAACAGGAGGCTGGGAGGCTGGCAACTAGGTATGTGACTGAAACAACAAGGCTGTATAGGACAAGACAATGAAAGAAAGAAGAAGAGGGAAAGCTAGATAGAAATGAAATTATAAAAAATTATGATCAAATTTTGAGAGAGGAATCTCACAGCTAGAGAAATCAACCAAAAGATCAAAAAAGGTTGATTTTTTGGTTAAAAAAAAACAAAAAAATATAAAATAGAGTAAAAATAAGTAAAAATAAGTAAAAATAAATAAATAAAAATAGAAACAAAAAACACTGAAGACAACCAACTGGTTTTCTTTGGATTCAAGCAAAAAATTTCAAGTTCAACTTTACTAGCGCTAAAGTAAAAGGGCCAAAAAATAAAAGATGTCTTTTCACCAGCCCTAAAGTAAAAGTTCCAAGAAAAATACCAGTCTTTTGACCAGCCAACAAGATACAAGAAGCCTTTTCACCAGCCTTAAAGTAAAAGGGCCAAAATCAATCCCAGTCTTTTGACCAGCCAAAGAATATAAGAAGTCTTTTGACCAGCCCTAAATTAGAAGTTCCAAAAAAAATACAAGTCTTTTGACCAGCCCTCAAGTAAAAACATAAAAAAAAACAAGTTCAACTTGTATTAAGCTGATCCCATCACTAGCTTAACACAATCAAGCTTGTGATGGGATCAGCCCATCACATGTTGAGCTGACTTACCATTAAAATCTCATTCAAAACACTCATCATAATGATGTTAACTCAAAACACTCAACATAATGATGTTCAAAATTTGATAACCCTTTATATTAATAGAATTACAAGATCAGCATATTAGACCAAATGCAAATGATTAAATCAATCTATAAGTTACAATACAACTCAAGTTGATCTTTGAGGTGATAAACCCAACCAGCTGCTTTTCTAGAGATCATGGAATTTTGCTTGGAAACTATGGGCAGGATTGGAATCCCATCTCCATTAAGTACAAGCTGGACCCAGTGGTTATTGTTAACAAAGCAAATTAACATAGGATCTGATTGTTCTTTTACACCCATTTTCATAGGAGTAAAAGTACAAAATGAATCCAATGAAATGAAACATATTGGTCTTCCATAAGTATCAGCTATCATTTGAGCCATTTAAAGCTTTGAAAGCCACTTTGAAGAGGGAATCTTTTCATTGATGTAATTAACATCAAGTGTTTTTTTATCTTTTCAACATCTTTACTTCCGCAAAGGATCTTAGAATAGCACCCCTTCTTTTTCCTCAATTATCCAAGCATTTCTATCAAAACTTTAAACCATCCATTGTTTTCATACCCAAGTGATTTAGAAAGTACTCTAAAACCACAATTTCAATTTTCAAATGGGTCCCAAAACTCACCCAAGAACCTATGTAAGTTCTCAGGTATTTGATTGAGTTAATTGACTTCCTAAAATCAAAAAGTAGTTAGCCAAAATTCTAATCTCATTAAAGGATTCACCACTCACCAAAGATGAGCTTCTTTTTGACTCCTCCATTGCGTCTGCTTCATCCTTTGAAAAGGAATTGGATTCAAATTGCACCAAACCCAATGAACTTTCAGTCTCTTCCACTGAAGTATGAATTTCATATGAAGAGCCTGACTTGGACTATAAAAATTTCTCAATCAGTTCATTAAACCCAAAAAATGGACCTTTCAAAAAAGAAAATACTTAAAATCATTTGTCTTTTCTTCTTTGGTGCCCTTGTACTTCTCTTTTCCCGCTCAATTTCCTTTTCAATGTGTTCAAATGTAGAAGGATCTCACCGGGTTTCTGTCAATTTTGGAAGGCCTCTGCTTGATTGCAAGAATTTATGTTCAATTCTTGGATTTGATTGATAATTGGATGTCTCCTTCATCAAGTGCTTCAACACCCTGCAATAATCCTTTTCAGGATGATTCAAGATGATTGCATTGATTGCATTCAGGTTCCCATGTAAATGAGAATTTTTGAGAATTTAATCAACATCAACCATGAAAGATTCAAATAGATCAAATATTATTCAAGTATGGATAATCATTTTATTCAAGTAGGAATCATCATTCAAAAAGCATTTATCAAAAAGCATTAATCAAAAACAATTAATCACAAAGTGATTTGAAAAATCCAACTTAAACCAACTTACAGAACTAAAACTGCAAGGGTCATAATCCAACCACCACTGAGGATGAACATCTCCAGGCACAATTTAGCCTCTTGAAACAAGTAGGTCACCTATTTGGTGGGAACAGGGAAAACCCATGGTCAATTAGTATGACTAAGTGAACACTTCCCCATCATGGTTCTGCTTTAACCTCTCAAATTCATCCCCAACAAGTTTTATTGCTTGTAAAGACACCTTGTATCCCAATTTTACCAGTTCAGTAGGAAGAACTATTCCAATCTTTATTTGGGAGTTGTAAATGACAGCCTGAAAAGATTTAATTTGATTAAAAACTGTGCCCTCTAGCTTTTTCCAAACATCCAACATGTTTCCCAAAAATTTTGCAAGGAATCATTGGAGAGTAGCATGGGCCCTTTCAACCCAAGATGTTGTTTTATTTCCAGAGTCTGGTTTTTTGCAAGTCCAAGCTGTTACAAACATCTCTTTGATAAAGAAGATATTATGATCCATATACTCAAGTACATCCTCACAGTCTGCCAAAAAACACTTTATACAAGTCACAATTTAAGCAACCCAAAACTAGGAAGATTAACAGTAGAGGCAGTGATTTGGCACTTACTCTAAGTGCTGCATCATTGAACTCTGCCTCCTCCTTGGTTTTCAAGGCCCCATAATTATCCCACAGAGACATAAAGCTTTGCCAACCTTCAACATCATTATTAAAGTGCACTTTACAGTTTTCTTGTATGTTTTTGGACAAGTGCCTGTGGCAGCACTGTCTTGTTGACTCAGGGAATATTTTTTATAGAGCATGGATCAAAGATTTTTCATGATCCGTCACAAACAATTTGGGAAGTCTCTCAGGATCATAAGCCAAATCCTTTAGCGCATTTACAGACCAACTGTGGAACTCAAACTTTTTTCTGGTTATAAAAACAAGAGCTTTTGTGAAAGTTTTCTGGCTGTAAGTAATTCCTACAATGTGAAATAGGGGGATTTTGTACTTATTTTTTTATAAGTACAAAATAATAGGGCCTCCAAGTGACCCTCTCCACTGAATCTTCCTCAATGAGCCCAACCTGAATTACCAATTTTTTCAAAGAGGACCTCTATAACACTTTTCCCCTTTAGTTCTGCTAGCACAACCTTAAGCTTAGTGTTATAGATTGTTTGGTAATCAAAATATTGGCCACCATTTATTTAGCTCAATTTTCTTTTGAGTTGAAGTGTATTGGGCCCATAATTCATGCCTTCTTTTAGATTTTCTAAGGCTACCCCAGAGATTCTCCTTAGGTGAGGATGCACTGAGTGGTTTGGAGATGGTTCATGGTTATGTTGATCATTCTTTTAGGAGATTTGCCACATAGGTTCTGCCTTTGTGTGACTAGCACGGATTCAAAACTTGCACCCAACCTTCCTTGTGTTATTTTGCCTTTACCATTTGGTCAGAAATTGACCAGAGTACAAATAATGTCTAACACAGGCTAGATCCACATATTTATCACGCTTTGAGTTGAAAAATGTTAAAGCGTAACCATGCTTCATTTCCCATGTTTTAAAATATGTTTTTTCCTCTTCCCTTGTAGGAAAAGCTCTCAAAGGAGGTGGGGCAAGTGGATCTGTCATAGTTACATAGTCATACTTACAGTTTCATGGTTTTATTGATGGAATGCACTCCAACAGTTTCAATAAAATAAAATCAGCCAAAGAACAGAGTAACATAAAATTTTACTCACCACCAGAGGTAGTTTCCATTTGTGGCATGTTTTTTTCCTCAATTGTCACCCTCAATGAGGATGCAATTGGGGCTTCCAATGTTTCATTACCCAAACCCTTCTTTTCTTCAGCTTTTTTCATTGCACTAATGTATTCCTTGAACTTGGCCGTGTTAAAAGGAGGGATTTCCACTCTTCCCATAATTCAAAAAAATGCAATTCTAATTCAGTATTCAATCCAACTTTCAATTGAACAACTACCAAGTTTTCTCACTTTCAAGTTGAGAAAGATTAATTTTGTGGGATGTATGTTTGCAGTTTCCCTTTAGTTTCAATGATGTGGTTTACAGATTCACTTTATTTCACTTTAATTTCACTTTTGTATCACTTTGGATGGCTAGATTTGGCACAACAGTCCCACATACTAAGCATTCATCCCAAATTTGGGTTGATGGAAACCAAATGTGGTCCAGGGGGTCCCAAACAGTTTTGCACAGCCCCCAGGGGGCCAAGTACTCCCAAACATGGCTCAAAACCGCCATTTACGGGGTTACACAACCCAAATATTCCATTTATGGGGGTATAAGTCCCCCTGGGGGTTGTGCGCATTTGAGAGACCCCTTGGGCGTTTCATCCTTCCACCAGCCATGAACAACTAGGCCGGTTGCAGCAAGGCAACTGGCAGTGGGAGGGACCTGATCACCTCCCCACCATTGAGGGGCACTCTCCCCCCCCCTTTTTCCCAAGGGGGAGGAGCAATTTGGCTGAGGGGATCTGACCACCCCCCAGATCATCTTCCAATAGCAATTCCTTGGGGTCATCCACCCCCAGTGCCCTGGTAGGGGGATTTGACTGCCCCCTCCAGGGAATTGACAGAAATAGGGGGGGCATGTCCACCAGTTACCCCCCCTCCCTAGTTGTGTGTGGTGCCACACAACTTAATTGTAGTCATGCAGCATGCCACATGACCCATCTGAGTTGTGTACACAACTCAAATGGGTCATGAATTTTTATTACCCAAAAAATGTATATATTGATTTGCAACTCTGATGGGTTTCAAATGGCCATTCACTACTCAGATGGGTTGCAAAAGGCATTTTGCGCCTGTTTGCAACCCCAGGGTTGCAAATTTAACATTGGCCTTTATTTATTTTTGGCCTTATTTTTATTCATATTTGTTAATTTTTATTTAGGCGTTATTTCTATTCATATTTATTGATTTGTATTCCTTTATTCAATTTTTCTTCAAAATCTCTTCTTTTTTTTCCCAAATGGGTTGTGAATCGCCCCTCATGGCCCCAAATGGGTTTCAAAAGGCTGCTCATGACTCCAAATTGGGTTGTGAGCGGCTGCTTGCAACCAAGCTGGGTTTTGAGCGGCTGCTTGCAACAAAGCTGGGTTGTGAGTGGTTGTGAGCGCCTGTTCACAACTGCAGGAGGTTTCAAACAGCTGCATGCAGCCCTAACTGGGTTTCAAGCATCCTTTCATGCAGCCCTAACTGGGTTGCAAGCAGCCTTTCATGCATTCAACAGTTTGCAAAAGGCCACTTGGGGCCCTAACTGGGTCGCAAGTTGTGCCATGCAACCCTTTTTGGGTTGTGCCAGGGGGTTGCAAGGTTTAAAATTTAACATTGGCCCCAAATAATTGTTGAATTGACCCCTTCCATCTCCTCTGGCTTTTACTTCTGTGACTCCAAGGTCCAACCAGACCTTCATCATGAGAACTACTTGTTTTTCTCCCATCATTGTATTAATCTGTTTTGAGTCATTTGGATTCAATACTACCACCACTGGCCAGGTGGGAGGAAATGAAAAACCTTTTGTTCTTATGAAATCCATTTCCATGGCTCCCATTCATATTTGTTCAAATGTTCCAAATAAATTGCTCAATGGAATATTTTTCCATTGATTTTTCCCAATCTTATCCTTTTTTTATTAGTTCCTGCCAATTTATTTCTCCTTCATTCCATTGGTTCCATCCATACCTTTTTAAATTTGCCATTTAAATTGCATCCATCTATTTAACTCTACAAATCAATCAAATCACTTTATCAAATTTCATTGAATCAGAAAGAATCATTAGAAAAAATGGGCCAAATAACTGAACAAATCTTATTGTGATATAAAAAATTCTAATTGGGCTTCTAAAACCACTCAGCCATCCAGTCTACCTCAATTCAAAGCTGTGGCACACATACTTGGAGGATCTTTCCATTCCATCTTACCACCAAAATCATTCTCATTGTCTTCTCCTTTCATTCCTTCCTTCACTCATCCCTTTTGCCTTCCTGTCATCTAATTTATCAATAAAAATCACTTTAAAAAAACTTTCTATTTGTCCTTGCCACTCATTGTACTAAAATTTTCACTGGCATTTGATAATCAAACTGCTTCCCCATCAGGAATCTAAAAATTTTAAAGATGAGTTTGCAGATGAAATTCTGTCAAAGGGGAGTGGTTAGCTGCATGTTCAAAAGCCTATTAGGAGCATAAAATATTGCTTACAGTCAAATTGTTATATCCAATGGGAATACTACCTTGAGTGGGGGCATTATTAAAAACTTTGATTCTCTGAAAGCATCCCAGAAGCACCTCTAAGATTGCTTGAAATTCAGCCACCAAAGCCCAGCCCAGTTTCTTTGCAAGAAGAGGGATCCCTGGCTCTTGTTGCCCACATTTTATGGATCTTTTGAGTGTGAGGTAGGATTGCCTGGTGGAAATCAGTGAGTGTTTTCTGAGTTTTTATGAATACTTTGATTATTTAATTTAATCCTCCCATTTGATATTATCCCATTCATCATTGCAGGTCAACAAGGTGACTGTATGCAGAGTAACATCCTTCATTTTCAAGAAGATCTTAAACTTGGCCAAGATTGGCAACTCACTCTTTGATGAGGATGGCAGCAAAAAGGTTCAAAATCTAGTTGCCAAAGCCAAGAAAAACAATGTCAAATTGATTTTCCCCATCAAATACATTTTCAGAAATAAGTTTTGCAAGGATGATTCCAGGGAGATTGTTACCAATTCAGAAGGTACTCCTAGTGGCTGGATGGGACTTTATTCAGTTCCTGAAAGTTGGCAATAATTCAAGAAATCCATCTTGAGTGGGTATCTCTCCATTTTTTTGACTTCAAGGCCCACATTGAAACATTCTGAGTTTGGATCTTCATCATCTACTTTCAGGTTCCAAAACCATTCTTTGGAACAGTATGGCAGGAGTTTTTTAATTCAAAAAAATTGCTGAAGGATCTAAGGCAATTTTGAATGCTTTTATTCAAGCCTTTTAGAAAGGTGAAATGGCCGTTCTAGGGGGCATATACATTTTTTTCTGGATTTTGTTCAATTTAAATTTATACTTGGATAGTTGAGATGTACCTATGTATACTATATTTAAAAAAACCAACTTATTTACCAGGTAACTCTGATGCCCCTGGTGTGAAATAAGTGGTTTTTTCTGATTTTTAATTGTGGGTTTGAAATTGGGGTACTTTTCTTAAACCTGCCATTAAACAAATAGTGGTTTTGCTAACTCTGATAGCCCCTATTAGCATTTTTCTCACTTTTCTTAAAACAGATGAAGTTTTTTTCAAATCTGAGCTTAGATTTGAATTTCTTGCAAAAAATGAATATTTATGTCATTTTTACATATTCAATTAGCTTGATTGGTGTCCATCATTGAATTCTCCAAAATATTTTACCCCAGAAAGACCCCATAGGGAAGCTGTAGGCCTTAATTTAGCCCCCCAGGTCCTCAGTTAATGTTTACAAGGCTTTGAGGGCCCAACATGCCATCAAATGGCATGCTCTACCACCAGCAGGCACCCCTTTCAACCTTGGGAAGGCTGAATGCCTTCCTGGCATGGTTAACAAGGTCAGTTTGCATCACAATAGCAAAACAAGTGCTATAATGATGCCAATGACGCCTGTGGGTGTGATTTTATCATTTTTTTGCTAAAATCAATCCTTTGGCTTGTGGTTACTAATTTTTTTGGCATGATTATAGCTTGGCCCTTTTTCTAACTAGATTCACATCTTTTCATAGAAAGGCATGAAAATATTTATTTTTCACTAAATTTGTGCCTTCTGTCAAGTTTTTGCACCCCAGGAAGGTGTTCAAACCTTAAAAATTTGTGCAAATATTAAAAAAAAGGCCTGAATATAGAGCTTCAAGGTTTAAAGAGGTGACTGGGGTGGTAAAAAACATCCTTTAAGGATGTTTTGACCCCCCAAGGCCTGCAAAAGTAAGTTAAGGCCTTGGGTGGCTGGATCAAAGCCTCCAGACCCTCATTCACCAAGAAAAAAAGGGCTGCACCTGCCAGAAGATGTACCAACAGGAATTGTGTGCAGTGCTTGTGATGGCTCTGCTGCAAAAAGTGAGTCTGACTTGCAATAGATTCATGGATGATCTTGGAATATTTTTTGAATTGATTTGTGTAATGCATGAAATCAATTGATATAAATCAAATGAAGAGGAATAATTCAGAAGACATTGATTTTAAGGAAATCCATACTCATGGATTACAAAATTTAGCAATGTTGTGGCAAGTATCAATTAAAAATGATATATTAATCACAATTCTAACATGATATGGAATTAAGAAAAAGTTGATTTGAAACAAGAATACAACAACACATCTTTTCATAGCCTCATTCTAAATCAAGTGTATTTGAATTAAGTAGCAAATTTGTTTTGATGGCTGCAGCCTCTCATAAACATTTTCAAATCTTTAATTAAAATAATTTTAAATGACTTCAATCAAGTTTTTTTCCATAATTAGTCAATCTTCATTTAATTTTTATTCAAAATCCTATTATTTATTCTCTATTCTTTGAATTTCCCATTCACTCATGTTCTTTTTTTCAAAATTGAATTGAACTGTGAAATTTCTGAATCTCAATTGCATGATTTCACCTTACGTCTTTTTGGATCAATTGACCCTTCTCCTTCCGTTTCTTTTTTTTTTGAATTTTTCTTAAGCAGGAGTTATTTCGCCAATAGTGCTGTCAATATCGGATTTGGTGGCCCTTGTCCTTGGCGGGACTAGTGACAGTATCCGGTAGTTACTCTACTTGGAACAGGAGAGAAAAACTTCTCATGCAGCGGCAAGTACAGGGGATGAAGAGATCATTAAATTTCGTGTACATTTTGGGTTACCGAGATGGGGAATGACTTCAAACCATAAAAAGTGAAAACGAGATTCGAGGCTCAATTTCATCTCGAAAAAGGCACATCAAGACTGTCAGGATTTTTTCTTCGTGGCCGGTTTAGCTTTTTTCTCTTTGCCAGCTTTCTTGTCGTCCCCCTAAGGAACGGCAAATTATTTCAGCCCAAGCAATGAACCCACGAGCAGATTAAGCCAGTGAAAAAAGATACCTTGCGTTTTTTAGACGAGGCATCTTCTGCTCTGGGGACGACCGGCTTGAAGAACCCATCAAGTCGACCTTGCTGCTTCTGGGTCATTGCTTGGCTAAGCTTGGCTGCTCCTTTCTTGACTCGATCCTCACTATGGCAAAAACAAATCAGCAAAATCTAGAATGATCCCTCAAAGAGGAGTACTTAACTCGAATCCTTTCTCCTTGACTAAAAATTCGACCAGCCCTTCAACATCAGGCATCTTCCATTCCAGCTTCAGTTCCGAAGCAGGTGTCACCTCCGGTCGTCTGAATAAGTCTCTGGCATCAGCCCAAGGCCAGTCTTCTGGGGGCGGATTCTTACTCGATTCACGCAAATGCTCGAGGACTTTTTCCAATGAGGCATGCTCCATCATCAATTTGTGGGCTGTTTTGGCGGCGATCCCTTTTAGGGGGTCGACATAGTCACATCCACATAGAATGCAAAATTCAATAAACTGGTAAGAACGACAATCAGAATAATTCCGTAAACGGTGGATCAACCCGAGCTGGGACTTATAATACCTGGTCCATGGTCAAGTTCAATCCAGACAGCACTTTATCCAGTTTTACGGTCAAAATCGGCATTTTGCGAGCTTCAGAAAACGTCAGGTGCCTCAGGAGAACTGGCGTTCCAAACGTCAACGTGTCCATGTCCTCTGAGCCAGCTGCGTAAACCTGTTCACCAAATCAATGATGATGATATAAACAAGACAAGACGGAGACGCGGAGAGGGAAAGAGAAAGTAAGAGAGCTAATTCATTATTTAGAGTGAAATGTATCGAGCTACTTTTGATGACTTACCAACCCCCCCCGGCAAAGTTCTGCACATTGGGCCTCGGCCTCACTGGGTGCAACTACCCACGGAATTCCCATCAAAGTCAGCAATTTCCTACACTCCTCGTTATGTTCGCGCGTAACCTTAACAGTTCGCCGGGATAATTTGTCAATCTCTTCCACCGTGCCGGTCTCCTTGGCCTCCTCCCCCTCTTCCTTGGCTTCTTCTCTTCGTTCAAAACGTTTGCTTAGAACACCTGCCTTCATCGCCGGGGGTTTGCCATCAAAAACATATGCCGGTTTAATACCATTGTCGACCATCCGTATAGTGCGATAGAAAAGACCCATCAAATGCCTAATAGCGTCATTTGAAAAAAGATGAGTCAGTGATAATTGAACCATAAAAGCGAGGCATTCAAAGCAAGAAACTGAAAGACCTAGCCAAGAGGAAAGACGAACGATGTAGTCTCACCGGCTTCATTCATAAGTTGTTGTCCATCCTGCTGGCGGACAGCTATGAGAAACTGAAATCATCAAATAAAATGACCAAGTCAAATCCCCGTCTCCCCAATATACAAAAAGCCTGAAATGCCTGCTTGCATTGGAGAAATGGAATAGAAGAGAACTGCTGACTTGATAGATAGACATGCTTGCATCGATTGCGACTTTTCTTCCAAACTGAGAGATGAAGGGTGCAAATACTAAATGAGCGACATTGGCTGAATTTAAGCAGAGGGCACTGGACATCCAACGGATTTCCTTGCTCACCAGAGTTTTGATTTCCGATTGGGTGATTGCCTCGGGAACAATATCATTAATCAAGGCAGTCAATCCCTTGATCCCTAGCTCGGAGTCGAACAAAAACAAGCAACCCGTTTTAGCCCGCCGGTTGTGGCAAAAGTTACATGGAAAAGATACCATAGAAGAAGTGAAAACACTGCCAAGCTCAAACTCACCCATGATGGCGACTATTCTTCAACTTCGGTGTTATGTCCTAGTCCAAATGACGAGATTGAACGCTGACTTGATCTTATTCTGGGTTCTTGGGGGGGTAAAGTGGAGTAGGTGCGATGCTGCATTGCTCCCCCCTCACGCGCGCTGATCTGGGTTCGACGCGATTGGACAGGGAAGGCGCATCGGCAAGAAAGCGACGCGCGCGAGTCATTTCGGTTGCATACCAGGTTTGATTGCACAGCCCCGCGTACGCATTGTTCCACTTTCTGGGTGCTCTGGCTCGCATCACTTGGCATCTACAATCGTTCTGAATAACTTTCCGTGAGTGGGAAAATGGCAAGCAAGCGCATGGGCGACTTCAAATTATCAAATTCAGCATTTTACTTTGAATTGAGAGTGTAACTCGGGAGTTTGCGCTCTTCAACTCAAACAGAGGTGTTATAGTAAATTGAGTTTGTTTGTATTCATTGTTCATTGCATCACTTTTTTTTTAGAAAAAAGAAATAGAAATAGAAAAAGAAATAGAAATAGAAATAGAAATAGAAATAGAAATAGAAATAGAAATAGAAATAGAAATAGAAATAGAAATAGAAATAGAAATAGAAATAGAAATAGAAATAGAAATAGAAATAGAAATAGAAATAGAAATAGAAATAGAAATAGAAATAGAAATAGAAATAGAAATAGAAATAGAAATAGAAATAGAAATAGAAATAGAAATAGAAATAGAAATAGAAATAGAAATAGAAATAGAAATAGAAATAGAAATAGAAATAGAAATAGAAATAGAAATAGAAATAGAAATAGAAATAGAAATAGAAATAGAAATAGAAATAGAAATAGAAATAGAAATAGAAATAGAAATAGAAATAGAAATAGAAATAGAAATAGAAATAGAAATAGAAATAGAAATAGAAATAGAAATAGAAATAGAAATAGAAATAGAAATAGAAATAGAAATAGAAATAGAAATAGAAATAGAAATAGAAATAGAAATAGAAATAGAAATAGAAATAGAAATAGAAATAGAAATAGAAATAGAAATAGAAATAGAAATAGAAATAGAAATAGAAATAGAAATAGAAATAGAAATAGAAATAGAAATAGAAATAGAAATAGAAATAGAAATAGAAATAGAAATAGAAATAGAAATAGAAATAGAAATAGAAATAGAAATAGAAATAGAAATAGAAATAGAAATAGAAATAGAAATAGAAATAGAAATAGAAATAGAAATAGAAATAGAAATAGAAATAGAAATAGAAATAGAAATAGAAATAGAAATAGAAATAGAAATAGAAATAGAAATAGAAATAGAAATAGAAATAGAAATAGAAATAGAAATAGAAATAGAAATAGAAATAGAAATAGAAATAGAAATAGAAATAGAAATAGAAATAGAAATAGAAATAGAAATAGAAATAGAAATAGAAATAGAAATAGAAATAGAAATAGAAATAGAAATAGAAATAGAAATAGAAATAGAAATAGAAATAGAAATAGAAATAGAAATAGAAATAGAAATAGAAATAGAAATAGAAATAGAAATAGAAATAGAAATAGAAATAGAAATAGAAATAGAAATAGAAATAGAAATAGAAATAGAAATAGAAATAGAAATAGAAATAGAAATAGAAATAGAAATAGAAATAGAAATAGAAATAGAAATAGAAATAGAAATAGAATTAAAAATAAAAATAAAGAGGATCTCTTTGATAAAAAATTTTCTTTAAAAAAAATTGAAATCAATACACATAGAGATGCCATCAGAAGGCAAAGACAAGATTATAACTCCAGTTGATGCCAAATTCTTTCCTTCAAAATGTTCAACATCCCCTTGATTGAATCATCTAAGAGGTTCTCCTCAAACTGAGGAATAAAAAAAACCAAACCATGGTTGCCTTGATCTGAGTCTTCTGTGCATCCGACTTATAAATTTTCTCTTCCAGGAAATTCTGTCTTCAAATATTCTTGTGGAAAGCCCCAGAGGTTTCTGGCCTTAAGCAGCTACATTCAATTTTCTAAAATTTTCTTTCCATATTCAGAATGAGGTTTTGAAGGCAGTTTTGAATTTTCTTGAATTGACTCCTTCTAGATGCAATCATTTCCATTGAGTTAATTTTGTTGAAAAAAGAAATCCATGAGTGGGATTGGCTGGAAGAGGGAAATAATCCTTCCATTTTTAATGATTCTAAAGTATCTTCATTGCACTTAACACTCATTCCATCAAATAAAAAGAACATCACAACTCAAAGGAACTCATTATACATGTAATCACTTGTGATTCTCTACCTTTCATGGAAAATACTAATATGTCAGTCTTGCGCATCCTCTAAATATCCTTACTCTGTCTGTCCTATGCTCCATTTTTGCTTTATACTCTAGGAAAACCTTATTTAAATCTCTTCAAGTTATCTCTCATAATATATATCTACTTTGTTTCTAAACAGTATCATGACTTAGATGTGCACTGTGATTCCTTCATATTTAGATTTGAAACTTCTACGGCTTCTTGTCTGGTAGATCCTTCAACTTATTAGACCTGTCTTTGATTTCCCACTATAGTAGTCCAATGAGGTGGACTTTTATCAAGCCCACCTGAATGGACTAGCCCTAAAGTAAATAAATCAAAAAAGACTTCTATCAATCTCACCTAAATGGACTATCTCTAAAGTAAAAACACAAAAAAAAAATCAATTTCAACTTGTGTTAAGCAAATCCAATCACAAGAAGTAAAAGTACTCCTTATGATGGGATCAGCCCAAAACAAGTTGAACTCCAATACCAATAAACTCTCATTCAAAACGCTTGACATGATGATTTTAACTAAAAAAAACTCAACATAATGATGTTCAAAATATGATCACCCTTTATATTAATATAATCACAAGATCAGAATCAGAACCCAAACCCAAATGATGAAATTAAAATGATTTTTATAACTTAGAGTGAAACTTAAGTTGATATTTGAGAGGATCAACCCAACCAGAAGCTTTTTTAGAATTCAAAGAAGAAGGTTTTGAAACAATGGGATGTATTGGAATGTTATCTCCCTCAAGCACAAGATCAACCCAGTGGTATTGTTAACAAAGCAAATGAAGATGGCATCTGATTGTTCTTTTACAACATTTTCATAGGAGTATAAGTATAACATGAATCCACTGAAATGAAAAATATTTGTCTTCCACAAGTTTCAGCTATTAATTGGCCCATGTCTAGCTTTGCAAGCCATTTTGAAGAGGGAATCTTTTCATTGATGTCATTAATATTAACTCTTTGTTCTGTCTTTTCAACATCTTGAATGCAACCAAAGAGCTTAGAATAGCATGCATTATTTTTCCTCAATGTTTCAATCATTTAATTTCCCAATTTAAACCATCCTTTCTCATTGTGCCCAAGTGATTTCAAAAATGACTCTAAATCTGCAAATCCCATAACCAACCAGATCCCAAACCTCCCCCAAGAAATTATGTAAATTCTCAAGTATTTGATTAAGGTATTTCAATTTTGGTTCCTATCATAAAAACTAACTTAGTATTCATTATTTGAATCACATCAATGGAATGAATACTCACCAAAGATTGGCTTCTGGTTGAATTCTCCCCTTCTTCTTCTTCCTCAGAGGAGGAAGAGGATTCCAAATGAAGGGAGCCTAATTCACTTTCAGTCTCTTCCCCTGAAATATCAAATTCAGATGAAGATCCTTCCTTGAACTACAGTAATCATTTTCTCATCAGTTCATTAAACCATAAAAATGAACACTTCTCAAAATAAAAGACTTAATTTTGGTCTTTTTGGTGCCCTTCTAACCCGTTGTTCCCTCTTAAGTTCCCTTGCAAAATTTTCAAATTCTGAAAGTTCACAAAAATTAGCTTTCAATTTGGGTTGAGTGTGGCCGGACCAGAAAACCTTTGGCTCAAGTCTTGGCTTGGCAATCAAAGTGGCTGTATAATTGACCACATACTTTAAAATCTCTAATCTAACTTCTTGAGCTTTTCCCATAAGCATGGAATTCAACTTTCTAAAAAATTGAGATTTTTCAATCACTGGATTTTTTTCAATCTTTCAAAAGCAAGAAAATAATGAATCTTTCAATCCTAATTAATCTATCAATCCAATAATTGGTACCCTTCAGAAAAACCCAGAAACCCAACTTACTTCACTGGAAGTGGAATAGTCCAACCTCCACTGAGGATGTTCATCCTCAGGCACAAAAGATCCTCTTGATGCTAGTATTTATGCCAAGATGTGGGAAAAAAAAAGCCCATTCTTTTTGAATATGAATTTGAGCACACCTTTCCATAACAGTTGTGCTTTAACTTCTCAAATTTTTCCAATAGGTTTAATTGCCTCAATTGACAATTTGTAACCCAACAGTGAAAGTTTGTTTGGAAGAACGGTTCCTAACTTTATTTGAGAGTTTCTAAGTGGAAAATTCACTGATTTGATTTGGATTTCAGTGGTTCCTTCCAGGTGTTTCCACAAATCCAAAATTTTCCCCAAAGATCCTGCAAGTGATAATTTGAAAACAGCATAGGCTCCTTTGATCTGAGACATTGTTTTATTTACAAATTCTGGGTTGACACAAGCCCACGCCATTAAAAACGTCTCTTTGATGAAAAAAAATTCTTTTCCATATACTTGAGCACATCCTCACATTCTTTCAAGAAAACTGTATACAAGTTTCAACATCAGCATTCCCAGCAGAGATGAACAGAAGAAGCTATACATTGGCCTACTCTGAGTTCTGCATCATTGACTTCTGCCTGTCCGTTGGTTTCAGAAGCCCCATATTTTGCCCACAGAGACATGAAACTTTGCCATTCTTCAATTTTTTTTACTGAAGAAAACTTGGCAATTTCATTGAATATTCTTAGACAATTAGATCACAACTGTCTGGATGACTCAGGAAAACTATGTTCAATTGCACAAATCACAGCTTTTTCACAGTCCACCACAAAGACTTTGGGAAGGCTCTTGGGATCATAAGCCAACTCCTTTGGTGCATTCAGTGCCCAAATGTAGAACTAAAAAATTTCTTTTGTTATAAAAAAAAGCCTTTGTAAAATTTCTCCTGTTGAAAGTCATTCCTACAACATGTAATAGAGGGATTTTGTACCTATTTGTTTTATAAGTACAATCCAACAAAGAAATATGATGGTATTTTTTCCAAAGTTTTATAGAATCAGGATGAGCCAAGAACAGGGCCTCTAAGTTACCCTCTCCACTGAACTTTGACCTGGAAACCCACTGGGTTTCTTGGAGCATTTCAAATAGAAGGTCCATAGCAATTCCCATTCAGTTATGTTTGCTTTACCTTCTGCTTAGCTTTATAGATTGTTCTATTTTCAATGTATTATCCACCATCAATCTTTCTAAATTTCATTTTAAGTGTAACATTTTTGAGCCCATCTTTCATGCCTTATTTAAGTTGATCCAAGGGTACACCAGAGATTCTCCTCAGTTGAGTATGCACTGAGGGGTTTTCAGATGGCTGATGATTGTGTTGGTCATTTCTAATGGAGAGAAACCACATGGGATTTGCTACTTTTCAACTTTCATGAATCATGCATTGACACCCAACCTTCCTTGTGCAAGTTTGCCTTTGCCTTTTGGTGAGGCATGGCCCTTCATATACTCCAAATCTGTTGAATACTAGGTTGATATATTCTTCCTTTTTTGACTTAAATGTTTCCAAAATGTAGCCATGCATGGATGCCCATTTTTGAAATTAAATCTTTGCTTCTTTTTGACTAAGAAAGGCTCTCACAAGGCAGGTTCAAGGGGTTCTGGCACCTCTTAGTAACATAGTTGCACCCCCATGGTTACATTAGTATTGATGAAGCCAAATCATTCTCAGTCAAATGGCATATGAAATGTGAACCACCACCTTTAGTCAATATCAGTTGTGAAAAAACATCTTGTTCCTCAATGGTAACCTTAGATGAGGATGCAATTGAGGCTTCCAATGTTTTCTTTTCCAAATCCCTACCCAAATTCCTAGAATCCAAAGCTTTTTTAACAACACTTTCAATTAAGTCCTTTAACACCACCATGTTTAAACCAGGGGGTCTTAGGCTTGCCACTTTTTACATAATCCAAAAAAACCCACATCAATCTATTATTCAATACAAATTTTTCTAACAACTACAAATTTTACTCACTTTTGGGTTGAGAGAATGATTATTCAATGGGTGAGTACTGTTTTGTGACAAGAACTTTGTTTTTCCAATAGGCGGAATTTTCAATTTCCAAGTTTCTCTTTGTGGTCCAATAGTCCCATATAGTATTACACATCCCCAAATTTGATTTTAAAGCACTCAAATGTGGTCCAGGGGTGCCTCGGTATACCAATTCCCCCCTAAAATGACCCATTTGGGGCTATTTTGCCCCAAATGGGCCAGGAAAACATGTGCAACCCCACTCACAACTTGCGCATCCCCATCTTTACCCCCATTAGGATTGCCAACGTGGATTCAAAGCCCCATGGGGGATGCAGAAGTTGTGAGCAGGGTTGCTTGCTGCTCATTGGGTTGTGAATTGCCATTCCCAATGCCTAAGGGTTGCAAATTGAACACACCCCTTACTTTTTTGTTGTATGGTGTGTAAATCCTGTTTTGGGGGCACCTAATGTTATTTGTGACTTTTTTTAAGCACAAAGGGCACCAATCAAAGTGACCTTGACACCTGGCAAAGGTCAACTTGATTCCCAGCCAAATAAGTCTGGCTCCAGGCAAAGTTTATCTTGGCACCAATCAAATCTGGACACTTTGACCCACCAAATACAATATTCTTTGCTTAAAAAGAATTGATGGTTGAAATTTTTTGGTAGGGTAAGTTGTCATTTTGGTGCAACCAGCATTGATTGGGGTCAAGAGGAGCTTGGTTGGGTGCCAAGTTTTAACAGCTGCAAACCTGACCCAATCAAGCGCCCTGGGCACCAACCTAAGCCTTGCTTGGCGCATTCCAAGTCAAGCTTGGACAGGCAAACAGACTTGCTTTACACACCATAAGCAAAAAGATTCATCTTTTCTTGTATCTGATGGTTGCTTTACCTGAAAGCAAACAAAGGGGCATCTGGGGGTATGATGTGGCTTCCCAGGAGCCACAGATAATAATTATGTAAAACAACATCCCAAAAATTCTAAAAAATTCTCAAAATTCTAATTCATGTAAAATTAATTGCATAAAAAAGAATATATCAGAATCTGAACAAGCAGAAATTCTGCATTTTTTGACTCACACTCAAAAGAATCTCTAACAGTTTTGAAATGGGGTTCAAATTCTACACCTGACAGAAGGTGCATTAAATTATTTCATCGTGATGGGATGCTTCAATCATGAAAATAATCAAGAGGATGGGCCCTCAATTTCCTCCATATGGCATACACAGGTGAGATTATCTCACAGAATTTGTATTCTTTCACCCACCCACCCCACATATTCAAGAGGGAAAAAGGAATTATGTGGATGTGGTCACAATAGAAGAGACCAAAACTACAATAAATCTTGAAGTTGAAAGTCTATCTTCAACCTTTGAATATGATTTTATGAAGTGTGGTAAAAGTTTCAAGGAAAATATTTTGATCAGAAAACTGAAACAAGCTCAATGTAAAAATTTCACTCAGATTAGTGTGAGAATTCATGAAATTTACAAAACAATAAGAAAAACTAAGGCAAAACACATTGTGCTTTTAAAGTGATCTACAGCATATTTGGTTGATGAGATACAGACTTAGGAGTGTGTTCCCTGTCTTGAAATAATAAAGAACATGAGGAATGCACAGGAGATAAAAGCTGGAAATGGATTTTGAAATTGAGGTACAGGCTAAGTACAAGATGGAGTTTAAGGATGAAAAAAAAAATGAAAGAAATATAGATTTGGGTTAATGCAAAGGAAAAGAAATTCAAATTAGTTGAATAAAAGTGGGTCTAAGTGCAGGATACAAGATATAGTATTATAAGTCCATTTATGTGCCTGGAAAACTGTTGAAAGGTCAATTGGCACCAATCAAACCAATATTGGTGCCTGGAAAATTGGCTTGGGCACCACCTCCACCACACATTGGCTCATGGCCAAAAGATATTGGCAAATTTTCAACTGGGTTTGGGGGCTAATTCAAGAATATTGGCAAACTAACAAAATGGAATTGTTTTAAATGTAGGGATAAGTGGGGAAATTAGCAAAATAAAATCAAAGAATAATGCATAAATCTAAAATAAATGACATAGGAGGGTACTGAAACAGAAAACAAAAGTTGAAAATAAATTTAACAGTAGTAGTTTACCTACCTCAAACATTTCTTTGGTTGAGGGGTGAGGAAAGGGGTGCAAGAAGATTTGAGATGGATAAAAAAAGCTTGAGAAGGTCCTAAAAAAAAGGCCTCACATTTCCTACACAATCAAGTGATCTAAGAAACTACACAACCCCCAATTGGCACATGACAATTGTATATTTTCCAGGTTCCCAAAAGGGCTTGAAATACCATATAGGACCAAATTCTGAGCACAACCAATTGTTGTGGATAAGTAATTGGCAATGCAAGGGTGCTATAAAGGTGCAAACTAATTTTTCAAATAGGGTGTATCAAAGTTAAGCAAACCCGCCATTTTTTAATGGTGGGTTTCAACCCAAATCCGCCATTTCAAACCCGCCATTAAAAATCAAAAAAAACCCACTTATTCCAGATAAGACATGTCAAAGTTAACATGAAATAAGTGGGTCTTTTCAAGTAAAGTAAATAAAGGATTTAACCGCCCCAACCCATCATTTCACATAATCACCCCTGGTTTCAACTTCCAACCTCATTGGAACACTTCATCACTCTCATTGCTTCATTGCTATCCTCATCACTTCATCACTCTCATTGCTTCGTCATTCTCATTGCTTCATCACTCTCATCACTTTCTCACACATTATTCCTTTCATCACATCCATCCTCTCATTACTTCATTGCTTCATCCCTTACTCTTTTTAAATTGCCCCTCAGCAATCATCCCCCTGCAAGTCCACTAAAAATCAAATTTACCAAAGCAAACATCCCCCAGGAACTCAAAATCCAAAAATCATCCCCCATCAGCTTCCAAAGGCTCAAGTCAGATCAAGAGAGCTGATCACATCATCCTGGTAAACTGGCTCAAAATTCTTTCCAACTATGATGCTTGCTTTGGATCCAACAATGAAACACAAGTTGGCCAACCTCCTTCCTCTAAGGTTAATGGTTATCTGCTGATGTCCAATGAGCTCAAGAATAAAACCAAAGGTATGCTGGATTTTTCATCCAAATAGATGTGGGAGCAATTCAAGAAATATTGAACCAAGTATAAAAAAAGCCCACTCAATGTCAATCTCCACCAGCTTTGGGATCAACGACTCCAATAAAGCAAAGGGAATCAACTTGGTGGTTGATAAGTTGGACTCCATTTTTCCTTTTTATGTTAAAATGGGTGAAATCTTTGTAAAGAAGGCCAATATCACCCCTTTAGCCAATTTTGATTCCCAAAAATCAGATTCAGTTGATTCTGAGGACCTGGCTGTGGATTTTCAGCCTAGGAATGATGACCCTGATGAAACCTATGCGTGGCCACAATCTGATTTTGAGGAGGATATTCAAAAAGAACCAGCTCCAATCACTTCTACATCAGCATTGATCAACAATTCAAACCCTTCCTTGGACCCCTCACTTCCTTCTTTGGATTTCTCTCTTCCTGGCCTGGAAGAACTTAACAACTAGGCCAATGGGGATCAAGTTATTCCTGTATCACCACTACCATCAACATCTTCTCAATTTAGGGACCAAGTTTTTTTCTATTCTGTCTGGTTAATCCTGACTGATTTAGATTGTGAAAAAACAGGCTCATCTGTTCCTGAATGGCCAAATACTCAAACCAATGGGGCCTCCCACATCCCCTTCAAATGAGAGCAATGATGTTCCCACAAAAACCTCCTCTGCAAAGGGAAAGCAAAAGGCCTCCAATTCCATCAAAATCAACCCCAATAGCTTTCAAAAGAGGAGGAACACTTCAAATTTTTCTGGCTTTGAGGATATCATGGAGAAGCAAGATTGAAGTAAGTGCATTGGATTCTCCTTGCTTTCAAAATCAAGCTCATTCCTATTCCCCTCCAAAAAACGGTAAAATCACAAATTGAATCTGAAAAACTTCAATTTGAAAAGGAGAAGTGGGATTTTCAAAAGCAGAAAGCTGAGGGTTTAGCTCATCAACAAAAGTTGGATGCTGAGTGGAAAATGAAACATGCTGAGCTGTAGTTTCAAAATGAGGAAAAGGAGAAGGATCAAGAGGAAGACCAACTCCAAACAGAGAGGGAAAGGCTAGCCACAGAAAAAAAAGATAGGTTATTGGTAGACATGTCATGTATTGGTAGCAGTAGAACTCTCAATGAAATAAAGGAAATTACTCAATTTCTTGGCTTGCAAAATATTTTCTTTGATAAAACTTTAAAAAATAAAAACCAAAAAATCATTTTCAAATACAACAATGTTTGAGCCTATTTTTAAACCTACCAATGAAAAAATGTTTTTTATTTTTACTTATATTTTTTGTTCTAGAATATATCTGACCGCTTTTCAAGTCTTTGAAAGTGTTGAGAGCTGTATTGTTAATTTTCAAAGACATAGCCATCCTAGTATGGGTGGCAGTATCCACTACAGGAAAAGTACAATGCTTGTACTTAGTTGCAGCCCAAACCATTTTGAAAATACCTTTTTCTTTAAAATAAATTCCAAATCCCAAGTCAGGGAAGATGAATTGGCCATCAGATACTTGATATTTTTACTTGTTTTCAATAATTTGTCCATTTGATTTTTTGGTTGGGACCACCAGTAAAGAGGAATAGGAGGAGACATCACCTTTGTCAATGTGGGGAGAGTTGTAGAAGGAGTCTGAGGTGAAGGTGAGGGGAGGGGAGCAGTCAAAAGGAATGAGTCCAGATCCAAATTCCAATGAAGAGAAAGAGGGGATATTGTTTTCCAGAATGGTTTCTTGGTTGGAATTATGTGCAAGTTTGGCTGATTTTCTGAACATTTGGCCTGAAATTTGTGATACCTTGTCAGACCTAAGGATCACAAATTTAAACTCCTTGGGAAAAGATTGAATAGCTTATTTCTTCAAATATCATCCAAAAAGTTCAGAAGGGTGCATCAATTTTTGCCATTAAATTGCCCACATTTTCCCACCCCAAGATCTTGGGGACCAACCATTTTGAAAAACTTTTGAGATTGGTGAAGGAATGTTGTGACCAAGTTGAGGTCCTTATCTTCTTGCTGTGAGAGTTTATTCAATGGGACAAATTCAATTATTGCAACCAGAGAGTGGCAATTGGAACAATCAAGAACAGCAACTTTTCCAGAGCTGAAGAAATGAAATTGTTCAATCTTCTGTTTGGCTTGTCAAAACTCTTCAGGGGTGGGTTTTTGAGTTTTATTTTCAGCAGCAATAGCAGGGTACAAATTCAAAAGTTTTGGTTTTTTGTTGAGACCAAACCACCTTTTTTTAAACCCACCTTCATTTAATTCCAAAGAGATTTCAGAATCTCTCATTTGAGCCCTCTTTGGCCAAAGAGCGCTCTGCTTGCCACCTCTCTTTATGTTTTTCAATCCATCTCCTTCCATCTTAATCCCTCCCATGCACCTGCTTTGCTTGGGGTGAGGATCAAGAAGGAAAAAATCCGGTTTTATAACATTTTGAGTGGGGTGGGAGAAGCATTGGGCATCAAGAAAGGGGGCAGGAGTTGACAGTACAAGGGGTCAAAAGGTGTTTGCATTGCATGGCATCCAAAAAAAAAAAAGATTAATATGATATAATCAACTTAGATGATCAAAAAAAACTATACCAGTCCAAGCTGAAACCAAAAAAAAAGAAGGTTTGCCAGGCTGGAGGTGGGGGTGGGCTTGCTAAGCTGGGCAGGAGGGAGAGGGGGGATTGGTTATTTGGCCAGGCAGGAGGCAGAGGGCCTGGTTGGTCATTTTGTTAGGCAGGAGGGAGAGGGCTTGGTTGGTCATTTGGCCAGGCAGGAGGGAGGCTTGGTTGGTTGTTTGGCCAGGAAGGAGGGAGGCTTGGTTGGTTGTTTGGCCAGGAAGGAGGGAGGCTTGGTTGGTCATTTGGCCAGGCAGGAGGTAGGCTTAGTTGGTTTTTTGGCCAGGCAGGAGGGAGAGAGCTTGGTTGGTTGTTTGGCTGGGTAGGAGGGAGGCTTGGTTGGTTGTTCATCCAGGAAGGAGGGAGGCTTGGTTGGCTGTTTTGCTGGGCAGGAGGGAGAGGGCTTGGTCAGTTTTTTGGCCAGGCAGGAGGGAGGCTTGGTTGGTTGTTTAGACAGGCAGGAGGGAGAGGGCTTGGTTGGTTGTTTGGCTGGGCAGGAGGGAGAGGGCTTGGTTGGTTGTTTGGCTGGGCAGGAGGGAGGCTTGGTTGGTCATTTGGACGGGCAGGAGGGATGCTTGGTTGGCCGTTTGGCCAGGCAGGAGGGAGAGGGCTCAGTTGGTTGTTTGGCAGGGCAGGAGGCAGGCTTGGTTGTTTGTTTGGCCGGGCAGGAGGGAGAGGGCTTGGTCAGTTGTTTGGCCAGGCAGGAGGGAGGCTTGGTCAGTTTTTTGGCCCGGCAGGAGGGAGAGGGCTTGGTTGGTTGTTTGGATGGGCAGGAGGGAGAGGGCTTGGTTGGTTGTTTGGCTGGGCAGGAGGGAGGCTTGGTTGGTCATTTGGACGGGCAGGAGGGAGGCTCATTCAGTTGTTTGGCCGGGCAGGAGGGAGGCTCATTTGGTTGTTTGGCTGGGCAGGAGGGAGAGGGCTTGGTTGGTTGTTTGGCCGGGCAGGAGGGAGAGGGCTTGTTTGTTTGTTTTTCCGGACAGGAGGGAGAGGGGGTGGAGGTGGGGTGGCTTGGTCAGCTGGGAAGGAGGGAGAGCAAGCAAGATGGGGGGGCTGACATCAAGCAAGAGGGGGGCGCAGGGAGCAAGCAAGGGAAGCAAGGGGGGGAGAGCAGGAGGAGGGCGGGGCCAATTCAGCAAGAGAGGGAGGCAAAAGGAGGATGATGAGGAGGGGGGGGAGCTTACCTGGGTTACCAACCAAGGGAGGAGGGGAGTTGATTTGTGAGGTGGAGGTGGAGGGTTAGGAGGAGGAAGGAGCTTACCTGGGGTTCCAACCAAAGGAGGAGGGGAGGTGATGGTGAGGTGGTGGTTGTGGGTGAGGTGGAGGTGATGGTGAGGTGGAGGTTATGAGGTGGAGGTGGTGGGTGAGGAGGAGGAAGTGGACCGGTGTTTTGGTGGGGTGAGGTGGTTTGGAAGATTTGGTTTTTGTTTGAGTCAACCAAAAAAAAAAAAAAAAAAAAAAAAAAAAAAAAAAAAAACAGAGTCAGCCTAGGATTCTTGGTTGAACAACCAAAACCAAAAAAATTCTGTGATTTTATTTTTTACCTACTTCAAAACCAAATTATAATCATCAAAGTGAGCCAGTGTGAGGGGTAGAATCTGCTCTCTCATGGCCAAAGATAAGGTAGAAGATGAGACCGGGATGACTTGAGGAGGTTTGGGAATATCTTCTTCAAATATTTTGTCCCATTCATCTGAGATGTTGGCAAGAAGGTTGTGAAGGATTACACAAATTATAATCCAGTTGATGAGGATCTTCATTTCCTTGGAATTTTGTAGCTGATTTTGCATCTCCTGTAAGCTGGCCCATCTTCCTTTTAGGACTCCTATGGCATGCTCAATCCAAACTTGTGATTGGGCAAGATGATAGTTGAAATAAGTTTTGGCTTGATCATTGGATGAAACATTGTGGTATACTGGAACCACATATTTCCAGCTAGCACAAGCTGAATTGGCCAGAAGGTATTTATCTTGGTCAAAGTAGTTATCTGGTTGTTGGGCAATTGGCATCCAATTGAAAACATATGAATCATGACAAGAACCTGGAATACAAGCATGAGGGATATGAAATTCTTGTTTTTATAAAAAACAAGTTGTAGTGACACAGAGTATCTATACAAAAAGATAAAACATATTTTGTCAGTGTATTATCAAAGGCTTTGGAAAGTAAATTAATTGATTGCCTTTTTTTCCAATCAAAATAGTGGTTGCCATCTAGCTTGGGCTTTTGACTCAAGGGAATAGTGGTTCCATCAACAAAACCAATGCAACCGGGAAAGCCTTCAGTCTACATTACTCTAGATATCTCCTTGCATTCTTCTTTGGTTGGCCAACAAAGGACCATGCAACAGAAAGATAGGATAGCAATCATGACTTTTTTGGTGTATAAGTCAATGGATACATAACTGACCAAGAATGGATTTTCTGATTGATGAATTGGTGCTCCATTTACATTTGATCCCAATCTACAAAGAGAAACAGAAAGTTTGATAGCTGGATTGCATTGAGGTTTCTGAGAGTTGTTCTGGATGATGTGGTGGTCTTCAATCATCTCCAAAAGTTTCATGAATGAAGGCAGTAGAGTTTGGAACAGTTGCTGGTGTTGAGTAAATCAATGAAACTTTCCCCTACTTTCCTGTACTTCTTCTTCTCCTTCCTTTTCCTATCTTCTTTTTCTTTTTCTTCTCCTTTTCTTTTTTTTCCTGTTGCACCTGCTCTTCTTCTGTCTCTTCACTCCTATGCTTCTCAAGTCTTCCGCGCTCCTCTTAGTCCTATCTGTCACACCCGCGCGGCCTCAACACTCACTGCTTTCACACCCGCGCGTCCTCAACCATGCCACAACTTTGATCTACTCACTAGAGTCTACCCGAACCGTCTGCAACTTACCACTCAAACTGCAAAACACAAAAACCTCAATCTCAACACTCAAACTCAACCACCCGCCAACAGATCTCTCTTTTTCTTCCATCTCAGTTTCCTTTTCCCTTCCTCTCTACTTCTTCATTTCTTTCTATTCCACAATTCACCAACACAACCATCAACTTCAAATCAAACCTACTCAAAATTGACTTCTCAAGCTTGTCAATCATCCTGAACTGACCAGTAAGATCAGAACTTGTCGCTGTCTCAATCTCACTCCTCAAGGCTGACCCTTCATTCTGTCCTTTTTCCAAGTTCTTTATTGTTGCCTGCTTGTGCCCTACCCTTCTTAATTCCTGAAAGTCCTTGATCTAGTTTAACTCTTCCTCTCATTCAGTTGCCAGTTGTTGGTTTCTTTCCATCTTTTGTTCTTTTATTTCTTCATCTCTCTGTTCTTCTTCATACTGATTTCTTGTCAAATTCAGCCCTCTATGTTCCAGAATTCTTGAATCATTTACAGTAATTCTACACGGTTAAAAGCCAAAGATCCATCCGACAAACTAATCCAAAACTATGGAGGGATCCAGCAACTATGGCTTCCAACAAATCATTCTCAAGGCAGCTCTCAAAGCCATACCAATTCTTTCTGACAAAAACTACTCCATTTGGAAAGACAAGATGGCCATGTTACTTGAGCTTAAAGGAATCAAGGAAGCCCTAGAGGACGACTCCAAAAATCTCAGCGCCACAGACAACATGGAAACCCAAGTCATCTTACTCTCGCAAATTGATTCAATCACCCACAACAATGTGGTCAACCCCGCCAACATTTCATCAGCTTGTCTCCTCTGGCAAACTATAAAAGAAATACTCGCGTCCTCCCAAACCGCCAACAGAGCCCGCGTCTTCAACAAATTTCTCTACCAACAGTTCAAACCCAATGCTATTAATCTCTTCATCACCGACACCAACATTTCTGTCAAAAGAATGATAGATGTTGGAATAGATCTACCTGACAATATTCTCTCATATCTCATTCTCTTCAAGTTTCCTCCGTCACTACATTCTCTCCAACAACAAATAATGCATTCAGAAAAGGCCGTCACTGTGGACATTGTTCTCAATCATCTTGCTCAACTTGAAAATGAAATCAATTTCAAATACAAAGAAACCAAGCTTAACAACACTGCTTTAGTATCTTCCCAACCGACCAAGAAACCCGTTCCTGCCAAACTCCGATGTAAAAGAGGATATCATAATCCTCAATCTCCAGATCATCCGGAGAGCAAATGCTGGCATCTACATGAAAACCTTGCTCCCGACTGGTGGAAAGAATCACAAGCCTGTTGGAGAGCTCAGCTTAATTCCCAATCCAAAGTCAAGGAAGTTGCCCACTATGTGTCTCTCATCACCACGTGGATTGAAGAACTCAATTCCCTTAATCAAATTATCCTGGACTCAGGCGCCTCATGCCACATGTTTAATTCTCGAAGCTTCTTTACTCATTTCAATGAATCCACTGGCAAGGAATTCATCAACACTGGAAAGGAAGACGCAGAACTCCCCATTAAGGGTAATGGCACAGTCAAGCTAACCTGGAAGGGATCTTCTGTTTCCTTGAGCAATTGCCTCTTTGTCCCGGACCTTGTTGTTAATCTGATCAGTCCCGGAGAACTTATTACCGTTAAGAACTGCACACTTTCCTCTTCCAGAAACCAATTCTCTCTTTTCTCCGGATCTCAACTAGCATTTACTGGATTCATTTGCAAAAACTTATTTGTCCTCAATCCACCTTCTCAAATCGGCAATAACAATAAATTCTGCCACGTAGCCCTCAACAATCCAAATCTTAAATCCATCAAAACTTTACATCAATCCTTTGGACATGCCAGTCCATATTGCCTCAAAAATCTCTTTCCTTCTCTCTCCTCTCAAACCATTTCTGACTTCCAGTGCGAAGATTGTGTCTTCTCAAAAATATCCAAATCTCCTTTCAACGCAATGTCCGGTGCATTGTCAAAACCATTCAAGCAACTTCATATTGATCTAATTGGCCCCATAAAGCCTTCTTCTTGGAATGACATGAGCTACATCATGACAGTTATCGATAACTTTTCCGGCTACATCTCCGCAATCCCGCTCATACACAAGTCTGACGTCTGTGATCAGCTCAAGATAATTCTTAACCACAAAAAACAAAAACAAAACTGCTTCCCAGCCACCATTTGCACTGATGGCGGCGGGGAATTTTCCTCTTTGGAGCTTAAGGATTTCTTCAAGTCCAATTCAATTCAACACTTAGTTTCTGAACCGTACCACCACAAACACAACGGGAAAGTAGAAAGAGCAAATAGAACACTCACAGAAGCCATAAGGGCTATTCTTTGAAGCTCTAAATTACCGCTCAATCTTTGGGCAGAAGTATCCAAGGCCGCCTGCCTCGTCCTGAATCAAATTACCAAGGCTCCCAATTCTCCCTCACCTTACCAACTTTTCATTGGCAAATCTCTTCCCACTTCCTTCTTTCACCCCATCGGATCTAAGGTTGCATATCTCAACAATAAAATCAACCGCGGCAAAAAATTCAAAGACCAAGGTCTTCCTGGTACCCTTGCGGGTTACAACCCAAACTTCCTTTCATACCAAATTCTTAAACCTGAAAATTCTATTATCTCCTCTAAACATGTCAAGTTCCTCAAGAACAACGATGCATCCCAGGCCTCAGCAGATCCTTGTCCAGCCATGGATCAGCTTCACATTGATCTTGAAGACAACCTTCCCTTCTACTCTTTCAACTCTCCTCCTCAAAATTCATTGACCAAAACTGCCACAATCAATTCCCCTGCAACAGAACAAGTCACCATCTCAAGCCCTTCTCCGGAGTCCTTCCCTGACTCAGAATCCAACTCCAAATCTGACCCCTCCTTTGAACTCACTGAACAACTTGTTCCTGGCTACTCACTCCGCAATCTATCTTGTCTAAACCCTCCACAACGTTATGGGTATCACCACTATTACGTGCCGCAATCCTACAAACAGGCCAAGCAATGCTCCAACCACTTGAAGTGGAAATCCTCAATGGACACTGAGCTTAATGGCATCAAAGCTCTAGGAGTTTGGGAGGATTATGATGGTCCTGAACCGGAAAATCCTCTCAACACTACCTGGGTTTACCGCCTCAAGGACAGTTGCTATGGCGATCCGCTTATTTACAAGAGTTGACTATGCGTTCAAGGCTTTGATCAAATATATGGACTAGACTACCAAGACACCTTCTCCCCTACGGGAAAGGCCGCATCTCTTTGAATTGAACTCCTCTTTGGTTTGTTCCACTCTCTACCCATTTCCCAATTTGATGTGAAGAGTGCCTTTATTCACACTCCTCTTTTGGACAAGGTTATCATCAAACCACCCAAGGGCTCTAATCAAAAGTCTGAGTTTCTCATCCTGCAAAAATCTCTCTATGGTCTTAAGCAAGCCCCCACAAACTGGTTCCAAACTCTCACGGCTTGGATCCAAGAACAAGGTTTCCACAAATCTATCTCTGATCCCTGTCTTTATATTCACTCCACTTCCAACTCAGTTCTCTTCTTCCATGTTGATGATCTCATCTTAGTCGGTCTCGGGAACAAATTCCAAAAGAAATTTCTCAAACGCTTTCTCAACTCCAGTCATAACAAACCTAATACAATCCTGGGAATGAAATATGAGCGTGTTGGAAACAAAATTCTCTTATCTCAACCCAAACACATCAAACATGGACTGGAAGAATTGAAACTAACAAATTGCAAACCATCTACTATTCCTCTTACGGCAAACATCAATCTCTCTCTTGCCTCCAACAAAGAACACAAAGAATTCAAAGCGTTAAACATAAATTATTGCTCAGCTGTTTTCCTTATGAATTATATAGCATGTCTAACTCGCCCCAACTGAAGCTTTGCAGTTTCCAATCTTGCTCAATTCTGCAAAAAGCCGGGAATTCATCATTGGAGGGAAGTCAAGAGATGCTGGAAGTATTTAAAGGCAACAAAAAATCTCAAACTCACCCTCCAGATCAACAACACTGACACTCAAATTCAATTCTTTAGCGACGCCACTTGGAGTGACAACTTGGACACGAGACGCTCCCAATCTGGTCACCTTTCCCTACTCTTCAACTCCCTCATTTCCTGGAGTAGCTACCGACAATGCAACGTCACACATTCAATGACCAAAGCTGAATTAAATCCTCTGGTTGACTCCTTCTTGGAAGCTATTTGGATGAGAGGCCTGGTTTCAGAACTCTGGAAGATCAAAATCACCCCAAGTTGTCATTTTATTGACAACAAGGGGCTCAACGACAAACTCAAAAAGTTTGGCTGCAACTCCAAAACCCGTCATATTGACATAAAGACAAAATCTCTTCAAGAGGAACTCAAGCTTGGCAACCATCAAATAGAACTCATTCTGGCCAATGATATGAAGGCAGATGGGCTCACCAAAGCTCTTCCATTATGCTCCCTTTCCTCTCTTCTTCAGCTCATAGATCCATGTTTCTCAGCTCTGACTTTGGTCTTACCAGTCACAGGGGGTGTTGAGTAAATCAATGACACTTTCCCCTACTTTCCTGTACTTCTTCTTCTCCTTCCTTTTCCTATCTTCTTTTTCTTTTTCTTCTCCTTTTCTTTTTTTTCCTGTTGAACCTGCTCTTCTTCTGTCTCTTCACTCCTATGCTTCTCAAGTCTTCCGCGCTCCTCTTAGTCCTATCTGTCACACCCGCGCGGCCTCAACACTCACTGCTTTCACACCCGCGCGTCCTCAACCATGCCACAACTTTGATCTACTCACTAGAGTCTACCCGAACCGTCTGCGACTTACCACTTGAACTGCAAAACACAAAAACCTCAATCTCAACACTCAAACTCAACCACCCGCGAACAGATCTCTCTTTTTCTTCCATCTCATTTTCCTTTTCCCTTCCTCTCTACTTCTTCATTTCTTTCTATTCCACAATTCACCAACACAACCATCAACTTCAAATCAAACCTACTCGAACTCAACTTCTCAATTTCATCAATCATCCTGAACTGACCAGTAAGATCAGAACTTGTCGCTGTCTCAATCTCACTCCTCAAGGCTGACCCTTCATTCTGTCCTTTTTCCAAGTTCTTTATTGTTGCCTGCTTGTGCCCTACCCTTCTTAATTCCTGAAAGTCCTTGATCTAGTTTAACTCTTCCTCTCATTCAGTTGCCAGATGTTGGTTTCTTTCCATCTTTTGTTCTTTTATTTCTTCATCTCTCTGTTCTTCTTCATACCTATTTCTTGTCAAATTCAGCCCTCTATGTTCCAGAATTCTTGAATCATTTACAGTAATTCTACAGCTGGAAGCTTAAGTTGGGGAGTAGTTGAAGCTTTTGCCTTTCATACATAATGTTGTTGAGAGTGTGTCTTTGTGGAACCATGTATTGCTTTTTCAATAGAGAATTCAAAGCTCACCAAGTTGATTCCAAATTGGATTCTGAATAAGAGTCTGAACCAGAGTCAAATAATAAAAAAAGTTCAGTCAGCTTTTGTGCATTTTCAACTTTCTGCTGGGAAGTTTAATTGGACATGTTGAGAAAGATGGTGATGTGATGATGATGGGATGTGTGTGATGTGATGGAGATGTGAAGCAATGGAGATTTGAACCAATGGAGATTTGAAGCAATGGAGATGTGAAGCAATGGAGATTTGAAGTGATGGAAATGTGAAGCAATGAAGATGTGAAGCAATGGATATGAGATGTGTTTGATGCGTATGGATTTGCTGAGTTGGAGGTGTGGATGGGTGTTTTGCATGCAATGGATGGTGGATGGATCATAATGGCAGTTTTGATGTTTGAAACCCGCCATTTTCATGAAAACCGCCATTTTGAAAAACACCAGTTAGGGGGTATGTGTATTTCAGAAACCCGCTGTTTTTAATGGCGGGTTTGGTAAAAAAAATGGCAGGTTTCTAATGGAGGTTTTACTAATTTTGATACACCTTAATATTACCAATGATGAATGAATGGAATGACTAATCATTTCCAAATTGTGTTTTCAATCATTGATGGAAATTCAAAGGATTCAAAGATAAATTGAAGATTAATGAAATATAGTCAAATTTTAACTTCCAGATTTCAATATCAATTGCAAGTGATGAAACATTCAAAGTTGAAATGTGACATTCAAAGATTGATTTAATTGCTGACTAGATAGTCAGAATAAGACAGTCCCTTTATTTCAGATTCAAAAAATATTAAGCATACTTCACTAAGTTTTTAGATTGCTTTTGATTGAGTGTCATAGTTTTGGTTTAAAATTAGATACTGAGTTGAGGGAGGAATTTTATGAGTTTGCCTTCAAAAAATAGATCCTTGATTTGGAAGATTGACATATCAATATCCCATTTATCTTCTCATTTTCAAAGCTACATTGTGACCTATTACTATTATCATGGTACACTAATATTTATATTTTATTATTTATCATATGCTCATATGCTTAACCATCACCTGACTAATCTCTTGGGTTTTTTCTGAGTGTCCCTCTGGATGGAACAAAATATTGCAGTGCACCATCAGAAATCATAATAATCATCATTTTTCTAATCAAAAAATTATCAGAATCTTTGAGTACTGAATTAATGCAGAAGATATGAAATCAAATAAACTCATTTGTTCTGGGAAAAACAAAACCATGGTGCCCATTTTGCCTCTTAATTAGATCTGTTATTCTTGAAAATAAAATTTCATCTCCTCTCAATATTTCTCATCAGGCCTTCATCTTGTCTCATATAAAACAAAAATTCCTTTGAAACTGTATTTTAACCTTACAAAAATACACTTGAGCTGGTCTCAGCCTGTCTTGCAATTTGAAAAACTAACTGCATATATTTCAGATAAAATTAGAAAATCTTCTGGGGAATTTTTTATTTTGTATCCAATATATTTTTTCTAGTTCTTAAAAGGTTCCAGTGTGTTAAAATAAAATTTATTAAGAATGAAAACAAGAATAAAACTCTTTGAGTTTTTCCTTTCATTTTGGATTTTATGATTTGAAAAAATCACATATGTTGTCTTTTCATAGAAAGGGGAAGACTATCTGCCAAGCATTTCCAAAAATCAAGGCAGGGTTACAACAATTTGGGGGCTGAGGTGACAGGCATTTCTGCAAAAGTTGATGAAAAATATGGGAAAGTGGATATTTCAATGGTAAAGGGGGTCATCAATTGTGGATGGGAGAAAACCTTTTGTGGAAAAGGTGATTTTTCCCCTCAAAGATTGATAATATCAGTTCCAATAATACTTGTATCATTTCAGAAATTCTTTTCCACCTTCTCAAAAATTTTGACCTCATTTTTTTATATTTGACCTCTTTTTGCTAGTTGTTGTCCTGAAGTAACTTGATCAGGGCATATCAAACTTAGCAAACCCTCCATTAGAAACCGGACATTTTTTTTGAGGAAAACCACCATTTTTAATGGTGGGTTTCTGAAATACACATACCCCCTAACTGGTATATTTCAAAATGGCGGGTTTCATGAAAATGGCGGATTTCAAAAATCAAACCCGCCATTAAACCTGCCATTTATGCATCATCATCCATCCACCATCCATCAAATACAAAACAGACCTATCAACCCATCTCAATCCAATCCCTCACCATAATCATTGGATCAGTAGTCAGCATACCAACCTCCCATTAAACCTGTCAAGTAGTCATCTTTGTACAATGCCTACTACTCCAACTATCAACTTCTCTAACATCTCAGCCAGTTCTAAACCCGTCATTTGTGACATCACCTCTGCCTCTAACTTGGTCAACTCACTCCTCAATGGCACCACTACTCACCACAGTCACCACCATCTCATCACCAGCCCATCCAATAACTTCTTACTCTCCTCCTGCTCCAAACCCAATTTAAGCTATGGTGCAATCCTCAACTCAAACTCAAACCCTTTGACTACCATTGGTGGTCTTATCCTCAAACCTGGCAACTTTTGGAGTCAGGTTGTCCACAGAGTCATCCCACTATTGTAAGTCAGGATCCCCCCCCTCTCCCAACCCAAATATCATGCTTCCAGTAAAAATTATCATCCACTTACTCCTATCAAATCATGATCAGCAATGGCAAGGGGCACAAGGGTTTCATCAAAAATTTGAATGATTTTGTCTCCAAACACATCCATAAGACAATAGCTGACTTTCCCTCAAAGTCAATCTCAAAGCTACACTCAGATATTACCAAACTCTTTGCAAAGGTAATTCTGATCCTCTGTAACAAATCACAAGCCAATCAACTTTCAGACAAACAATTACTTGTCCAAGTCTCTCAAGTCTGGCATTTTTTCTTCACCGGTGTATCACCCTATCTGGAGGCCATCTTCTTACCGCTCATGTTGGAAAAAAATCTTTTGAACTTCATCAAGAGTAAGAATAACAAAGTACTTCAAGAATGACTTCAAGAACAAAATATACTCCAACAAGGTACCACCAACGCTGGCCTATTCAGTTCTGGCTTGAGTTCACTCCTCCTCCTCCGTCAATCCAAAAAGCTCTCCTCAAATCAACCTTGTGGTCCAGATTGACTTCAATTTCACCATAAACCCTCTCATCAAATGGCCACCCAAGCTATCAATATCCAAATATTAGCCCTCATTGCCTTTTGGGATCAACTCATCCTGTCCATCTTCTCATGCCTTTACAATCTCTTCACCCTCCTCTACAATTCTACCAGATCAAAATTTTGTCATACCTGTTTTTCAATCAATGTGTTTGATGAACACATGCATCTCAAATTATCATAATCATGCGCATCTAATCAACAACCTTCAACTCATCATCCTCATCCCCACCCATTTATCAACCCATCCTTGCAACATTCTGTCATTTATCAAAAGCACCAGTATCAGCAAGTGCCTCAACATGGAACCAACCAACCAGCTTGTTTGCCACATCATACTCAAATCAATCATCATCACCAACTCCATCTTAGTATTCAACCTCTCAAAGTATCTCATTGCTGTTCCTTATCCGTGTCTAACCTTCCAACTATGTTTGACCAATCTCCCTCCTTGATCAACACCTCCTTAGTTGACCCTTCCAACCTTTAGCACCACCCAAACTCAATTGTAACCATCCCCAATCCAAATCAAGCCCCAAATCATCACATCCATGCCAAAGTTCATTCTGTCAAGACAAGTGAAAACAACCCTATGAAGTTCAGTGACCCATCTCATCCCCCTCTAAGCTTTAATTGCCATCATTTTAACTACCACAGCTTGACAAGGGCTTGGATATAAAAATAAATAAATAAAACCACCCACAAGGGAAAGACTTATGTTTTTGGGTTATCCATCCTCATGATTCATGAATTGCTACAGCATCTCACCCATCATTCCACCCAAGCTCACCCAAGTGTTACATTTCATGCTCAGGACCGCTAATCTCCGTGTTGGGTCTAACAAACTACCAATCAATCTATTCAATCTTACTGGTTCCAAATATGCCAAATCGACTGAATTTTTCTGGCAATACTATCAGCAGAGGCTCTTGACCAGTTCAACTCAACAGGACTATCAACATCTGGCCTCCCCCCGCACGCTCCACCCACCCCCCGCCTGGAATGCCGCAGGCCCCTGCCTGGCCAATGGAGCCCACCTCCTGCCCAGCCAATCAAGCCCAGCCTGCCCCATCCTCCCTGGCCCACTGAACCCAGCCCTTTTTTTCACACCCTGGCATTTTTTTTTGTTTTTTTTAAATTATTTTTGTCATCATGTGACTGACATGGGTTTTTTTAAAAAAACCTTCTTTGACCACTTTTGCTTCCATTCTCTTGCTTGCCCCACTGCACTCACAACTTTATACTCCAAATTGAATCCCTTCTTTATCCTCACCCCAAGCGGAGAATTTTCCTGGGAGGGAACAAGATGGAAGGAGATGAAATGACAAACATAAAGAGAGGTGGAAAGCAGAGGGCTTTAAAGCAAAAGAGGTATCAAATGAGGGAGTCAGAAATCTCTTTGTAACTTTCAGAGGGGGGAATCAACAAAAATGTTGTATGTTCTGGACAGGAAGTACAACCTTTGGATCAGTATCCTGCCATCACTGCCAAAAATAAAAAGAACAATTGAGAACACTCACCCACTGAGTTTGAACATGCCAAGCAGAAAATCAGCTGTGGACATGGCCACCCATACCAGAATGGCCATGTCCATGCAAATTAACAAAAAAAATCAAAGCATTTGCAGGGACTTGGCAAGTGGGAAAATATACTCTAGGAAAACAAATATAAATAAAAACAAAAAATATTTGTTCATTGGTGGGGTTGAAAATAGTATTAAGCAAAATTTTAAGTGTTTCTCCTCTTTTTAATGCTATTGGGGTTGATGTTGATGTAATTGGAGGCCTTTTGCTTTCCCTTTGAAGAAGAGTTTTGTGTGGGAAAATGATTGCTATCATTTGAAGGGGATGTGGGAGGCCCCATTGGCTTGAGTATTTGGCCATTCAGGAACAGATGAGCCTGGTTTTTTACAATCTAAATCATTCAGGATTAACAAGACAGAAGAGAAAAGATCTTGGTTCCTTAATTGAGCAGAATATGAAAATGATGGTGATACAAGAATAAATTGCTCCTCATTGGCCAATTTTTTAAGTTCCTCCACCCCAGGAAGAGAGCAATCCAAAGGAGGAAGTGAGGGGTCCAAGGAAGGGTTTGAATTGTTGATCAATGCTGATTTAGACATGATTGGAGCTGATTTGGTTGGAATATCCTCCTCCACATCAGATTGGGGCCACTCAAAGTTTTCATCAGGATCATCATTGCTAGGCCAAGCATCCACAGCCAGGTCCTCAGCATCAACAGAATCTGATTTTTGAGCATCAAAAGCGGCTAAAGGGGTGATATTGGCCTTCTTTCCAAATATTTCATCCATTTGAAAATAAAAAGGACAGATGGAGTCCAACTTATCAACCACTGAGTTCATTCCCTTTGCTTTATTGGAGTTGGTGATACCAAAGCTAGTGGAGATTGACATTGAGTGGGCTTTTTTGTACTTGGTTCAATATTTCTTGAATTGCTCCCACATCTGTTTGGATGAAAGATCCAGCATACCTTTGGTTTTATTCTTGAGCTCATTGGCCATCAGGAGATAACCATTAACCTTAGAGGAAGGAGGCTGGCCAACTCATGGTTCATTGTTGGATCCAAAGCAAGCATCATAGTTGGATGGAATTTTGAGCCAGTTTGCCAGGATGATGTGATCAGCTCTCTTGAGCTGACTTGAGCCTTTGGAAGCTGATGGGGGAGGATTGTTGGATGTTGAGTTCCTGGGGGATGTTTGCTCTGGTCCATTGGATTGTTTAGTGGACTTGTGGGGGGAGGATTGCTGAGGGGCCATTTAAAAAGAGTATGGGATGAAGTAATGAAGCAATGAGAGTGATGAAGTGATGACAGTGATGAGGGGATGAGGGGATGAGAGTGATGAAGCAAAGAGGATAGGAAGAGATGAGAGTGATGAAGTGACAAGAGGCATAAAGCAATGGGAGTTAGGATTTGATGAAAGCAATAAAGTGATGAGAGTGATGAAGTGATGAGGATAGTGATGCAATGAGAGTTAGCTGAATGTGATGAAAGCAATAAAGAAATGAGAGTGACAAAGTGATGAGAGTGATGAAGCAATGAGCATAGTGATGCAATGAGAGTTAGCTGGATGTGATGAAAGCAATAAAGTGATGAGGATAGCAATGAAGAGATGAAGAGCAATGAATCAAATTTTTTTCAGATGAGGTTGGACATAGAATTTTTTGGAGGTTGGTGGCGGTGGAAAACCAGGGGTGTATGAAGTGGACAGGTGGGGGAACCCTTTATATACTTGACTTGAAAAAACCCACTTACTTCCAGGTAACTCTGACACGTCTGATGTGAAATAAGTGGGTTTTTTTGATTTTTAATGGCAGGTTTGAAATGGCAGATTAGGTTTGAAACCCACCATTAAAAAATGGTAGGTTTGCTTAGCTCTGATATGCCCTATTTTTCCTAAGTGGGTCTTTCTGTCTTAATTTTTAAAAAAATTTCTGGGAGCTTAAAAGATGGTTTCCAAATTTTTAACTATTCTGTCCTGATTTTTCACATCATTTTTCTACTTTTGAATCTCAGAAGAGAAGATTTTTGTTAAGGTGAAATCCAATCTATAGGAAAAATAGCATTTTTTGGATGGTGCCAATTTTCTTGGGTTGGTACAATTTTTGACAGGTTTTATTTTATTTTTAACCCTTGGCATGGAATCCAATTCATTTCCAAACATTAAGGATGTGCCTCTTGCATCTCATCTTTCTGTCAAAGTTTTATACCAGGCAAAGTGGAGGTTTTACATGCCTGGCACAAAATTACATCCTTCCCAAATTTGGGACATAAATCCTCTAGTATAGTATAAAAAAATGTCAAAAAATACATAAATTGCAGCTTGGAAGGAAAAAAAACTCTATCAAAAATGAGGACAGAGGAAAGAAGGAACCAAAAAACTTGCAAAAATGATGGAATGAGAGAGAAGAGACAAAACTCACAAAAAGGGATAGATTGGTTGGTTGACACAGTGAAGGTAAGTGGCCTCCTTTCCAGTTTGAGAAAACCCCAGAAAGGAAACCTGAATCACTTAATCATATATTCATTTTGTCAAATTGTAGATTGATCAAAAATCCCAGTATATCAATCAATATGACATTTTTCTGGCACTGTTCTAAGATTTGGGCTTGTGTCAGCCATACTAGCTAAATTGATATTTTACAGGTAAAAAACTACAGTTCCCAATGATATAATTATAAGCACCATGTATGTACAGGCCAAAATGATTTACATGCAAAGAAAAACATTAAGGAAGTTGCAGGATCTATCTCATGGTACAAGAGCAATTGTCTCAAAGTTTGCTTCCTCATGATAAAAATTGGGCCCAAAGGACGTAGTGGACCTTGAAACTTTGCAAAATGTCACATTGATCAATATACCGGGATTTTTGATTAATCTACATATTGAAGTATGCCCATACAATATGACAAAATGAATATATGATGGATGTAGTGTACAGGCCACCTGTCACACGAAATTTTGTGAAACTGATTTCACACTTGCGCGTCGGATTTTCGCCCAAGGCTGTGCGGTTTTTTTCGCGATTAGGGCTATCCGGGCGACATGCGCGACGGAAAATTCCAGATCGATTTCTCAAAGCTGATATCACAGAAACAAATATTCATCCTGGCTACAAGTCCTATCAACCGTAAGAAGGATCCACCTCTATGTCTCCAGTTGATCGACAAACGAATCTTTTCTTCCAAATGGTTTCCGGTATACTATCACATTTCTACCGCGCTCGTCGTTCTTCTATGATCAGCTCCCCACCATTATCAACCAATCCGCTCATCCGATTCGCATCATCGATTAACTTGAAGCCAAGCTCCGACTCATCGATATCATTACTACCACCATTGGTCCTCTACCGTAGGCTGTTGCGCATACACCGAATTTTACCCGTTGAGATGCGTTCCTTGGGAGATACTTATGTCAAGGTTAGTCATTCCGCTCTCATCTGGGAGATAGAAGAGACGACTCGCCCAATTGTGGTCGCGCCAGGAACGAAGCATGTGTAGAGCTGAGGTGACGGCCAATCGTGTATATTTCAAATTGATGAAGGATGAATTTCGTAGATGTCGATCGATCGATAATCCCATTCAGATAATTGGGTTTTTAAGTCAGTGGAAACTTTACCTCGATAACTTGCAAGACACTCATCAAGCGTCCACGAATTCAAATTCTGATCGGTCCGTCAAAATCGGTAAAAAACTACCCGAGGACTTGTTGGATAAAGTCGGTTAATTTTTTTCAATTACACGGGTCCCTGAAGCCATTGACTAGGAATATGTCTCCCATCCTGTTTTGATATCTTGCGTTGTTTCGTCTCCAAAACCATATCATCGGCTTCTCTTTCTCTCCAGTTGTCTCCAGAGCAAGTAGGGCAATTATTTGAACTATTGAAAGCCACCAAGGAAATTTGGGTTGACGTGGATAAAAAAGAGACGGACAGTTGAAAAACATACCACCAATCAGCTGGCCGTCGCACCAGCAGCCTCTGTAAATTGAATCGGTAAATCGGTTTTTTCGTTCCTGTTTTGTACTCTAGAATCGCCATCTGACTACCTGAAACCGACCGTGATCGTATTTTTTTAATATCTTGACCTCAAAAGAAATGCGAAGATCGCGATTGCATTCCTTGCTAACCATCAAACCAATCGTCAACTCGACCAATGAGATCTCTAAAGTAAATAGCACTATTCCCAACGTCAAGTATAAAAATGTGCCCAAGAAATCGAAAATTGATGGCAGTCAGTTTGTTTTCATCCCCCCACCATATCCTAATATTTCCAATTACTAGGATGTTAAAGTGTAGTCATTATTCTAACAGTAACTGCCAATAATCTATTCCATTTCGGCGGATTGTTCGAAGGCTATTGAGGACTTGAATCAATGCAACCTCCTGATATGACCGGTGCCTATTCAAGTCTTGGGATCTACGCCCATGGGCAAGGGAGCTTGAGAGGCTGCCATCCAGCTATTTGCCAGATCAGACTCTGTTGCGGCGAGTTTCTGGCAGCCTTTAGGATTGTTGGGCTGTCACAAATGCTCTGGCATGCAGGCGGACATGACACATGGTTGAGATGAATGCTAACCGTACTCAGGGAGAACTGGGCAATTGATCGACTTGGCTTACAGTAATCGAAGTAGTTACCATAGTGGAGATAATGAGGATGACGATCGATGGGGAGTGGGTAAATCCTGTTAGTACTGGTACCAGTAAAGGTAGTGGCTGAGATGTCCAGGTGCATAATCAGTAGTTTTGTTTCATGTGCTGGGACGAGCCCTAGTGGGTCAAGGACCGACCAATACATATAAGTAAAGGAAGACTAGGATATGAGGTAAAGTTTGAATGAGTAGAGGGTTGGAGAGAACCAGGGTTGTTTGAGTTCAGACAATACAAGTTGGTCCAAGTTGAAGAGTTTCCAAGCAAAGTAGTGGTATTAAGGCAGGTTTTAAAGGATGCACATGTGATAAGGTCCAAGCTGCATGTTGAGTATATGTGCATCTACATATCCCATTAACATTGGAGACAATATGTTGACCAATGCAGAAAGAGATGAGAACATGAGCATAGGGCTTCCTGTAGGAGTAATGTATGGTGTGTAAAGCATGCCTGGGTGCCTGGCCAAGTTTGACTTTGAGTGCACCAAGTGGGACTTGGTTGGGCACCCAGTGTGCTTGATTGGGTAGGGTTAGTGGTAGTTTGAACTTGGCACCCATGCAAGTTTGTCTTTTCCCAGATCAAAGCTGGTTGCACCCCCAGCCTCAACCCAATTTTGATCTTCCTCTCACTTTGATTCCTTTTTTTTTAAAAATGAAGTTTTTCTTTTTTTTCTGCCTTGAATAATTCTTTCAATCAATTTTTTTGGTTCTGGAACAGCTACTCTTGCCCTGAAGGAGCAAAAGAGACATAACTCACTGACTAGGATAATATCCTCTGGACAAGGATTAGTCATGGGAAGATAGAAGATCTGCTTGTTGATAAAATGCATTTGATGGACTAAGAAGGCTTGGGTTGAGAATTGAGCATGATATTAAAAGAGTTCATCAGGTTCCAAGACCAAGTTTGCATTGGAAACTAGGTTTTAGGGGAGAGGGCAAGTTGTACCAGATAGAGAGATACAAAAAAGTATTGAGAGGGATTTATGAGTATGGAGGGGGAATTGGGAGCTTGAAAAAATTGTTCAAAAGTCCTTGAAAGAGAGAGGGTGAGACTAAAACCTGTACAATCCAGCCTTGCATAGACCATAAATTTTGTTAGATCAATCAACAATGATGACAACTTTACCCTAATTACTTAGTTCTTTAACATGAGAAAACCAAGGTTTAGGATAAAGTTGTAAAAACTAAACTTATCTTTCTCTGAATTATGCCAAGAGGGAATTGAAGTAGATGTGATTTAATCTAAAAAGTCAAAAAAAAGCAAAATGAAAAAAATATTTCTAGATTTTGAGTACAAGAAAAGTAAGGAAATAGTGTTGAGAATGGGCCAGAACAACCAGGCTTGATTGGAGCCCAGCTAATTTGGCTGTGTGCCCAGTGAAGCTTGAAAAAGTAACAAACTGACTTTGTTGGTTTCCACATGAGTTTAACAAAAAAAAAACAACAAAAAAACCAATTTTCCATCCAGAAAGGCTCTATAAACCATTCATTAGTATACACCTGGCCAGAAACTGTGGTATTTAAATCCCATTTTGGCAATGACCAGGGTCATTGGTTTTCTAATCAATCATACATAGTACCCATGAAAGAAACCTTGGGACCTAGCAAAATGCATGCAGCACTATTTCAAAGTAAACTTGGCTCCTATCAGAACAACCCAGTTTGAACCTTGGTGCTTTTTGAATCACATTGAATTACTTACTCATGTTGAACATTTTTTATTGAAAATTCAGACCAATAGAATACCAAAAATGAAAAAAATATTTTAATTATTTGTTCTGAATTGGTTTCATTGAAAGGTAAAACAAATGTCAAAAATTTTCTGCCCAAAAGAAATCATTTTTTATAATTTTTAAATTTAAAATTTTGTAATTATAGGGCATTAATTTTCTCACAGGTGCAAACCTTTAAATCATGGGAGTTTTATGTCTGTGCAACATAACTCCCACATGGACAAATACTTTATTTTACAGAGGTTTCAAGGATTTTTTTTTTTGAATTTTGATGTCGCATCCCTGTGTGTAGGTGTTTCAAACCATCAAAATTTTTTTTTTGGTAATTTTGGGGGCATCAGAAAAAAATTAAAAATTCATTCAAAGAATCAAAAAAACCAAAAAAAACCAAAATTCTCATTGTATTTTTGGATCCTTTTCCTTGCCTTTTTGATTCAATTTTTTTTAGTGATTTGAGCTCTCAGAAAGTTAAAAAATCAAAGAGATTTTAATTTTAATTTTTACTTTTGATTCTTTTGGATTTATTCTTAGACTTTAAAAAATTCATTCAAAAAATCAAAAAAATCAAAAAAATCAAATTTCTCATTGCACTTTTGGATACATTTATTTGCCTTTTTAATTAATCTTCTTTGTTGATTGAAGCTCTTAGAAAGCTATGATAACAACCAAAGAGTTTTTTAATATTTTTCACAGATTTTTTTCGATGTAACCTTACACCTAAAAAACTTCATTCAAAAAACATTCAAAAAAAAAAACAAAAGAAAACAAATTCTCATTGCACTTTTGGATCCTTTTCCTTGCTTTTTGAATTATTTTTTTTTGGTGATTTAATATCTTAGAATGTCAATCAAACAATCAAAGAGTTTTATTACAATTTTAGGGGGTATTTCTTATGCATTCTTGGGCTCTAAAAATTGAATCCAACGTAAAAGTACTTAAAATAGCAAATCCATTTCAATGTTTTTTTCACATCTGGAATTGAATTTCTATTAGTTTTTTTTACAGAAAATATGAAAAGTATCAAAAGATGAAGCAAAAAATTATTCAGACTGCTTTTGAAATGTTTTAAACCTCAAAATATATATCACAATGAAACCAATTCAAAAGACAAGGGGGGGTCCACATTTTTCATTCACTTTTTGTCATATTTTAGTACATACAAACAACAAATATTGTGAGAAATATTAAATTTTGTTCAATTATGATTGCTTCATTTTTTATGCTGGGTTTTATTTGAGGGAAAAAACCTCATTACCAAGCTCTAAAATTTTCTCAATATTAGTTTTCCAAGATTTGGAATTCTTGGTCACAAAGATTTTCCAAAGAGGATCTGATTTGGGAGCTGGAAAGGATCAGAATTAAACTTGAAGCGGACTTTATGTTTGAAATATCCTAAACAAACAAAGCAAATAGGAGAAAATTTGGAATTTGGAGTGGGAGGGGAATCCAGAGGAAGATAAGTTCAAGGCATTAAAGTAGAAAACAGAACCACTGGACACTTATATGTTTCAGCCAGAAGGAAACCATGGCATGCAAATTTTATCAAAATATTTACAGCAGCAGGGTGAGAGAGGTGGTTCAGTTTTCTTGTAGCTTTGGAAATTTTCACCCCAGATATCATGCATTAATCATGGGTAATTGAAAATTAGGTTTCAATCCAGATCTTTCACCATTTCTTTCCTTAATTAAATCCAGTATTCTGAGCTCCTCCCCAAACAAATGGCTGCTGCTCTAGACCCACATTTCCCATCCTCTATGAAATCCTGAACATGTGATATATGTGGAATGGCTGTTTTTGGGGAAACAAAGTCTTTTTATTGGAACTAAAACCAAAAATCAGAATTATTTATAAAATAAAAGATTTTATAAAGATAAAAATCACTTTCTCACTTGAGAATTGGTCAAAAATTCCAGGAGAAGAATAAGATAACTAATAGGAAACCTAGAGAAAAAATCCAAAAGAAATCAGAAAAATTGAAAAAATGAGAAATTATCAAATTTACTCACTTTATCATTGATAGTGGTTGCTGCTGGTGCTAATAAATTCATTCCTGGAAGATGGTAAGGAGCACCATAATATTGATTTTCCTGCATTTTTCTCTTTATTCTTGCGCCAGGATTTTATTCAGGAGAATAAAACTTCTTATTCACAATGGTTCCAGACCTCTGAGAAGAGTTTGAATGAAACATCAATGAAGAATAATATATATATATAAAATAGAAGCAAATGAAATCTCACTGTATTAATAACATACAAATCTTGCAGCTCTTCATCTTCTGAATATTCATCTTCAGTCATACAATCATCCTAGGGTAAAAAAATGACAGGGAATAATTGAAAAAAACATTCCATATTTGGACAAAAAAAAGTGTATATAGAGATGAGCCTCTTCCTCTGATTCATACTTATTCATTCCCTCCCCCTTTTACTTTTGGAAATCCCAATTTCTTGAAGACTGAATAAATAAATGAAGAATATTAATCATGAAAGCTGTTTTTTTTTTTTAAAAAAAAAATGGTTACTGACCTTTGATTTTGTTCTTTGGCCTCCCTCTTCTTTTAGATTGTTCTGAATATTGAAAAACAGATGGATCTAATTTAATTGAGGACTGAGAGATTTACTTGAAATTATTGGCTGCTCCTTTGAATCTTCCTCTGAATTTGGATCTGTGAGTGAAATTATGCTCTTGAATCAGAACCAGTTGATATTATCCACTGTATAGCTTCTTGGATTTTCCCACATAATATTTCATCCTCCAGGTGAAAAATTGTGGAATTCTTCAAATAGTTCAGTCAGATATAGTTTTTCATTAATTTTTTCGGATTGGAAATCAAGTGTTTCTGATTCTTCAGTTGAATCAGGGTTCAGAGGTAACTGGAGAAAGAAAAATCAAAATCAATCAGAGAATTATTAATTTGAGCTTGAATCCAAAAAAAAATTGAAAAACTTACTGAGAAGGGGGCTTTGAAATGCCATTGAGGATGAAAATATTCAAGTTTGAAGAGGTCACTCTTTCTGATAGCTATTTTGAATTTGTGACTACATGGTATACCCATGTAAGAAAAGTAATCACAGTTGGTGCAAGTGGTGGAAGATTTAGGAAATTTATGAAATGAATGAATGGTTTTGAGGGAGAAGTGGCTGATTTTTCCAGAGAGATTATCCAAACAGTGAGGTGAATGAATGTTTTTGAGGGAGAAGTGGCTGATTTTTCCAGAGAGATGATCCAAAAACCAATGAGATGGTTGAATTCTTTCTGAGAGGATTCAATAGCTGTCTCATGTTTTCAAATTGTGATTGAATTGTGAATTTCTGAAATACTGTCAGCCTCCTGGATGCCAAGACCCTTGCTATCCTTTAGCTACCAGAGGTGATAGAGTAAATAATAAATATATTATTTAATAAATGCAGCAAAAATCCATAGAATATTTGGATTAAGCTTATTGCAAGGTTAAGTGGTTTGGTTATTGTTTATTGTTTTAAATCAATATGAATAAATTGATTATTAAATATTTATAGAGGGGCCACAATTATAATGGTGATCTTTAACACCTCTCTTCAGGGATTTCAGTATGAAAACAAGTAGTCCTGGTTACTTTGGGCTCTTTAGTTTAAAGAATATTTTACCCAAAGATAATATGTATATAAAATACACAATGGAGTGGTAGGGCCTTGTAGCAAAGCTACCACGACAGAGAAAGGATAATAAGACTCACTGGTATGTTATTAAATCCTTTGGGTGTCTGTTTGAGACGTGTACTGATGGTTTAAACCTGTATACTGGGGTTATAAGGTTGTTCAGCAGTTTTAATTGATAAAAAGAGGTTTGAGGACGGATATTACTGATCAGAAATTGCCATAAATCACTTACTTATCTCTTATAAGTACTTGATTACCTTGGCACGGCGTCTGGATATGAATATTACTGGGTCTCTGTCCATCAATATCCTCAAAAGAGCTCTTTATTTATAGCTTTTGGAGTCCCAATATGGTCCTTCTGAGGGTTGTAGGTGCTCAAAGGGACAGACACTAAGGCTAGCAGGGTAACCAGAGATAGCCTGTCATGTGTTCTTGGTGCTATAGCACGGTAGCATCTAATTCCTCAGGTTATGGGAATTATTCTACCTTATAATAGACATTAGGACGTGTGAATAACACTAATCTGTCCTATTTATGTATTATTTAATTAATTATCCTTAGTAAATGTTCCCAGTAATTTAATAATTATATTAATGGAAATTTCTACGGACATCTTTATGTCAGGTAAGTTCTCATTATGTATTATATAACTGGAGTAAAGGTTGTAATATTGATTTTACTCTTTATTTTCGAGTTCCAGTTGATTTATTAAGATATTTACTTAAAAATATAAGTCATGTGAATTCATGTAATATTTTTACATCATTATTTTCCTTAGTATGTCACAAAGATATTGATGTCTAGCAATTCTCATAAAAGTATATTAAAGTATTTTAATATATTTTTAGAAGTTTTAATTGTCTTATTTTCGACATTCTTGGTACTTTGCATTATATTAAGTAAAAAATACGTGTAAGGATTATTTATGTATTTTTAGACAGTCTACTGTCCACAGGAACATTTATTACATATGTAGAAAGTTCCCGTGTATGTTGTAGCCTGTTTACGCGTTACCTGAGCCTCTCAGGCCGCCTGTCACTCTTTCAACCCGTAGTCCCGCGGCTGCGTACTTTTCAGAGGCCTGGGGCTGCGTACACAACCTCGATGGTGTGACAAGGCTGTATCTCAGCCGCGCGCGGGTGCATTGGCTTCTGGGGCTGCGTGCGGGAATTGTGACAAAACACATTTCCGTCTGTAACTCCTAAAATATACACAACACCTCAATTCTGACTGAATTTTAGGTGTGAAACCTATACGTGACAATGTGTGTGAAATATTTAATTGGCCAAAAAGCTCAATAATGGAGCCATAGTATTTTGGTTTTTCTTTCCTTAATTATTTAAAAATATAATGAGTTGGATTTCAAGGGTGGGGTAAGTGATTGACCCTACCTAATTTTGGGTGGAAAATCCATTTCTGTAATAGTATTTATGGTTTTCCTACTCCTTCTTAGGTTAAATGTATTATTATTATTTTTATGTTATTTTTGTTACTTTTGCAGCTTGCTCTGTAATAGTAGCAAGCTGAAAAATACATTATAGAAAGAGCCAAGAGATGAATTAATGAAACATCTAATGTAAGAATGAAGTACTTCTATTCTTTAATTCCTGGTATTGTCAAATTGAAGGTGTTGGTTGGACAATTAGGAGACAAATTTCATTTTTAGAGGAATGAAGTTCACTAGAGGTTATTCAGAGGTAGGAGGATTCCAGATAAGAGAAAGTTTGGTAAATGTTTCATAATAGAGTGATTCAGATTTGGAATGGACTGACTGATCCCATTTTTTCTGAAAGAGCTTGCATTCATCTTCAGATTAGAAGTTCTTCCTGCAATGGGTTTGAGTAATTTTTAAAATATAACAAGGAAAGAGAATATAATGACTAGAATGGAAAGCCTTTTCAATAAAAATAATTAATGCTTGGTCTTTTTCTGTCACAATAACCGTGGGGTCTTGATTTTAAGTAATTTACTCAATTTTAGTGAGGGCCCATTCTTAGTTATCTTTTTTCTCTTGACATAGAAAACATAAAACAACTGAGAAATTTCTGAAAAAATTGTTTACCCCAAAAATTTGACAACAGGGAATTACAAACATGTTTTTTTATATGTTCAGTCCATCCTTGGAAGAGTCTGGAATATTTTGAGAAGTTTAATGGAACCAAGGTTTGAAATGAATAAGGAAGTGATTTTTCCATTGATGTTTTTCATTTTTTCAAAAAAAGAAAAATTCTGGAGTTCCAGTATGAGGACTTCAATGGGAGATTTTCCAAAAAGATTTTTTTTTGAATTTGGTGTATTTTATTCTAAATAGTATTGAGATTAGTATGAACAGGAGATGAGGAGTTTTGTATAAGAGTGTTGACAATTTTTAAGGGGGGAACTTCAGCTTTGGTTAATTTTTCTACATTCTCCTGTTGCTTCCCTTCAATTCTTCTGTGAAATGGATGAGCTCAAGGATCATTTGAAGGTGGAATTTTTGTGATCTGGACATAAACTTAACCTACCAGAGACCAAATCCTTTGGAAAATTTGCAAGATAATCTGAAATGACAATTTTGTGTCTTGATTTTGAAAAACTCTTTGTATCTTTTCCGGCTTTATATTCCCCAGATTTATCACATTGATATGTGTAGGTATGTTTCTTGCAATTGGATACTCTGGTATATATGGCATATCCATTGGACTTTTCACATGATTTGATGGCATTAATTAGTAATCCTTCTTATTATATTATTTTCAGGAATAGGGGAAAAAGGAGTGGAACCAGGAGTTTGAGTAGATGAGGAAGTTTCAAGAGGGGTTGAATCACTACTTTGATAGGATGAGGTAATGGAGGATGGGCCTGGTGGAACAGTTCTGAAAAGTGTGTGAGTGTTTTCTTGAGACATTGTGAAAAGAGATTTTATTTTTAAAAAGGGAAGTGTTAAATTTGAAACCCTTCAAAGCCCATTCACAACTCTAATTGAGTTGTGTGGCCTGGTTCAAAAAACATTTCAAGTTGTGGTGTGCTGTTCAGAACTCCAGGGATGTGAGAAAAAAAAATGAAATAGATTGAGGCCAATGTTATATTTGCAACAGCAGGGTTGCAAATGGCCCATCATGGCCCAGCAAAAAGCAAGGCAGGGTGCTCCCAACTTGCGCCTCCCCTGGACGGTCATGAACCCCCATTTGTGACCCAAAAAGGATTGCAATTGAGGAGTCCTAACCCAATTTTGGGTTGCAATCAAGTTTTTGCAATCCCCTGGGGGATGCTTTGGTACTCATATGTTTTTGTTTTTTTTCATTTTTTCATTTTTTTTAATAATGAATGAAAATATTTGTTTATTTTTATTCCTTTGTATTTCTTTTTATTTCTTTTTATTTCTTTTTATTTCTTTTTATTTCTTTTTATTTCTTTTTATTTCTTTTTATTTCTTTTTATTTCTTTTTATTTCTTTTTGTTTATTTTTGTTTATTTTTGTTTATTTTTATTTATTTTTGTTTATTTTTGTTTATTTTTGTTTATTTTTGTTTATTTTTGTTTATTTTTGTTTATTTTTGTTTATTTTTGTTTATTTTTGTTTATTTTTGTTTATTTTTGTTTATTTTTGTTTATTTTTGTTTATTTTTGTTTATTTTTGTTTATTTTTGTTTATTTTTGTTTATTTTTGTTTATTTTTGTTTATTTTTGTTTATTTTTGTTTATTTTCATTCATATTTATTTTCATTCATATTTATTTATTTTTATGTATTTTTATGTCTTTTTCATTTATTTTTATTCATTTTTATTCATATTTATTTATTTATATTTATATTTATTTGTATTTAGGCCATTATTTTTCTCACGCATCCAACCCTTTTTTCACACATTATGACATTGCCGTGCAGTTTTGCCCCTTGGGTATTTCACACAGAAATACTTTATTTCATGCACCTTTCAAGAATTCATTTCTTTTGCATTCTGACTGCACAGCCCCGTAGCAGGGGTTCTTGAACCCCCAACCAAAGGCTTTGATAATTTTGGAGCCATTAGAACCCCTTCAAAAATGCAATCAAAAAATGAAAAAAATCCATAAAAAAAAATTTGCATGGGTTTTTGGATCATCATTTTGGTTAGTTTCATTGTTTTTTTTGTTTATTTCAGCTGGCATAAATTTCAACCAACATTCATAGAGTCTCCAAATATTGTATTCATATTTTTTGGATGTATCCTTTTTTATTTAATTTTTTTGGGTAATTCAAGCTATCAAAAAGTCAAAAAAACATTCAAAGAGGGTTAAAATATTTTTTCCAGAATTTTTGGATGTATTATTTTACCTTGAAAAATTCCTTCAAAAAAGCAAAAGAAAAGAAATTCAATTTTCTCATTTGACTTTTGGATCCTTATGTTTACCATTTTGACTTAATTTTTCTGGTGTTGAAAGCTTTGAGAATTGTAAAAAAACTATTCAAGAGATTTCTAATTTTTTTTTCAGGATTTTTGGATGTCATTATTGACCTTTAAAAATTCCATCAAAAAACTAAAAAATTTGAAAAATTAACTTTTCTCACTGGATTTTTGAATCCTTTTGTTGGCGTATACAATTGTCTTTTTTGGGTGATTCAATATTTCAGAATGTTGAATTTTTTTTAAAAAAAAAGTTCATTAATAATTTTTGAAGATCATCTGCATTCTTGCATACACCTTAGAAGCTTCATTCAAAAAATTAAAAATAAAGAACAAATATGGGTAAAAATGTGAAAATTTATTCAACTATGATTGATTTTATTTTTCTACTTGATTTTTGTTGAGGGAAAAAAAATCATTACCCAGATCCAAATTTTTCTAAACAATGGTTTTCCAAGATTTGGAATCCTTTTTCACAAAGATTTTCCAACATGGATCTAACCTGGGAGCTAGCCAATGATCAGACTTGAACTTGAATCAGACTATATGTTTGGATTCTTCTGAAAGAATGAAGAAAATAGGAGAAGTTTTGGAATTTGGAGTGGGAGGGGAATTCAGAGGAATATAAGTGCAAGGCATTAAAGAAGAAAACAGAACCACTGGACAATTATATGTTTCAGCCAGAAGGCAACCATGGCATGGAAATTTCATCCAAATATTTATGAGAGCTGGGCCATAAAGGT